>WKFP01015128.1:160560-246170 GCA_011057875.1 Pterocles orientalis
AAAAAAAAAAAAAAAAGTAGGAATGCCAGGCAGCAGCTTGGCGGTTTTTTTGCTTTGCTTTGGTTGGTGGTGGTGGTTTTTTTTTTTAAAGTACAGTACAAAAGACTGCTAATGTGTAAATACCTCCCAAGTCCCTCGGCCCATTCCCGAGGGAATGGTCTCAAACAGCCCTTTTCCCTTCATTTAGGTGGCCAGCCTCCCTGCTGCTCTGTGTCAAGGAATACCCCCACCTCCTCCGCTACATTTATCTCCCCTGAAGCTGTGTAGCTTTGGGACTCCCTTTCTGACCTGGAGTTAATTTCCTAATTCCAAATATCGGCAGTGGCAGGCGGCTGCCCAGGGAGGGGGCTCCGGCAGAGGAAACCTCCTTTAAAGATACATGTCAGCCTCCAGCCTGCCCGGACTGAGTCCTGCTCCGTCCCTTCAAGTTACGCGTGTCCCCGGGGCGAGGCTCGGCGGGGAAGGGGTGGCTGGCGGGAGGGGAGGGTGCAGGGGGGCCGCGCCACCGCCCGCAGCAGCGGGAGGGGCCCCGGGCAAAGCGAGCTCCGGCAGCCGGGGGGCAGCTCCGGGCCCGGCCGCGGGCTGCCGGGACCCCCCCGCCGCTCCCCAGCCTCGGGAGGAGAGGGGAGCTGGCTGCTTCCACCGCCTCCCCTCTCGTTTTGAGTAGGGGAAGGAGCAGCCAGGCTCCAGGGCAGCGGGAGCCTGCGGGGCTTTACCCGTCTGGGCGGGTTTGGCGAGGCAGCGGGGAGGGAGAGGGGCTGGACCGTAAAGAGTTAACCGAGGGTTGCAGGGGTTCCGAGCAGGAGTCCTGTGTGCACCTCCGAGATGCACTGCACAATCCTAGGCAACGGGAGCATGACTAGATGTAGCATGGTGTGAAAAAGAAAATAGGGTGTAAACTGTCATAGTGTGTTGGAAGACAGGAGAGCTGCATATTTTTTTTTTCTTTTGGGCTACGATTTCTGTGCTACTTCGAGGCCATCATGCATTTAAAAAAGGTAAGGGCTTTCTTCCCAGCAATCTGTATTGTGGTTCACTACCGAATTCGAGTGTGTTTTCTGTGTACCTTTCGTTAAGTGTTAAATTGTGTAAGGCAGAGAGTGGGAAGAAAGTGGAGTATGGTCTAATTTACTGTTCGGGCATTATTTTTGAAAGACTACATCAGTTTCAAGTTGTAAAGATCTATTTTAGCGATTAAGCAAGTGTATGCATGTGAACTAAAGTAAATTAATGACTGGCAGATAAATGTGATGTATGCGATAAGTGAAGGATGTTCTGTTGTAGCATCAAAATCTGTCATGGATCCATATTCAGTGAAGGCCAATGTGAGATAGACATGATTTTGAAAAAAAAAAAAATGGAGTAATTCAAAGACATGTACCTGATAAGCAAGTCTGACAGAAGAAACAGAAAACAACTTATTTCCTAGAAAAGCCCATGTCTAACTTTATTTAAATATGGCATCATAAAATAATACTGTAAAAAGAAGTGGAGTCAAAACCTTAGAGTGTGGATTTTCAAAGCTGAGTGACTGACATGTTAAGTGTACAGAGCTAAAGCTAGAGCGGCCCTACTTACATTTACAAGATATAAGAAATAACTTCGGAGGAAACTTTGGAGTGGCAATCCACTTAGAGAGCAGACTTTACAGACTGCAGTCAATGCTCAACTCCAACCACACAGGGAGTTACTGATTTTAAATAGGTGCTCTATCAGCTTTGCCATAAGACCTGGCTTTGAGAATAGAAACATTTGACTTGGACTTCTTCCTCTCTGTATCGAAGTGTAGCAACAGAACCATAGCCTTAGATGCTGTTGCAGTGCTAATTATCTGAATTTCATAAAGAAACTACCTACAAATTCTTCCCTTCAGCCATTTTTCTCTCTAAATCTTGTACATAATTTAAGCGGGGGAGAAAAAAAAAATCTGTTATATTTTCAGTAAGCTGATCCACCTCCAGTGAGAGCTTATCTTCCCAACAGACTCTGAGTTCAGCAGAGTTGCTGTGTTTGGGGTGTTTGCTCCTCACATGCTGAAACACCGGGAGTGAAAACGTTAACTAGGAAACATGAAAACAAGCAGCTGAACCTTTTACAGATCGAGCTGCAGAAGGCAGCATTTGTACAACAAGCCAAGAAAACAACTTGAGGATCTTTGAGTGATGTAATCACCCTGGCTCATCCTTTCCCATTTTTTTCTACTATTGTCTGAACGTTATGGTGAAGAATTAATTACAGAAGTCTACTCATGGTTTACACCAATGTGTGGCTGAAAAGTTGTTTCCTCAGTCATATAAATCAAAGTGACTTTTCACTCCTCTCAGTCCCAGGTAGAGGTGAAGGTTTATGGGATTAAAATAGTTTTCCTTCATTTGTATCAATTTGAAATTGAATAATCATATTTGACTAGGATGAGTCTAAGAAATTTCTTGCTTGAGATTTCAACAGAAAAATGCAACACCTATTGAAAACAAAGGAAAGCTCTTTTCACTAGCAAGCTCGCTTCTTCAGCAATTTTTGAAAATCCAAATGGAAAACTGGAAGATCAATCAATTTACCTGAGCTTTTGCTTAGAAGAAAAAGGGAGTGGTGGGAAGTGTTAGATGATACTTTCTGGAAACATCAAGTGTTTTCCAGCTGTCATGTATGCCTAGTGCAGCCTTTCGTTATTCCTCCCAAAGCTTCATCTCCTGAAAATAAGAAGTAGACATTGATTTTTTTTTTTTTTCCTCTTGAAACACTAGTGATCTCATGTGGGAGTAAAATCACCAGAAATACATTTTGACAAACAGAGCCAAAATACTCTTTCAGAAAGGTCACATTAAAGAAAACTATACTGTCAGACTGCTGCAGGCAGTAACTTACAGCTGGTCGTTTCATGGGGAAGTTATCTTACTCTTCTTCTTGATCTCATCCTATACTCTCCTAAGAGAGAGCATTTTTTAAAAACAAAATTGCAACCACGTTCTCTTCTTAGCATTGTTTTTCCTATTGTTCAATATGTCTGCTGCTCAGTGAGGGCCTGATCTTGCACAATTAAAGGAGATCAGAGCATTGCTATTAACTTCACTGAAAGAAAGATCAATTTCCAAGATAATAATTTGGAACCAAAATGAACTTCAGTTTTAGAAAAAAAAAAATCAAGCATCATGACGTTACATGCTGCATACCGAGCAGTGTAAGAACTCAAGGATTTTCAAGCTGATCTTATTTTGGTTTAGTTCTTGGTACACTATCCTCATTGGTAAATTAACATTTTTCTGTATGAAGTTGAGGAACTTTAAGTGCCCCACTTGCAGGTGTTCTGTACCTTATGACTCAGGTCATCATACTTTTGGAAACTGGAATGTGACTAATTTGGTCTCCTAGCTCTGAAATTAATCATTTATGTGTACCACACTAAGTGTGCATGCATAAACAGTTTGTATATACACATGCATACATAAATATAAATATGTATGATGGACACTACACATATTCCCCCATTCTGCCCTCCACACCCATGGTTTGTATACTCTTTTGCCCTGGCTCGTACCATAGGATTGATTATTTCGCACAGTCTCTTTCCCATCTCCCATTGAAAGTCTCCACTTGCTCCGTGTGACACACTATAACCCGGTGACAAGAGGCAAGGACACTCTGCCATGTCAAAGCCTCTCACAAAGGCCACAGATTTTGTTCCACCTTCAAAAGTAGATTGACCAGGCAATATATACTGTTAGCTAAATTAAAACTATTAAACTGCAGTGGTTTCTTTTATAATGAGGTGAGATCCTAAGGCTCGTCAGTTAGGTACCTTGCTATAGCAGTCACATTAATGGTGATTAGAAAATTCTGCTAATTTGCAGTAACATCTTCACTGCTATATCTACCAGCACTTGATTAATGAGAAAAGTGGTTTCTGAGGTATTTATTAGACATTGCCAAGTAAAGGACTTAAATCTGGGGAATCAGAGCACTGCTCTGTACCTTTAATCCCATATTATTCATGACTACAGAGAACTCTGTAGAGCTAATTTAGCTCTTTCAGTACTTATAAATCTATCAGAAATAACAAAAACACCTGTTTAACTGGATGTGGATGACCACTGCAAAGTCAAATGAGATTATTAAAATCCATTATAAATATGTTTCTTCATAATCTTTTTTTTCTCCCTTTCTTTAGTTAAAATCTCTATTTCTAGGGAGGCTTAACTGAGGATGCTTAACATCACTGAAAAATGGTATTGTGGATGGAAGTGGCAGCCCAAGTGTATATTTTTAATTAGATATTTTTCACTTAAAACATTATTGATCCCTATTCATTAGCAGTTTGGAGGACAAACGAAACAAATATTTATTACAACAAATTTTAGCTTGAATATTTTTTTTGTTTTGTACTTAATGTGCAGCCCTAAAGGCTAGAATTGCTGAATTTTGAAGATGAAGTTTTATATACATGTAGTTTATAGATATGTGTGTCCTTTAGCATCTTGACAGTGATCATCTCAGCACTTCTCTTACTTATAGGAAAGATTTAACACAGTGCAAACAGAATGTCATCATTCAACCTTTTGTTCTTCCACCCTGAACTGTTGGCTCATCTACAGGGCAGAGCTGGTACCCACCTCTTTTCCTCGAGAATGTGTAGATGCTCAGCATCTCTTGGATTCATCGCCTTACTCCTTAATTTTGTACCAATGCTTCTAATGAAGATGCTTGTTTATGTAAAGCAGCAATGTTTATGCAAGTGGAGACTCATCCTGCTGCTAGCCTCTGGAGACTATGAATTTATTTCACATAGAGCCATTAGTTGTTGATGGCCTTTAGTTGGTGATGTTCTCTTTTTTAATCACCGCTCCTCTGGGATGTGAATCTGACTCATTGGCTTAAAAAGTAAAAGCTTTAGCAATTTACTAAGGACCCTTTAAGCTATCTGTTAGCACACATTTTATTAGGTTGATTCACATTAGTTGTAGAGACATTAGTGGCTCTTTTTTGAAAGGTATTCTGTATAAAACACCTTAATTTCTTCATACTGTTTTTTCTTAGCTAGGCAAAGTCTAGAATATTTTCTTTTTCTCAGTCTTTCTGGAGGAAAAAAAAAGAGGCTGTGATAAAGGAAACCAATGCTTCTCGTACTTAAAGGGACTGCAGTGATTTGTAATCTCTAATAAACAGACTCTGTGTCTCTTATTCTGCACTGAAAAGATACTAGCTGAAAGTTTAAAGCTTTTCAGCATTAGTTTAGCACCTTTCTACTAATCAGAATGTTTTTCTATGAGCTACAACAAGAAATAGTGATAATTTTTTACTATTAGACCATCACATAGCTAAATTAAAACAGTAGGGAGATTGTAATTTCTGACAAGACTCTAAAGCCCAGACTTTCTCTCCTTGTAACGTGAAGTTCACAAGAAAGACGTCTTCTAGCAAATAGACTTTTTTCTCTCTAATTTCGTAATTTCTCCTAAACTTGTCAAAAATCAAGGTGTGATATTTATGTGAGAGAGCAGGCTGCCCAGTATACATGACATAATTATTACCTGTACAATCAAGCTTTGTGAGATGCGATTAGGTCCAGACTGGCTTTGCTGAAGCTTGAATCTTTGCTCAGTCAGCCATAAAGTCCCTATTCTCACTATAAAATATTAATAGCTCTAACATGAACATTTAAGAGGATCTGGCCTCTGCCCATGTACTAGCTACAGGCTTAGGTTGTTGAGGCAAAGGGATTTATGAAAAGTCACACAAAGTTTACAGTCAGATCAGATATAGAACCATGGTCCTGTGAATCCTCTACGAGTCCTGTCTAGGGAGCTTGCACAACAGGTAACAAGTTGTTTCTGACAGGACCACTGTAGTGGTGTAAGGTTGTTTTGTTTTGTTTTTCTGCTAGCACAAATAGGTTGAAGCTTAGGAACCTGAAAGGAGTTTTAACCATCCATTTACACTGTCTGAAAAGCAGCTACATCGTCTGTGAAATTAGCTGTAAAATACAGTATGAGCTCTGGAGCACTTTTGTTTGAAAGATAAAACAGAAAAGTGAAACAAAAACTTTACCGTTCTGTTAGATATCTATGTTAAGAAATAAAATATATAAAATAATCCATTCTTATTGCAATGTATCCAGAAAAGTGCACTGAAAGAAAAATGCTATGCCGTTAGGTCATTAGGGTGATTATTTCTAACTACTGGTCTAAACTGTAAGCACTCATTTTCACGTGGAAAGTAAAATCAAGAATCCTTGATCAGATATTGCTTAGCTAAAATTACAGGGCTATATCCCATGCCTGAGCCCCAGCTCCCAAACCGAGAAATTCATCCTTAGAAATAAAAAAAATCATTATTTTTGTGATTTCCAAATGTGAGCAGGATTATGGATTAGGTTAGGTAATAATTGAGGGGATGGAAATACATGAAACGACGCTGTAAGCTGGATTTTGTAAATAGGTCCCCATTACAGTCAATAGAGTTAATTTCTTCTTTGGCCCTCTTCTTAAAACCAGAGGAGAGCTACACCATTATTTTTTCTATTCATTTTTGTACAAACAATATTATCACTTCAATAGCTTCAAAGAAACTTCTATTTTTGTCTGACTGACCATTTCTTTCCTCTTCATCCTTTTCTGAACATGTGTTGCAGAATCTCCAGAAACAGACATTTTAAGTAGCAACAAAAATAGTCAGCCACTCTGCTAGTAGAATGAACATCTTCCTTCTCATCTTATGACATTTTTGTCATCCAACGATTTGAAAGTACTTTATAGTAGGCTACACAATACCCTTCTTTTCCTGATCTTATGAACAGAAACTGTAATTAAAGGAGGTTAAGGGACTTGCCAATGGTTAGACAGTAAAATCAGAGCTTCCTCTGTAAACTGAATCTTCTTCATCTCAACTATCTGTTGATGAGCAAAGTTTCCTCTCACCCCATCTCATTTTAGCCCCATATGAGTCCTTCTGCATTAGAGAATAATCTGCTATATTTGGATTGGTCTTCAGTCTTGAAAAACTAGAACTAAAGCCTTAGTGTACAACTTGCAAATAGCTGCTTCCTCCCATGCTAGATAGGAACAACTGAAACAGCCCTGGGTTTGAAAACTAGTAGAAGGATGAAATTAAACTGGGAAGAGCTGTTTGTTACTCTGATGTGGTTCACTGGATACAGCTAACTTATATGTGCCTTAGTATGCAGTCTTTTCATAGCCAACTGGTACTTAGGTGATCAGTTGGGCCAGAAAACTGTCCGGGGACTAACAGTTATTGGCGAAAAGGAGATACGCTACTAGAGCTAGTAGTTCATGACTTTCCCATGATAGTTTAATATTTAATTTCAGGGTATACACTTTGCAAATCCTAAGGACCCATTTAATTGCCATTAGAACCCACCCAATGAGATTATCATAGCAGAGAACAGTGAATATTTTTAAATTAAGCACTGAGTTTTAAAAAATTCCAGTAAGCCGGAATGCAAGTTTCTAAATATCTGTCTCCTATTAGGATTTTAAACAAACTCGAATGCTCCAGTATGCAACATTGTATGTCACAGTGACACATATCAACCTGTGCCTGAGGAAATACTGAAGGATAAACTCTCCCTATGTTGTTCTTTTTTTCTTCCCTATAGCACAGATCTCAAATTTATTCAAAGAGAGCTTGTTCTGTTTCCATTCTAACTCTTTGCATACCATCAGATGTTTTAGCTGAAATTTTTTTGGATGATATGGGAGAATGCTTAGCTTAACTCGTGCAACAGAAGAATGACTTAAGACATTAGTTACACACAGTTCTAAATGCAAAGATTTTTTGCATGTGGGATTGTTCGTGTGCCCTTGTGGACTTGGAAAGATAAAAATTTAATCCCCTATGAACATTTATGATTGTTAAAGTGCAGTCATACAGCCTGGAACAGTTTTAAAGCTCTCAAAGCAGCAGGTTTTACTGCGGCTTCGTGGCATCCTGGATGTCAGTCAACTGAAACCCAGAACTTGGTCAGGGTCCTCCTTAGTCTTTCCAGAAATGAACTTAATTCTAGCTCCTTGTGTGACTGGTGGATATTATCTGCCAAGGACATAGGTACTAGCCCCCATTTAAAAATGAGGAGCTGAGACACCATGCAGACTGTGTGCATTTCTCTCTCTCTGTTGTGCACCTACACAATTCATGTTGGAGGCATCCAGCGCCTCACATGCCTTACCAAACACCCACTCTGCCTTTATGTGGCTGAGGAGCATGGCTCCTCCTGACTCATCAGTGCAGAGCGAGGGTTAAAGCAGCCAGTGTCTGCCACCAAGCTAGGAGGCAGGTGACCTCCAGGCAAAGATCACAGAATCACAGAATGGTTTGGGTGGGAAGGGAGCTTAAAGATCATCAAGTTCCACCCCCTGCCATAGGCAGGAACACCTCCCACTAGCCCAGGTTGCCCAAAGCCTCATCCAGCCTGGCCTTGAACCCCTCCAGGGATGGGGCATCCACAGCTTCTCTGGGCAACCTGGGTCAGTGTCTCACCACCTGCACAGGAAAACATTTCTTCCTAATCTCCCCTCTTTAGTTTAAAACTGTTACTGCTCATCCTGTCCCTCCACCCCTGATAAAGAGTCCCTCCCCATCTCTCCTGTAGCCCCCTTTCAGCACTGGAAGGTGCTCTGAGGTCCCCCTGGAGCCTTCTCTTCTCCAGGCTGAACAACCCCAACTCTCTCAGCCTGTCCTTGCACGGGAGGTGCTCCATCCCTCTGACCATCTCCATGGCCTCCTCTGGCCCCGCCCCAACACGTCCATGTCCTTCTTGTGCTGAGGACCCCAGAGCTGGATGCAGTACTCCAGGTGGGGTCTCACAAGAGCGGAGTAGGGGGCAGAATCCCCCCCCTCAACCTGCTGGTTGTGTTTGCATGTGTCAGCCAGGCCCAAGTCCCAGCCAGGGAGCCCAAGAGCCAGCTTGCGGGCTGGGGCAGCCACGCCAGCACCATCTAGGTGGGGACTGAAGGTCCAGGAGCCCCCGGTCAGCCCCAGGGCTGGAGAGGCTGCAGGTGAGGCTGGTCACAGGGCCCTGACGGCTAAGTTCTTCCCCTCAGCATGCTCCTTGCAGGAACGGATTCATTCATTAAGGTGGAAAGACTGAAATTACAATTTGGGGCTGCTGCCCATCAGCTGGAACATGTAAGGATCCATTTGTACAGGAGGATGAACTCAGATTCACAGGCTGAAAAAAGCACCTGAAGGATATATCATGATCTGGGCAGGAAAGGAAAAAAATCAGGTGTTCTACAAATGCCAGGTATTAAAGCAATGGCCTCGGCACACCTGACAGCCTGCACGTACTCCAGGGGCTGGGGAGACAGGCAGTAGCTGTACCAGGGTGCGGTAGGAAGCATGTGGGTACATCCAATTAAAGACTCACAGGCACCTGCAGGAGTGAAATCCTATGGGGACAGAGCAAACACCTCGGCTCCTTCCATGGGCAATGGCTGTAACCTGCGGCAATCAACTCTCCTGTTCAGGCAGAGCTGATGATAGCTGCAGAGGTCGGCCTGACATATTCTCTCTCTTTCTGTGGGTGCATTTCATTTTCGCTCATCTTCTCTGAAGGCTGGGATGAGGAAAAAATAGCAGGATTGCTACTACCAAAAAAAAAAAAAAAATCAGACATCCTCTTTGTTCCCTGTTTGAGCTTTCAAGGACATAGTTACAGGGGTCTTGTCCTTGTTTCACACAGAGAAGAGAGAAGAAAGGTGAAATCTGGGAGTGGATGAAGCTCTGTTTGAACAAAGAAAAAGTGTTGCTTTAGGGTGCACGCAGTCAATGCAGATTCCAGGACCTAATATGAGGGCGCAATGATTTTTAAGCCTGGAATGTAAAACTCACTTAAGGATGGTAAATGTGGAATTATTTTCTCCTTTCAAATTTGCCAACATATCTGTTTTTGAGCCTCTGCTGAGGACAGCTGCTGGGTCAGGACTTATTGTAGCTCACAATGAATAACAGAGAACAAGCTGACTCAACCCCCCTCACTGAAAATCATCTGTTGACATCTATATTTTGTCTATTCAGATGCCTTCTACATCTTGCATAATGGCACAAGCTGCACCTTGCAACTCATGTGTACTGCATCTGGTGGCAAGGAGAACTCTCCATCCTTTAACTCCTCAAACCCCTGTTCTGTTTCTTTGTTCAATCAGACATATGTGCTGGCTCTCTTGTTACTGCACCAACCTTCTGGTGGTTCTCAAAATGTGTGAAAACTCACCGCGGTCCGACAGCTGCTGATGAGCACAGGGCAGAACGGTCCACCTCAGCTCATGAGTCCTTTTGCTGCCCTTCAGGAAGTTCAGTTTGGGAGAGTTAATTCGGTGGATTTGGGTAATTTCCTTCAAAGGACAGAACCCATGTGGTGGCTAGGAGCAGAGCACAGGTGAGATGCTCTTTTGCTCCCTGTAGCCGATACCGATTGCAGCACTTTCTGCTCTTTTCTTCCATAGCATGTCAGCAGCTTCACGGCTGTTTCATTTACACTGGGCTGTGTGAGACTTTCAAGGACAGATGTCTCCCCAGGTGTCATTCATTTAAAGTTGTTAGTGTGCGAAAAATTGCTTTTTGAAAAAAAAAAAATCACTGATTGTAGCACTGATTTCCTATGAGTAGGTCCTGTGGCGTTTTACAAAGGTGGGCAATGTGATCATCACACTTCGTATGATGAAGTGAAAGCAGAGACATAAAGTGATAAACCCAGGGTCTTAGAGGAGAAAAGAGTAACCTCTGAGACTAAGACTATCAGTCTATTCTTTATGCAAAATTTCTTTCTTTTTTTCAGCCTCAAAATTGCTTTGGAAAAAAGTCCCTGGCTTACCTTGCCTTCAGTGAGCTTCACTGCTTTCATCCAGCTGCAGTGGATAAAATGTTGCTTCCTGATATTGATTCAAAACTGAAGTCATTGGTAGTGTTCCTGAGAATTTTGTGCAGTAGTCAGAAAATAAGGAATTTACTTCATTCTTCTTTTCTGTGATGATCTAAAAGAAATATCATAGAATCATAGAATCATAGAATGGTTTGGGTTGGAAAGGACCTTAAAGATCATCCAGTTCCAACCCCCCTGCCATGGGCAGGGACACCTCCCACTAGCCCAGGTTGCTCAAAGCCTCATCCAGCCTGGCCTTGAACCCCTCCAGGGATGGGGCATCGACAACCTCCCTGAGCAACCTGTTCCAGTGTCTCACCACCCTACACCTAGTATCATACTTCAGCTAAAGTAGTAACTTTGAAATCCCTAAGGTTTGCAAGTGAGTGGAGGGATGGAGTGTCAAAAACCTTATAAATGAGAAAATTACGATCTTACTGAAATCTTAACTTCCTACAAACACAATTGGTTTTATTCACCCCATCTGTTATTGTAATTTTTGTTTGTTTGTTTTTAAAGCAATATATGCTTATTAATTATTACTTTTATTAGTTCAAAGAAAACTAGGCTTTGTCTTTTGCATAAAACCCCACCATCTTAGAGACATTGAAGTTTCTATCTCTTCTGGAGACATGAACATAGTGTTTCCTGATAAGTTACTTATTACTTTCCTAGAAAGGAGGTATTTAAGAATAACAAATTTTTATTTCATCATTATGAGAAGTCACAGCCAGGAGAAACCCACGGAGAATTATCAGCCTTCTGTGGAGAGCTGGGACCTTTCAGCATTTTAATGGATTTCTAGTGAGCATAAAAATGAAAGGGCTTCAGAGAGATCCTGGTCTTCTGCATGTCTGCTGTCAGAAGGAGATGGCTGTGAGATGCAAAGAGGAAGAGGGAACGAGGGAGGCAAGGCTGTGCTCATTTCTGTGATGCTGGCAGAATTTGCAAGGGCATTGTTCCATGTGTTACAGAGGAGAGAGCATCTCAGACCAAGGCTACAGCACCTCCCAGACTTGCATAATAGAGACAAATATTGAAAAAAAGCCCCAGATCTCATAAAAAGTATCTGTACATTTAGTGTACAGTTATTTTATTTTGATGCATGAGAACTGCAAGTGTAGATGTGGCCCAAAAAAACTGCTGATGATGCCTAATACAGGCTTTATTGACTCTCATAAAATAGGTTGCTCCACTAGTGAACCAGTAGCTATCTATTTAGAAGCTGTATCTCTACTGTATATTAGCACATCTGTTTTATACATGACTCTCACCTTTTAGAAAAAAAAAAAAAGTCTCATGCAGTGAGGTTTTCACAGATTTCTATTTTTTTTTCTCCTTGAGGAAATTTAATACTGTTTCCATTTGGAAAGGGATTAAACTTACTGATACGCTTTTTCTTTAAAACATTGCTGTCCACACATCTGGGCTGACCCTTTATTACCCTGTATATCTTAGTATACAGGAGTTATCAATTAATGTTCTGTAAGCAAGAGAGCTCAACCCACAAATCAAGCAAACACTTCAGTTTGTACTATTTTAGATACAGTAGCTTTGTGAGTTCATAAGACTAGCCATATGAAATTATACACTATTTCTAATGTTAAAAAAAATATTTACCTAAAAAAAAAAAAGGAAGATGGAATTTGGTGGGGTTTGCCCTACAATAATGACAACAAAAAGCCTGCAGACTTCATGCATTCTTGTTCACAGCTGAAGCTTGATGAAATTTGTCGAAGTGACCACAATGTTCATTTGGCACTTGCCAGTACCATAGTCCCTGATGATGTACATTCATGGATTTTACCAGTCTTCAGCCCCCTTTACATGCTGATGAAAGTTAGGACTTAGCTCCAGCATTTCCAGAAGATGCTGAGTCAAATTTATTTTGCATTAGCACCAGTGAGGACACAATAGATTTCTGCCAAAGAAGAATTTAGCCCATTATGCCACTTGAACTCACTCACAGAATTTAGAAGAGGAAGGACTGAAAACTTATTAACATTTGCAAGTGGTAGCTGGGTGAAGCCCTGGGGATAACAAAAAATAATTGTGCTGGACATCTATACCTGATAATTGTCCTCTAAGCTAGCACTTCAAAGAGGCAGTAGGTTGACAGGACAGTTTTATCTGAACATGTCTTCTCTGCTTTAAAATCCACCAGCTCTGTTACTTAATAGGTGTTCATTTCTTTTTCAGTTCTCACATCCCACCCTGAAACCAGCAGGTGCTCTATGATAAATTTAATTCGGACTGTTCCTCCCTGGAGTTCTGTGATGGCTGTTGTAACTACAATCTTTGTATGTTCCACATGCCTATAACAGTCTTTGAAAAAAAGTTTTCAGGGCTTTTGAATTCATTAGAGAATTTGAGTATTTTAAATGTCGAGATATTTTTCACACTGTAACCTTAGGAAAATTCCTTAGGCTGGAATTTTCTAAATTATTTTTTAATAGGAAATGCACATTTGCATCCTTTTAAGATATGAAAAAAAAATCTTAGCCCTGGTCTTTTCATGCTTCAGTTCTTTGTTTATTAAATTGTCATAAAAATTTACTTCTCAAGGGTCTTATGAGAGTTAATATTATGCAAACTGGTGCTGCAATGACTGGACAATCTAGACGAGTGGATAAGGATCAGTCAGAAATGCACACATTTTACCCTTCGTAAGGACTAGCTGTAGATTTATGCTTATTTGGAAAATACTTTCATGTATCTTTAAAACAGGGAGATTATTTTCTTCTGTAACTCCAAAGGTTCTCTAAAGGTGTTTTGCCAGTGGTTAGTTTCTGACATGCCATGAGGTGCAGCCTTAAGGCAAGCACAGAGCAGGGGCTCTTCATGGTTCCTTTTCAGGTACTCATTTGGTCTAGTTTTAGGAAGGTGCAACATATCCAAAGTAATCAATTTTCCAGTCCTAATATTATCATTTTGAACTCAAAAGGGAGTCAATTAGTCATCATTACAATTTAATGATCTGAAACACCTCAGTGTTATTAAGTACCTGAAAAAGTAAACTCCTACCTCTTGTAATTTAAACCGTTACATGATTTTTATTTTTATTTTCCATAGAAAGGATAATTTAGGCAACATAGAGCCTTAGGTATTAGCTAGCAAATTTATAACAGCAGTAGGTATGAAAATTAAAATTCTCACTGTGCCCTTTGTAGCTTCACATAATGTAAAGAAATTATGCCCAGGGTTTTCCTAGTCTGCCAAAAGGGTGATGGAGGAGAAGGAGTATATGCTGGGCAATATATTTTCTGGTGGCTAGTGGGAAGAAGAGGGACAGAATTATTCATGGATTTTTCACTCTGTTGTGATGAAAAAAGAGGTCCGACCTGGCTGGAAGTGACTGATGTGTCTTCTTCATTCACACTGAGCTAATTTTTAATGGGAAATGGTGATCATCATGGCTTTTAGGGGCCGGGAGAGCAATCTCTTGCTTTTCAGTTTTGCTTCAGATCTTTGCTGGCTTTTTCATATGATGTCATGAATGTGCCACAACAGTGTAACCTCACATACAGGAACTTCAACCTGTGAAAAAAACCAACCACCAAGCTAGAAAGAGGATATTGAAACCCCATACAGTATACACAGATCTGCCGGCTTTTGCGTGTCAGTGGTTGCTTGAGAGTGTAAATAAAAGTTAGAGAGCTCTTTGCTGTAGACTCCTGGCATCTCATTTCCAAAGGATTTATAAAATTAATGCAACCTGTGCTGTATGACCATAAACCACTGCATGGCTGTAACCACTTATGGTTACAACTTGGTGCTTTGGCATCTGCTCAGCATGAAGGGTAGGAATAGCATCTTTTTTTTTTTTTTCAGTGAGATTACTTAACACAGTTATTGTTTGCAGGTTCAGGTCCAAATCATGTTACAAACAATTACATTTGTGCCTAAGAAGACAACGAACCCTGACTATTCCTCTGATTGTACAGACAGGTTATTATATCCTCAAACTGTAAATTCCTGTTGGTTCATATGAACTTCTGTGCTCTTCTGGAGGCAGTTAACTTCCTGCGGCTGATATGTTTATCATCTGTACAAATGTCTCTTCAGAATATTAATGTCTAGAATATACACACAGAGCATATTTATTCAACTATACCATTTCCATCATAACAGATGGGTGATACTGAGTGTGCAGTTGCAGAGCTGTTCTGTTGGAAGCATCTTTCACTGAGGGTACACTTACAAATTAAATTCCTGAAGGTAAAAAAAAATATTCCCACCAAGTAAAAAAAAAAAGCGTAGCAAGGGGCACTGTAAAAATGTCATAATGAGTGCTGTTCTGAGTGAATGTGAATTAAAACATGTTTTTCCTTGTAAATTCATCAGCTAGAAAAATTAAAGTTCTCATATTAATCTATTTTAATTAATTCAGCCTTTGTACCTTACACTGAAAACTAGAACTGATTGTTTCTATATATTTAGGAATCTACATGACTTTTGTCATTTCAGTATTTCTGAGAACTTCATGCTCTTGCATAGATGTTTTCACAAAATCTGGGCAGGATATAGAATCATTACCCCGTTGCACAGGTGTGGGACAGGTATAGAGAGAAACGGTGGCTTGTCTTCACTGAGTTCCTACATGAGGCTCTGGTTAATACTGGATTTTTGATTGGGCACCCAAACAATTTTTTTGGCTCAATAGAAATAATATTTCTGGGCTAAAATTGGAGTGAACTGGACTGCAAGTCAAGTGCTGCTGTTGGCAATACTCAAAATTGCAGCATCTGGAGCTTGAATAACTCCTTTAACTCATTGCTGTGGGTAGCTCCAGGGCGACTGATCAGCGCAGTCAGTCTTCGGCCAGCTGCGCTAGTTTTAACAGAATAATGTCAGCCTGTTAACTATGTTTGTAGTGAAGACAAGCCATTAAGTAACTTTTCCAAAGACAAAAAAAAAAAAAGCAATCTGGGTCTTCTGAATCTCACCTTGTTTTCTGTCCAATGTCTGAACTGGGACCTTATACGTAGACATTGCTGAATGATTTTGTACTGCTGCTACAAGGCAATCATTCTTGTGTTGCATATTTTTCATTAATGTCTAGCATTATTGGAAAAAAATCCCCAGCAATCTCTCCCTTGATAATTTGTGAAGGTTTCCCTTCACCAGTAAATATTATCGCTGATGATGTTAATGAAGACATTAGTTTCTCAGCATTTGAAGTACTGAAACACTCCACTGTTAACTAGCCTAGTGGGGTTTATGCTAATATAAAATGTAATAAAGTAGAGGCCACTATCTCTTTAAGCTGAAAGAAAGGAAACTTGTTTCTACTTCCAAGGGATGCATAGTGTGTGCTTATCTAATTGACTGTGTATTTTGTCTAGGTGTTGAGGGAAAGCTAAGAGAATGAAGGCTCTAAGTCCCCAGTGGAAGCATGATATGGCGCTGCAGTGCTGGTGCTGAATTGTTCTCTCTGATGGCTCTATGGGAGTGGATAGCACTGAGTCTTCATTGCTGGGTTTTAGCAGTTGCTGCTGTTTCGGATCAGCATGCCACAAGCCCCTTCGACTGGCTCCTCTCTGATAAGGGACCCTTCCATCGCTCACAGGAATACACTGATTTTGTGGACAGAAGTCGACAGGGATTTAGCACAAGATACAAGATTTACAGGTATGAAGCAAAGGGAAAGCAATTACAGAAATATCATCCTTAGAAGGTGTAAATTTTCAACATGGGTTTCCTTAAGGGACGGTTTTAGATGTGGGAACAAATCCAGACACAAACTTTATTGCTAAAATATCTGCAAGGCCATATATGCACTGCGGAGTACGGGAATGCCTGCTTGTGTTGTTTCTTTTTTGTTTAAAGAACTTTTTTGGTAATTGAATATGTTGCTTTGGAAAACATTGGTGTGTACTACCTACCTCTACTCTGACCCAGTGACGTACTCAGACGTGTCCTAAGGTTTTCAAACACCGTCTTTGATTGCAGAGGGCTAACATGGAACACCTTTGGTCATGCAGCAAGATCCAGTTCAGCTGGGTCAGGGGGGTTTATCAAGACATAAGCTGAGACTTTAAGAACGAAATTGTGGCTCCACAGATACTGCTGGAAAAGCACGGGATTCATTGTACAAACCAGGGCATTTCACAAGAGATTAAAAAAGTTTAATGTTCATTTATACCAGTGTTTCGAGAAATGTTTTTCTCATCCCCGAGGGACTGAGCTGTAAGAGCCACTGGGAATTTTAACAGAAGTTGCAGGTGTTTGGTTCATCACAAAACTCAGCATGAGGCTGGTCCAATGCAGAAAGAGAGGAAGGCTTCAAGGATGTAGGTCTGCTTGCGAATTTGTGCCTAGCTGGAGAATTGCTTTCATGACACATTTGTAACCTGTCAGTTTCTACTGTTTTTTTTGAGACAGCCCTGGTGAAATATCTTCTTAATAGTTTGCAAGAGGTATAACTCAGTAACAGCAAACAGGTTTGTCAAGGACATGGGAATGAAAAGGAGAGTTCAGTTTAATAGTAGTGATCTGATGACAAATAGAAAGAAGGGAAGAAATGAGGGAGCATGAGAAATTAAGATCTGAGAAAACAAATCTATAAACTGAGAGGCTTTTTCACCTCATATTGTTGTGGATCCCTCCTGGTAGCAAAGAGAAAGGGGTGGCAGGAGGACAATACAGGACAGATTGCTAACTGCCCTGATAACTCACAACCTATACGCATGGTCCGTTTTGGTATGGAAAGACACATGCTGATTTCATTTAAAACCATGCAACAGTTTGTGCAAATTTCATCCCTTTTTTAAACTATTATTCTCTAGTGGTATCCAGCTCTGTAGAAGAAGGGGAGAGTGATATGTACCTATATGTATATACCATCCTTTAATTCAATGTCCAGTGGCGTGTGACAAAGCTGCTGGCCTCAGTCCAGAGAGATTTTATCTTTAAGGGTTGCTTTCTTTTCCTTTCCTGAATACATGCAGTAGAGGGCACTCTCTTGCAGGTCAATTTTGCAGAGGGCTCCTTTGCCATATATAGAGAAATTAAACACATTTTGAAACGCAAGTGTGATTTGGAAATATGCTTGATGAAGTGGCTTGTCTTAACAGAATAGCATCGCCCAATATTTACTTCATTTTAAAAGCCAGCTGTCAGGACAAATAATGTAAAGACAATAATGCAGAGACTGAGGTAGCATATTTTATTGCTATTATTCTGTATTAGCCAACACTGAACCAAAATTATCTTGACAAAAACATGAATGATGGAATTGTATTTCATTTCAGCTCTTTCAATCAGGTCTTTGAGACTTTCTTATCTCAGCCATCATTACAGAAACATTGTTCAGCTTTATAAATCTGTAGTAATATCTCTAATATTTATTTGGGTTTGTGCAGAGGTTTCAATGGACTTTAATTTACACAATCCCACAGAAAGCGTTTCTTGTGTTTATTTTTCTCCTCTGCCTATTCCCTTCAAGGAATGAGCTGGGAAGTCAAAAGAGGCACAAGGTACCTGCATCAAAAGGAAAGCTGCATTTTTTGATTTAGTCCTCCAAATACAAACCTTACTGCAAAGTGTCCTTGTAAAATACGGTCCCATTAGCAAGTAGTGTAGAACATGGTGACCTTGTTATGAACCACACGATGTAAATTTAATCCCTGTTGCTTTCCTACGAGCTTTCCCAGGCTGAAGGATCGGGAACCTAATTGGTCTGTTCATTCCCTCACCCATCTTTTGCCTAATGAAAACCACCCCTCCGGGCCACAGTCCTGATTTGAATGGAGAAGGAAGGAAGGGGGAAACATGGGCCTGCATTGACTCAGCTGAATCAAATCAACAAGAAGGAAAGGTGCTGCTCCGGCAGTGCTAACAGGAGTGTCTCCTTGCCCTCTGCTCTGCACCTCAGCCCTTAAAGTCTGCACCTGAGACCTGACATTTTCCCAGTAAAGAGGAAGGAAGGGTGTCTCCCTTCATTTTAACATGCATACTGGGTCAGACAGAAAATGACTGAAGATCTATTTATTTATTTATTTATATTTAATGGCACAAAAGTGGAAAGTAGCTACAGACTGCCCAAAGATATACCTCTCTTTTGGGAAAGGAGTTGGCTCCAAAAGAACTGGTGGGACTGTGGCTACAAGTAGGAGCTCTCTTTCCATGTCTCCAGAGCAATGGCATCCAAGCCATACACAGCAGGTGACCTGTTGTATCTCTCAGCCATAACCTAACAAGTATTGCTGCCCATGGGAACTAACTCAGGACAACCAACCTAACACAAGGGCTAGGGGCTTACAATTACCAGGAATTAAATGGTCTCAGTAAAAACAACATAAACCCAACCGTGAGTTGCACATACTGCTCATAGTATTTTAAAATGTGTTGGAGGAGATTTCAGCAGGAGGCTTTTCCAACCACGGAACAATCAGGCAGCGACTAGAATAATATTTTGATTCCCATTATTTTTTCTCCTCCTTTGGAAGTCTCAGGAGAGATAGTAATGTTGTAGAAAAAAAAATAAGATCTCAATTAAATCGTTAACTTCCACTGCTTTTGGTGAAATAGAATAATGTATATTTATGTCAATAACAAAATGTCAGAGATGAATATCTGTATCCTGCACCACTGTTTGACTCTGATTTGAATGGGATAAAGGTCATGTAACACACACCCGTGAAAGAGGCAGAATGCTGAAAATAGAGATAATAGGACAGAGAACTGGAAAAGCATATATTAATGAGAGCAACAAAGAATGTTAAAATGAAGATTACTTGAAACTTGATGGAAACATTATTTTTCAGCTATTGAGTAAACAGTGTTGTGCTCCTTGTTTTATTCTTTAAAAACAGACTGTTTTTAACGTTTAGCTTCACCTGAACATATATGGCAATTGTTTTACATAATGTCCAGTAGCCTTATTTTTTTTCAGGTCTTAAGTTATATAACCTGTTTGCATTTAAAATAGATAGAGCCCAACTTTTAGACTAAAATACTTCAGAAAAATGTATCGCTATATGGACTCAGTGCTAGCATTTCTATTTTCCCCCCGTCTGTATACCAATGAGGCAAAAAGCAACTGCCTTTTTATCCACACTCCCTGATCACCATAAACAAGTGTTCAACTGATCATGAATTTGTAATAAATTGTAGAGATGAAGCCAAAGGCCGGCGCTGAGGAGGTACTTCTTAACTGAGCCCAATTTCTTGAGAGGTCTTGACTTAAGCATGATAGGTTTTTTTAAAGATAAAAGTTACATTTTGCTTTATCTCTCTATCTAGCATTCAGAGCATAAATCAACCACGTGATAAAAGCAACTGAGGTATAAATGATGGGAGGCAGCAGTAGAAAAATCTACTGTCACCCGTATTTTAATCTGTGTTGTAAAGATCACTCACATCCATGGGCAAACAAGGGATTCTGTAGTGTGCTGAGCTCCCCAAGGAGAGGAGCTTTCAATATTACAGGATAGAGCTGTAATTTAATATTTAAAATATTTAAAACATTTAATAATGTTTTAATCAAGTTTTGCAGAACACTAAATAATTGCAACTGTTGTTACCAATGTTGATATGAGTTGGGAGCAGCGGGCTGGTGACGATGTATATGTGGCAGTGCAGTATTCTCTATAATTCTTTGAAAGAAAGGATCCTGCAGGAAATTTAATAATTGCCACAGTTTTTGGTGGCATCCGTTGCCACTGATCTACGAAGATAAATGACAGGAGAGCATCGAGATGGCTTCTGAAAACCTCTAAATTGGTGGGAATGCTGTGTCAATATCTTACGGAAGGTGTCTCCTGTAGTTAATATCAGTAAATATTTTGGCAAGGAAAACCCAGTTTATAATTTGTTATTTAATACACAATGGGAGTGCTGTGCCTCTTATGTAAATCAGCTACCCAGACAAAGGAATTTAAATCCAAACAGAAGGAGATGAGAGGTTACCAGGATGGAAAGAGTGATTGTGAAATTATGCAAAAAACCTACATTATATCAGAAGAGGCAATTTTGACAGAGATAGGGAAGTATTCATGCTATCAAATAAGGTCCCGAGGAAATCTCCTCTGGGATACTGTGTAGTTTTGTTCAAGCAAAGTGATTTAAAATCTGAAACAGATGTGAAAAATCAGGGGAAGGAAGAGTTTAGCTTTTTCTTTTAAGGCAGAAATGTTTGGCACATTTAGGCACAAAAAACTAAAAAAAGAAAGAGTTGAAAGAGGATAAAATTCCTCTTAATATACACATCATAAAGTGAGATGAACTATTTAAACCAAAAGCCATCACTGTCGTAAAACCAAATTGCTATAATCTGGCTATGAATATATTTAGGCTGGCAATTTAAAAAAAGGTTTCTAATCGTGAGAGTAAAATAGTTCAGGGATGTACTAAGTTACAAAACCTTACCGATACTGTGAATAGGGAGAAAGGGTTATAAGATGTGGTGCTTATGAGAGTGGACTAGGTTCTAGTAACCATTGAACTCCTTTTGAGGTGAGTATCCCTAACGTACCTACTTAACTCATAGAATACGAGTCTGCAAAAGAAAAAAAAAAGAATCTCCTGAAATACTGAGTAGCTCTGTGCACCACAGTGTCCATGTGGCTTAAGAAATGTTTAGATGTTGTTTTAAAAAGGATTGTGTTTGTTCGTGACTAACTATAAAAATATAAGTATTAGAAAATAATTCTGAAGTTTATTTTGTGTTATAACGTGTTGGGTTCCTCTTATATGTTCTGAATCCTCTAGTAACTAAATCTGTGGGTTGAGATAGGAACAATTTAATGATTAAACTATTGGAAATAATAATAATGATGATAATAGTAGTAATATATGCAAATGTACAAATGAGTTATACACAGTGATACTGCTCACCACCCCATGACCAAGCCTTAGCCCTTTCCTGGCCAAGGATCCCAGAGCAGGGAGAGTCCTGGAGCCACAGCCCCAGAAAAGAGAAAAGAGCCCAATTGTCTGAGAGACTGAGATGAACCCTGAGAGGGGGATGTCCCAGAGGGAGACAACCGAGAGTAAGAGAGAGAACTTCTGGACAGAGTCTCATCTCTATACTGGGCGTGACAGGCATGATATGGAACAGACCACTGGCCAGTTTGGGTCTCCATCCTAAACCTAAGGTCGAATCCTGGGCTAGTAACTGGGGCTGTGCTCCCTCCCAGCTCCTCCTGCCCCTGCAGACACGGGCACAGCAGAGAAGCTGGAAAGTCCTTGAGTGTCCTGGCAGCAGCTCTGCCCATCAGTGTGTGATCAGCTTCTCCTCAGCACAAACCCAAACACAGCCTCACACCAGATGCTGGGAAGAAAGTTAACTCTGTCCCAGCTGAACCCAGGATATATTAGAAGCATCACAGCTTTTGCCTTTTCGAAATAAGACTGCTTCTTTGGAAACTAAGATAGGAGCTCATTTCTCAGACATGGACCTTGGTTTCCTTAACACAAACCATCCCATATGAAACCCACGAAAGGTGAGGGACGTAGTGACAGAGGAGTGGAACAGGATACATCAAAGAAAGGAGTGAGGCAGATTAATACTGTAGAAGTTGAGAAAAAAAATGGGCTGTAGTCAGCAAATGACAACTAACGGGTGATGAGCAGGTAGGTTTCAACAGGTAGCTTAGCAAACTAATCAACCTTTGCCTTCAATTCTTCAGAGCCTTGCTCTTCAGAGTGTTGCTGCTGGGCACCTGAGAACTGGTATTGTAAATGCACCAAAGAGCAAGCAAGTTTATCTTCCACAATTGCCATATCAATAGAGACTAAAGAGCAGGAGCAGTTCTGTCTGCCTTTTCCAGAAATTCACTGGAATATCAGTAAATTGCTTCTGGCCTGCACTGTAATTGGCCAGCTTGCTTTAGGGAATTTTCCATTCAACCTGGTAGATAAAAGGTGCAGTGATCACATAGATCATCGTTCTCAGAATGTTTACAAAAGGCTAGACTACCAAATGCACAGAGTTCTCTTTTTAAATCCAGCGGCTGGGATCAGAGAAGAGCAGCTCAAAGAGTTTTGCTGGGATCATGAGTTGACAGATTTCCACTGGAAAAATCGTATTTGTACTCCGGTAGAGCAGCCTCACTTTTACAAGCAGTATAGGTACACAGAACAAAAAGATGATGATTTTGGTCTTGAGGAATCAAGCAACTATAGTTTCCTACACTGAAAGGATAGTTTAATAAATTAAAAAAAAAGTAGGATATTTTTTAAGAATATCCATGGGTTTCGTTTCTGGTTGTGATACACTTTAGTAGCCTCTCTTAGTCTACTTTGCTGAGCATAACAAAGACATGAAGGCAAGTTGAATAACTGGCTTTGATGAAACTGCTTGCATAAGTACATACCTGAACAAAATAAAAGCTTTAAATGAGCATATTCCAGGTCTAGCAATACTTGGACAATGTTCTCCAAAATAATCTAATTTCCAGCCCTTTGCTTCAAATCTCCTTTGCAGGAAAACTTTCTTATTTTTAGGGCCTAAACACATATCAGGCAGTGAGGCTTTGCAATTAGCAATTACTGTTATCAAAATTATATTAGTTTCTTGATTTATTTATCCGGGGGATTCTCTGGAATGTACAGGCTTGTGAAAAGGTAGAAATACAGGAACAGATAATTTAAACTGAGAAACTATCTATACATACCGTAAAACCTATAAAAATGTTTTCAGATTAATTGTAACCAGAGCCTAGTTTAGTTTTCCAGTGATTGTAAGGGGCTGGCAAAGACATAGAATGGATGTTCACAAAGGCGAAGGAGACTTTCACTAGTTTCCTATGGCTACCATGTATGGACTGCCTCCAAGCATAGAATCGTAGAATGGTTTGGGTTGTAGGGGACATTAAAGATCGTCTAGTTCCAACCCCCCTGCTATGCACAGGGACACCTTCCACTAGACCAGGTTGCTCAAAGGGACCTCTCAGATAGGTACCAGAGATAACTGAGGTGCAGCAGATAAGGACTGGACACCTATTAAGGTCTGTCCCCACAGTCCTAGTTACAAAAGAGGTCTGTCCCAGGTAGGAATATGTCCACAAGCAATGACGCATCTCCAAGGACGATGATAAAAGAGTCTTGAGCTCTCATGGACACCTGTGGCCCAGGAAGAAAAGCAGACAGCCATGAGGGGCTCAGAGATGGGCAGGAAGGACCAAAGAGAGGTAGGGAGTTCTGATTCCCCAGTTGTCCCTCTCTTTCTAGGTCTGTTACATATGTGAGGCAGTACAGCAGATAAGTCACTTCACAGGAGAAATCAAGCTCACTTCTGACATGGATGCACAACACAGGGGGGGCTACAGGAAAGGTGGGGAGGGACTCTTTATCAGGGACTGTAGTGATAGGACAAGGGGTAATGGTTTTAAACTGAAGGAGGGTAGATTTACATTAGATTTTAGGAAGAAGTATTTTCCTGTGAGGGTGGTGAGGCATTATCACAGGTTGCCCAGAGAAGCTGTGGATGCCCCATCCCTGGAGGGGTTCAAGGCCAGGCTGGATGAGGCTTTGAGCAACCTGGGCTGGTGGGAGGTGTCCCTGCCCATGGCAGGGGGTTGGAACTTGATGATCTTTAAGGTCCCTTCCAACCCAAACCATTCTGTGATCCTATGAGTTAACACCAGCCCTCAGTCCACCTTTGAAGGTCTTTGGAAAAGCATAATACTGGCTGACAGTATATTTTTAAGAGATGCTGGCTTCTTGGAGAATCTTGTGGAAATCTCAGTGAACAACAAGACATCTACCAAGGAGCCCAGTCCTACAGCATTCAAAAGCCTTTAAGCTGCTTTGCCATAGAGCAGGGTCAGATCTACCCCATATCCCCTCACTCTACTTGGTTGTCTCAGTATTAAACTACTGGGTTTTAAAACAAGGGTAGAGCTTCTCTCAGTGAGATAAACAAGCGCTAGCACTGGGAAGAATCCTTGGGAATGTGCTGGCTAGGCCAGCGCGATTAGAAGAGTTCTCAGGAGTCTTGTTTGGCAACAAAAGAAAATATTGCTGCCAAGATTGCCTTCTGCATTTTATTTTTTAAATACACTGCAATATTCCATGTTTTGCCAATCTCTCTTTGTATTTCTTCTTATTTGTTTGGTGTAATCAAAGATCCCAAGGAAAATCAGATGGCAAGGAGGAGAGTGAATCTTATTTTTTGCAAACATTACGATAACCTATTTCCAGAATATACTCACTTTCAAAATCTAGTATTTTAAGGGTAATGATCAGATCAAACCTCTTGCTTGTATGTTTCCCTAGAACAAAGAACATTTGTTTAGAGAATATGGTGTGTCATCATTTTGGTTAGTAAGTTCATAAATCATTTAAGTTGCCCTAAAAAAATTAGGATAATAGAGGCTGTAACTTAATGGTTTCATGCAATCACTGAAGTAGTGTAAAAGCTATTTAACACTAATAATAGATTCATTCTTCAGTCAGCAGGATAGTCTGCCAGGATCTTGGGCATGAAATCAGGTCATTTTCGTTAACTCTTTGAAGATTTTTGGTTAGCTGGGTCTTTGTTCTTTCATTTGCCCTTCCTTTTCATTTTTGTTTAAATATCCCTGCTAGTACTATCACTGGTATTCCAGACATAGAGGATTTCAAATACTGATGACTTTCATAAAGGGGAAAAACAGTTACCAAGATTTCTTTTAGTTACTTGGGAAAAAGAAAGGTTTTGGTTTTTATTTTTTTTTACTTGAATCAAGTTCTCTGTGCTTTCATTTTAACCCCAATATTTTTTTTTCCTCAGTGCTGCTAGGTCAGTTTTTCTTTTTGTCCATATGTTAAATCTATATGGGTGGCCTGTGATATCTTACGCAGAGAAAAGAACTGAATAGCACAGAAACCTTCTCTGTATAGAAAGAGAGTGGTATTGATTAGCATGCATGATTCTTTGTATAGAAATGTGTTTGTGCCTTTTGTATACAGAAGAAGAACAACTGACGCCAAATGTGCTCATTCAAGAATTTTTGTCAGTTTCTTTTCCTATCATTAACTTGAGGTCGTGGTCAATATCTCAGAATTCAAATCTTAGTTGTCTTCTAGCTCTGATTGATTAATTCTACAGGTTTTGCTAGTCATTATACGGTTGTGAATTTTTATTGTGTAGCTACGGATTCATTCTGAGACCCTTGTGAAGAAAAGCAATACTTCAAAATAATGTCTTGTTGCTCGGTTCTGCCTAGAATCCCAATATGATTGTTACGGATAATAGTGTTCTTAAGGTCATTAATGGCTCCATATCTCAATTCATCCTCTGATACTCTCAATTCCTGCTTTATTTATGCAGCTTGAGAAGATATTTTTACTGACCAGACAATTTGATATCTAGAGAGCTCTGAAAATGCACACACAAAACCCACTAGCAATTTACAAGTTGTGTTTGCAGATCTCACATGCATAGAAGAGATAGCAACTGGCTTTAGGTAATGAATATTAATTTCTCAGGGGAAAAGCACGTATATACAGGTTTTGACTTATATGAGTAACATAATGTAAAATCAAAAGCAGAAGACATATTCTACCAGATATTCTGAAAGATCATCGGAATCTGAGAACTGGGGAAACAAAATTGATTAATTTAAAATAAATATTTGTATTTTTACTAATTCTGAACTATATTCTTTCAGTTCTTGAATTTAGCAAGTGGGAATTTTTAACGTATACCCTGACTGCTAGCAGAATTGGATGTTTTCTTAGGAACTCAAGTATAAGATCAGCTTTACCTACTGATAAATATGCTCTATTAATAGAAAGTAAACAGAGGCAACACATTTTTATCCAGTTACATATAACTGCATTTTATTTAAACCATGTCTTTAGCCATTTACATAAAATATTAGCTATAGGTTATAATGAAAAACCTGAATTCTAAACATTACACAGCATAATCAATCCGATAACCCGCATTAATGAACAGAATAAAGTCTTTTATCTACATTTTATGTATTTAACTATTCACATATTTATTTATTCACATATTAACTATGCAAAATAAATTCAATAATATTTTCAACTGATTAGAAATGAAGGGCCTGTAGTGAGGGCTCTTGTTGTAAAGAACTGTTCGTTGCCATTTTTCTTTTATAAAAGATCTAATGAAGTTTTTGGTAGCAAACCCCAAGATTCTAAAAATTAGAATAAGTGGAAAATGTGCAGTCTGTGGTGCTTGTTCATTTACCGATTTCTAGAACCCCAAAATTTGTGGTTACTGTCAGAGCGAATCGGTGTGATATGAATGCATGTGTGCTTATATACATTTATGTGTCTATGTATCGACACGTGTATGTGTATATAGTGTGCATGTGTGTGTGTATATACACATACAGATGTGTAGATATGGATGAGTGAAAATAAATGAGTTTATTACTTCACATTTTTGCAGTGAGAAGAATACTCTTTATTCGAAAGAGAAACCTGTACCTTCTACAGTCAGGTGTCTGAATAAGAGCCTTTGACCAACACATTAATGAAGTTTACTTCTCTAATGAGGTCCAGAAATTCTCCATAACACTGTCAATGCCAAAAAATCTTTCCTTGTGTTAAAATGCCTCTGTCGGAAGCATTCTGTTGGACCTTGCTGCATTTTCCCATGCTTTTGGGCAACTCTAGATTATGCCACTCACATTCAACTTTAGCTGTGGCTACAATTAAAGACAGCTGAGAATCTGTAGCTGAAACACACTAACAAAGATTTTCTTTTTCATACAGGAGTTATTATGAATTTGCTCCAGTTCTTTTCCTCTCTCTTTCCATATGATTCTGGATATATTTACTGGAATTAACCTTGAGAGGATATAATTTTTCTGTGTGTGTACAGAAAGAGTCTATATATATGTATGTGGCTACAGAAGCTCTATTTTTAACTGCCAGTTTGCCACAGATTCCTTGTGTGATAACATCATGTGAAATCTATAGCCATAGATTTTCCACCTCTATCTTCACGTGTGGCTCTAATACGTGCTCATGCTTGGAGACGGAACTCTCTGATAAGACCTATTAATATATCTATTTCAAAAACTTTACAAGTTGTGCATAACTCCTAACTTTCAAGGAATCTGAAAGAAGTTCCTGCTGAGTTCAGTGCCCAAGCTGTGTGCACAAGTTGTGACTAACAGCATGCAAGTATCACACAAAAGCTGGATCATGATCACTTCTTTCATATGCCTTTTAAAAGGCTCACCAGCCTCTGTGTCATTGCTCATTTTCTCAAGGACTGCTTTCCTGCTTAGACATCTTTCTCCTTTAACTTGTTTTTGGTGTCAGGAATTGAATAGAATCCAAAAAATATTTTTATTTAAGTTGCCTCTGAAATTTGCTTTTTAGTAAAACTATTTCTCACATGGCTGGCTTTGAAGCTCCATGTGTTTATTTAGAATTTTGCCTGAAGAAGTAATGGTTCTGTCTATTTTTACTGCTATCTCATTGGCCTGGATGGGCACAAACAAATGTGCACTTGGTTCTGACGTTGAAGTTCTGTGTCACCTGGGTACGCGTACCCTTGATACCACAACCATCAAGGAGTGTTAGGTATCAGTACAATATATTAAGTCCCTTGACACTCATCCTTCCTGAGAAACAAAAAACCAAACATTTCAAAAAAATTTTTTCTGGTGATTGTCTTCCCAGACATGAGATTGATAGAATCTGAATTTAAAAGGAATTTTAACCTTAGCAATTTATTGCAGTTTAAAGATAATTAACATTAAGTTTTAAACTTAAAGAGTTTGTGAACTAAGACATTAAAATGAAAGAAAAATAAGTGTGCTTCTACATTTAAAAATGTCTCTGTGTACCTATTCTATGTTAGTTGGGAGACAAAATTTTATGTATAACAGTCACACTTATTTCACTCTGTTCATCTTGTCTTCACAGTTAAAACATGGACATTCCAAACCACGGGTGAGTTTGCAAGATTTTGTGTCGTGTCTGACAGCAATAAAACTGCCTTAATTCAGTGTTTATGCTCATACAAAGTGAGATTTGACAAGTTTCTACACAATAAAAACGGAGCTCACACGTCTTGAGTTTCTAATTCAGTTTGAACCTTTGGAAGTGCCCATATATGAGTCAATATTCATCTCTCCCTGAGAAGTACTGGTTCAGTTGCAGTAATTGGACTAAAGCAGTGGGACAAGGTCAATTTGGTTAAGTAAACTTGGTGGCTGTATTTCAGAATATAGCCAGGGAACAGAGCTTTTGGGAGAGAGGGTGGGGTAGAGACAGGTCCAGTCACACATTACGGAATGGATTTGTGGCTGATAGCTGGGTCTGACGACCATGTGCACCTGATAGGAGGTGGTTTTATCGCCATGAAATCTGCATTTCCAATCTCTGAGGAAAAAAAAGCTTGTGCTTTTCTTCTCTATTTTGATATGAGACCATCTTCAAATGTGCTAATGAAGGAGTAATTTCAGAAGGTGCTAGTCTGGCAAGTAACATCCCTTAAAGCCAGAAAACAAAGTAAAATGCTGGTAACAATCGCAGGTGCGGAAAGGCTACTGGAGTTGTTGCCTGCTAACACTGTCTGCTGAGTGCAGGGCAAGAGGAACGTAGCTTGAGCTTAATACCCACAGGGTAATTGCAGGGAACCGGCTGTTCGTGGAGTGCCATAATGAATACAGATTGTTTTCCTGCTGCTTTGTGTCTTCAGGTTGATGGCTGGGTCTGACTGGAACTTATCATACAGGCAAGGTGTTTATAAGAAGGTTGCTCTTTTCCCCTCACATTCTTCTCTGGGGGGTCATTTTCAGGTGGGCCTTTCCGATCGCATTATTTTCCCCACCGACTGTAAAGTGATTTATGTTCTAACACGTCTAGAAATCGGTGACATTAGTTTGAAGTTGGGCGGTGAGTTCAAAAATTATTTGGAAGAGATATAAACGTGTGCCTCTAACACCCACCTACATCTACTGCCACAATGCAGTTACTTAACCTCCAGTTTGTAAGAAATCAGGTTCAAACCAATCTAGAATCAGCCAACATTGGAAAGGTTGGATTCTTGACTGATAAGGGTCACTAATGCCACTGATTTGAAAATGCACCAATTTACTGAGATGAGATTTCAAGCTGGTAGATCAGCCTCAGACTCAACTGACATGTAGGAGGTGATGGAGGCTGGCTCTTCACGGCTGGATTTGTAACAGGAGACTCGGGACCACGTCCGCTCTCCAGAGCCCCACTGTGCTCCCTGCTCTTGGAAGGACACCTAGACAACTGAGGGTTGAGAACAGCAGGCACATTGCAGAGTAGATTTGCTCCACAGCTTATATTTGGCCTTGTTTTGCAGTAGGGAAGGATTAACTCCACGGCAGGTGGTGTTTAATTTTTCGGGAGCTGCAACATTTCTATTCCTGACAAGTAATGTCTTAGCAACATAGTCTGAACATAAATTTTTTTTTAAATACACAGTTCTCAATTTCCACCCCCCTCCCCCAAATCCATTTATTTGTTTCTAATTAGAGAAATGGAACATGGATTTAATGCTTGATCATCATTTTTGCTATAGGAATTGTTTAATGACCTATGGTGCAGGGAGATTTCTAACAGCCCTATAAACATTTCATATAAGTAGATCACAAAGTACAGAGGGTGTAGGCGACAGAGACAATATAGCAAGAACAGTTTTACGTTTGGTAAAAGTTTTTTTTATTAAGTTTTGAGCATTGGTTATTACATCCAAAATCCCTATTGTATTTTAGTATTTTCTTATGGAAGGATGTCACTGTTACACCTGCTGTTGCTGCTGGGACATATGACATTCATTGAATTATTTGTTCTTACCAGATTAAAGCAACAAGGTGAGTCTTCCCCTCTAATCTGCTCTCTTGAGACCCCCCCTGCAGTGCTGCATCCAGCTCTGGAGCCCTCAGCACAAAAAAGACATGGAGCAGGGCTGGAGCAGGGCCGCGAAACTGCTCAGAGGGCTGGAGCACCTGTCCTGTGGAGAAAGTCTGAGAGAGTTGGGCTTGTTCAGCCTGGAGAAGAGTCTCCAGGGAGACCCTGTGGTGGCCTTTCAATATATAAAGAGGGCTTATAAGAAAGGTGGAGGGAGACTTTTTACCAAGGCCTGTAGCAACAGGACAGACAGGGAGCAATGGTTTTGTTTTAAAAACAAAAGAAGGTAGATTTATATTAGATATAAGGAAAAATGTTTTTATGATGAGGGTGGTGAGGCAGTGGCCCAGGTTGCCCAGAGAAGCTGTGGATGCCCCATCCCTGGAGGGGTTCAAGGCCAGGCTGGATGAGGCTTTGAGCAACCTGGGCTAGTGGGAGGTGTCCCTGCCCATGGCAGGGGGGTTGGAACTTGATGATATTTAAGGTCCTTTCCAACCCAAACCATTCTGTGATTCTAAGAATTAATGTGGGAAGCTGTGTGGCTTTCATCATCATTCAGACCTCTGCAATTTAGCAGTATTGATTCATAAAGTTCATGTCAATTTATAATTTCATGAGTTACGTCACTGAATGTCTCACCTTTTGGGTTTTAGCAAAATGTTCAGTGGAATGTGTCTCACAACATATAAATCAGAATTAAATACAGTTGCTAGTTTTTCTGCTTCACTGAAAAAAAAAGAATCAGTAAATTATTCTCCTACCACAAGGCTGGGTAGTACCTTTTAATCAATGCTGAAATGCAATAATGGAGCAAAATGAAAGACTTCATGTGACAGATGCCCTGGGCAAAGCCCCTCCAGTTATTTACCCTTTGGCTGTTACTAAATCCTGAAAATCAGGGAACACACTATCTCTGTAACAATATTATGTCAAAATTACATGGAGTTACCTGTAAATTAGTCTTCTGTGACAGTAAATGCACTGTCTCAGATGAAGTAATCCATTTGTAGTTAAAGCAAAGGGTCTGAAGTGACTGACTACAGAAAGTGCTGGGTTTAGACAAGCATGAAATGGTATGTTGATCTTAATGGTAAACAGACAGGCACGCACAGAGGAAAACATATCAAAGTATAAACGTGTCCACTGTGGACTTGATGCTGAGACTAATCCAGCAAAAGGATTAGGATTTGGGATTTATTTAACTCCTTTCTGACATTAAAAAAAAAAGATGTTTTTATCACTTGTAACAAATGGTGGAATTTGGAACAGTGGCACGGAGATTTATTTCTTGTGCTGTGAAATGAGGAATGGTCACAGCCCTCACAGGCAGAAGCAGAAGGTGGCCTTCACAACTAATGTGGTCAAGGACTACACAGTTACTTTTTGTGAGATCTTAATCTACTAATGAACGCAGTACATAAATGTGATACCTACTCCACTAGTTACTGAGCCATCAATAATTTTCCATCAAAATACTTTCTTAATGGCAAGCCAATGGCCAATGAAATGAAAATTTCATATTTTTAAGGATTCTTTGAAGACTTAAATTCATATTTGAAAGCAAACAAAAACTTATTTCTAGATCCAAGGCATCAAGACTGTCAAGAATTTGCTTCTCACCTCCAACCACCACCCCGAATATCCCTGATATCTGATATTCTTTGATTTATTTTTTTCCTAGGAACAATTCCAATAACCAAAAGTCCTAATGCCACTTTAAAATTAAACCTGAATATAGAGGAAAAATCTGCCCAATGCTTTTTAATTTTGGTTGTTTTCCTGTTGTTCTATGGACTACCCATAGTGTGCTGAAAATCTAAATGCTCTGCAAAGAAAGCTGAAACATCGGAAGGCGATTTGCATATCAAAGGGGAAGTTTAGTCCCAATTATGTTGGGCCAAATATAGTATGAAATGATAACGAGATAGTATGGAGCAGGTACAAGTGCTGCATAATGCATCACTCTTTAATACCTACCCCTAAGCAGTTAAATTCTGGTTTGTTACATTTCTCTAAGGTCTTCCCAGGTTGTCTGAACATCTTTCTCACACCAAATAATATTCTAAACCACCAGTTTCACTGAATTAAATGACACTAAGAACTTTTTACTCAAAAGAAATACAATTTTGAGAATAGATGTGAGTACGTGTGTGCAGATTTTGGAATCCATTTTGAGGCAGATGGGATGTTAGACACAGTTTCTTCTGCAGTAGTTCGTAGTAATTTCTGTTTTCAACCATTTCTTTTTATGCTGATAAGCTTAAATTAGCAATTTGAGAAAAGAACACAACTGTCTGTTATAAACACCTCCTGTTTCCTGGTCTTCTCTAATATGCTCTTGTCATTTCTGCTGTGTAAATCTTGCCGAGTTGGTGGTATTTGTGAAAGGATTAGCTTTATTCTGTATCTCCCTCCACTCTGTTGCCAGGGGTATTTGGTGGTGCAAGATGACTTCATTATTCAAAATCTGGCAAAACATAGAGTAACACACTCCTCCTTGCTATCCAGTAATACCTTCAAAAGTAAACAGAGTTCACCTTTACCATTTTACTGCAATGTTTGTTCCTACTTATTTTTTCCTCTTTTTCCTCTTCCTCTTCCTTTTATTTTTTTAAATTTTTTCCCTAGAGCTGCGGACATCCCAGAGCTGCAGCATGCAATGGACTGCAGAAATAGGTTCCCTCCACCAGCTATAATTGGTATTGCCTTTTCTGTTTAAAGATTTGCCGTCTTGACACCATGCTAACTATAGCTCTGACGCTTTCTGTTGCGGAGGCGGCTTTTATTCATGCATTGGTTCATTGGGAAAAGTGGTTGAATATTGCATGATGGCAACCGTCCTACACTGGTTTTACTAAACTAGAAAAGTTAGCCAGACATTTCAGATGTAGAGCAGATAAAATTGTAAGCATAAATTCTAATTTTCCAGTCATGTATTTATCTGACTTTGTAGGATGGGTGCTACTCAAGTATGAAATATTCTTGTATCTCACTCTTAAAGCATAAGGCGTTTCACATTTTCACATCTTTTGCTCTGCTTTGACTTCATAGAAAAATACTAATAAAGGCAGGGGAACAAAGCTGCCTCTGAGCTTCATATTAATCACTAATAAAAAGTAGCCCATGTAAATCCTTCTAAATACTAAGCCATCTCTTGCTGTCAATACAGACACAATTCACTGATCAGCAGCGATAAAGGCTCTTTAATTGCATAATTTTGTTGCACATATTTCTAAGTAAGCATCCCCAAAGTATAAAAAGCATAATTAAAATCTATAATTCAACTATCTGGGCCCATTGATAGAAATATAGCCACATTTTAAATGAGCTTTAACAGTTTAACAGCTCTGTGCTTCAAAGAAAAGTAGATTAATACAAATAGCCTGCAGGGAAAGATAAAGGTTCAGATCTCAGCAATCTGAAAAACTTTGCATTTCTATGGAATCCAATTTCAGGCTACACAAATAAAGTTAAGAGGATGAGTAAACTTGCTGCATAGAATTATTTTGTTATCCGAACCATTGTTGCTCGTTGAATTAAATTTGATCATTTTGCTGAAGTTCCAATTTTACTTCAGTCCTCATGATACAGATATGTTCTGTCTTTGATATTCTCTAAATATCATTGAAGCTAATGCCGTATCAATTAAATATGCTGTTTAAATACTATTTTTTTTCGTGCTAGTCAATGTTTGTTCAAAATTTCTCTACAGCTTAGCATTAGCATTCAGAACCAGATTCTCAAAAGACCCTGTTATTTTCAAAAGACTTTAGTCCTTGGTGTGACATTTGTTTATTTAGGTACCTAAGAAGGGTAAGAGCTGTACTGAAGATGACTCACTGATTTTCAAGTTAATAACTAGGATGGTTCCACTGTCATTAGTGGTCTAACACATTAAATTAGTGTAAACTGTTGATGTGTTTAACAAGTTTATGCCCAGTAATTTAGATTAGTAGGTTCAGATCTTGATTGTAAATATTTTGGGACAGAGAATGACAGAGGAACAAAATAAACAATGATGTGACGCTACAAAAATAAAAGAAAAAAGTTCAGTCTATCAGGAGGAAACCTTGATGGTTTTGTGAGGTAGAGGAACTTCATACATGGGTGAGAATTACTTACAGGAGGTGAGTTTGCTTTGGGATGTTACTGCTCTCAAAGTATTTCAGAAAATATTGTCGATTCACATCTGTTTTATCTGTTTGTTTTAAAACAGACCTGTGGAAGCACACTACATGATTTCATATCAGTGGTGTAAGGCTGGAGTGAACTAGAGTGAATTGTCTAAAGAGTGAACTGTCAGATTTCAGATTTTCCTGTGGTGGGCTGTTCTCAATCTCTGAAACTATTTTGCAAGGTATAGTCAGTCATTAGCCAGACTAAGGAACTCTTCAACATTAATTCATAAATACCCCCAGCTACTCTAAAGCATTTCCTCCAAAATCTGAAGACATCTACTCTGTGCCAATGTCACGGCTTTGCTGAACTGCTTTAGGTACTGTCAGACTTGGCATTTCCTTTGGAAATCTGAAAAACATAATCAGCTCCCTGATGTCTCTCCCTGCCATCTCTCCCTTTATGGCACAGACTCTAATGCTGGAAATCATCTAATGCAGAATGTCAAATATTCAAAGCTGATAATTCCAACAGTTAAAGATCTTTCCCCCTGTGTCTCTCTGCCATTTATAAGCAGAGTTGTACTGACAAAACACAGATGAAATAAATGGATTAACATTTCTCCTTAGTTCGTTAGGTTAACTTCAAGTAAGAAGTCGAGACTGATAATATGCAGGCAGGAATAGTTACAGAAAATACCAAAGAAACCAAGTTTATTAAAAATTAGATTCTGCCAAAATAATCAAGATGATGTTGCCAAACACTACATTATGCAATGTTTCTAGTTCTCCCTTAAAGGAAAGGGAATAGCCACGAGATAGCCCCAAATTCAGAAGTGATACTGCTGGAACCTGTCATCCTCCCCAAAATCCCTAGATATAGATTCTTCTCTGTATCCATCTGGATACAGCTTCCTCAAGTTTTTATAAAACATTCTTTTACCTAACAGTTGAATTTAAATATAGCATCCCCACTGCAGAAGTGTGGGATATGTCATTTCACGGTAACAGTTAGCATATGGTACTTGGCACTGGGAGAAAGAAAATTGAAGTTGAAGCCAAGTTGTCAGGAAGCAACTAGCATGTATATAAGATAAACTGTGCAGGATTTCTTCAGTGCTTTGGGGCTTCTTTCTCACCTGCTAGTATTCTGGTATTTATATCTATATTTGACAGTTTTGGAGCAGTCACAGTGTATCCTTGGAAGGGAAAAAAATCTTCAAAAATTCTGGTGTGTTGGTATATGTAATTAAAAGGCTGTTCAGGCTATTATTCCAGCTAGTGAATGTCTCTTTCAGGTTGCAAACCTTGGGTGAAAATACAATATGTTGAACAGAGGGACTGCTTTGAGCATGGCTCGGAGCTTTGCTTGCCCATGGGGCCTTTCCCAGTCCCGTATGCTACAGACCTCAAAAACCTCTTCGCAACGACAGGTGAAAGGCTGGGTTAGACCCTAGACAGCCTTTGGTTTTCCACTTATCTTCTCTGCTAGAACAATCTTTTTTCCTGTCTGTTTTTTATCTCTTCAGTTTCCTTACAAAAACTGGCTTTGAGCAAAGAGAGCGAATCTGAGATTTTCTTCTTTCAGAACAGAGGCTGCTCTTGTAAGGGCCTCGCCTAGTGTAATGAATCGTTACATTTCTCAACATCTGTTTTGCTGGGTGAAAAAGCTTCACACATTCGAATACAGCCACTCACCTTCCTGTCATGCATGATAAAGTTCATGGAAATCTCTTCCAGCCTTAAAGCTGGTAGATGAGATTTAAACATCTCAAATAAGTGTGTCTCTTAGGGCTTGATGGGACGAAATGTGCTGCTTCCTAACACTACAACGTGTCCTGTCCACAGCTACGTCATATTTACTTGTGGGTTGAATTTCAATAAGTTTACCTCTCCTGAAAATTAGATTACTGCTTGTAGAACGTGTGAGATGAACAGCCTGTAGAGATGCTGCTTTTTGAATATATTCTCAAAAAACGGTTATTGTTCTGGCAGTGGCAATGCAAGTTTCGCTGGTTTCATGCCATGTCAAAAAAAACAGCAGTTCTGATTCAGCAGTAACCGCAAAGAATGATATACTGCAGTTTCTAAGCACTTTCATTAATGGTCTAGATTATGCAGCTAAATAACAATTCATCATCTGAAACACAGAGCTCAGTATGATTTAATGTTCACAAGATTTAATTTTGAAAGCGTTTAAAAATTATCTCAAAATTATTTTTGGCATTCAGATTACATTTAGGCACCTATTTAAATCAGTGAGTTGTCGAGGACTAAATACTTCTGCATGATCTAAACATAAATCTCTCCTAAATATTTTTGCCATAGTTTCATGAAGTTTCTGAAATTATCTACTTAATTATAAAAACATCAGAATGTGTGAACTTAATATGGTGTAATGACTTGCAAAAGTTAGCAGGTATATAAAAGATCTTTTGTGATTCTGTAGAGATTTAGATTGTGGGAACTAGGCACAATTCTGATGAAAAAGTAATTAAAATCCTCATTTCAGCTATTCTCTGGAGAGAACAATCATCGACCTGTTTGTTTTAGTTCAGATTTTCATTCTGTAAAACTCCTACAGTTTGATTTATTTAAGAACGAAAAAAATATCTCACCAACCAAATAACCCCTTATACTGCCATCTAAATAGAAAAGGAAAAAATAACATTCAAGCTCTTCTCTCTTCTTTCTGAAGTTCTATGTCAATGCATTATGAAAGTGATCTGAAGTCTTAAATGATGAAAGTTTACTTTATTTTAAGAAAGTATTTTGCAGTTCATTCTTTTTAATGTTGAAATATTAACATACTTTCTCCGGCGGCTATTGCACGAGGCAGTATTAGCACTACTCAGTGCTATAATCTTCCCTGTTGTTACTGGGAATTAGGTAATTATGGTGACATTTGGGAAGAGAAGAACATAAATACTGTGAAAATTATGATTTGATATGAGCTGCACACTCATTTTTCCATTATTTCTTCATCGCCAGTATGACATCAGTATGACATGTTGGAGTTAGTGGTTTCTGACTGCTTCTCATCTGAGTCCTCTGCTCAAGCCTTTCGTTTGAGAGACAGTTCTTCAGGTAGAGGCGTTCCCTGCAATCTGCTCACTCAGGCAAGCTTGCAGTTCTGGGAAAAATACTAACTTTCATGCTGCTGAAGAAATCTTATTTTCACATTTGTATAAATATGCCTAAAAAAAAAGCAATTCATCCTTTGAATCTTTCCGGATTCCAGAATGATCTTTTACCTGTGGGGCTAACTCCTTGCTCTTCACAGCTTCCTGCGGAGGGGGAGTGTAGAGGAAGGTGCTGAGCTCTTCTCCCTGGGATCCAGTGACAGAATATGTGGGAAAGGGTCAAAACTGCTCTAGTCTAGTCTAGTCTAGTCTACCTAATAACTTAGGTTAGAGCTAGACTTCCCTCCCTCCTTCCATTCCTCCTTCTCTCCAAATATATATTTTAAATTTTTTTTTTGAGGGGGGGGCAAGTAGAATGTATTCAAATTAGAATTGTATCTGGCAAATTATTTAATACACTAAAATGTGAAAAAATTCTGCAGTCCATATTTTTCATAATGAGACACTGCATTTCAATTTGATTGTGTTGTCTCTGTTTCAAAGTAGAATGTCCCTGCTCATGACTGGGCGATAGATTAGATGATCTTTAAAGAACCCTTCCAATCCAAACCATTCTATGATTCTATGATTCTACAATTATAAAATAAGCTTTTTTTTTCTCGTACAAAAAGGACAAAAGAGTTTATATATTCCAGAACCATGTTAAGCTTTTTATGTGTTGATTGAATCCCTGATAGCACTTGGTAAAGTTGCTGTTTTGTCACATTCTTCTCCTATTATGTTCTCTTTCCCTCCAAGTATGGTCAGAAGCAAAGAAAGAAGGTGGAGAGGTGGTGAAAAGAAAAGGGAAATGGTAGTAGTTAACTGTACAACAGAAGTCTTTTGTCACATTGTTATTAAAAATAAAACTAATTAAAATCATAAAAAGCCCCTGCAAGACCCACAAAACCTGCCAAATGAAAACTGAAAAGATCAAAAGCGATAAAGCACTACAAAACTAAAACCAAAGTTATTGTAGATTAGAAATAAAATCTTGCTGGTTTTAAGGTTTCCTGTGTCTTCAAGAATGCAAAGTATAGAGGTCACCTGCTAAAATGAACACAATTACAGATGAAAGTTTTATTGCAGATGTTTTCATTTCAAGCATTTGCCTTTCAATAAAGGTAATAAATAAAGTCACAATAAATAAAGCCACAAATTAACAATGTTTATGCTTAGAAGTTACTGTCTGGGAAATTATTCTTAACTAGTGCAGTTGCTTAAGGTCATAGAAAGGTTTCTTCCACTTGGGTAAATCATGTTGCCAAACAATTCTCCTTTTTTGTGTGCATGTTCTTAGTGCAGCAGTCTTGCATGCTCTGCTGTTAAGTTATCCTGTGCAATAGCTACTATAATATACATTTTTACTTTACATTTTTAGCACTACATTTTAGATGTGTCTGCAGTCAAATGAATCTTAAAGAAACTGTGGCACTCCCTAAAATGAGATTCTATGCTATCACTTTGGCTAACACATGCAATCAAAGGCTTGGCAGAAACATACCTATTTCTGATTATTTTGTCTCCTGCTAGAACCCAGGTAGTATGCTGAGCAACTTGGAAAATGAATACATTAGTCTATGTGTTAGGGAGGTCTTCGGGATTTTTTGCTCTTTAGAAGTGACCTCAGTCCCCCCCAATCAAGGAGAAAGGCTGGGCAATGACAGGAATCCTGCAGATCCACCTGTAATGGCAACGGGGGTTCATTGTTGACTATGGGACCTTCTTTGTGGATCGAGGAGTGCTAGAGAAAGATGGGATCCACTTGACAAAGTAGGATGAGAGAATCTTTTCCAACAGCCCGGACAAAGCAGTGAGGAGAGCTTGAAACTGTGAACAGCAGCGGGGGGATATAATGAACCGAAATCAAATGCAGAAGTGCAGGAGTGGGTTGGAGAAAGAGAAGCTCAATACAGTAGTCACAAGACCAGAGACGCACTTGTCCCAAGGATATGTACACAAAAATATGTGGCCTGGGAAATGAATAGGATGAACTGGAGCTCTAAGAGCAGTCACAGAGCTACCTCATTATAGGAATAATGGAGACAGGGTGGAACAGCTCATACAACTGCAGTGCTGTGATGGATAGATTCAAGCTGTGGTGAGTTAACCTTGGCTAAGGACCAGATGCCCAGCCAGCTGTTCTCTCACTCCCCCACTTCAATAAGACAGAGGGAGAAATTAGGATGAAAAAAGCCTGTGGTTGAGATAAAGACAGGGAGATCACTTACTAGTTACCACCATGGGCAAAAGAGACTCAACCAGGGGAAAATTATTTTATTACCAATTTAAATGGATGTGAGTTTTGAGAAAAATATCCCAAAATTTAAAAATAACACCTCCCTGCCAGCCCTCCTATCCTCCTTTTCTCATGCTCACAGTCAGTCCTTCATTCCCAACTTTTCTACCTCCTTTCCCTCAGGAAGTGCAGGGGTATGAAGAATGGGGAGTTATGGTCAGTCCAGAGCAGTTCCACTCTGCTACTACTTCATCCTCAAACTTTTTCCCTTCTCCAGTGTGGGCTTTCCATGGACCACAGCTTCATTCAGGGCACGTCCGCCTACTCCGACATGGGCTGCAGGTGGATTTCTGCTCCACCGTGGACCTCCACAAATAATTGGTCTCAGAAGTGAAAAGAAGGATCTCTCTCTTTTTGGCAGACTGGAGAGCCTTTGGGTAATTATCTGTACCCTCCCATGGAAAATGGAAACAAGTAAACTGATGGATAAGGACATTTGCAATAGAGAAATTTGAACAGACTTTCTATTTCTTATCTTCATATCAGATTATTCCTTTTCTTACCCCAAACATGCATGCAAAAGTTTTTATCTGACCAGAACATTTTCCTCTGGTAAACATAATTGTGTGCCTATAAAATCCTTCTCCCTTTATCTTTTATGGGGTTGAAGCAGTAGTTTGCAGCAGCTCCACACATTTTCAAGTCAGTAAAAACGGCACTTATTCTAGTGTAATAATCTTAGAAACTACATTTATTTAAGCAGTTAATGACTCTTGCTACAGTAAGTTTTCATTAGCTTGTTTTTTATTTTCACTTTATTTTCAAGTCCTCTCTATTGTGCAAGAAATAAGGTTGATATGATGGCAGAAGTTTTGGGTTCACTTGCAATCAGCAGCAGTTCTCTTAATCTTCAATTCTGTGAATATTCTGCACCATAATGCCTTTTCCATAGTACTGTGAATACCTCTGAGGTTAGCTAAGCACATCCACATAAAGAACAGAGTGGGCTCACGTAAAGTCACTCGCTGTGCAGTTCCCTGGGAGATGATCTCAGTCTGCAACAATCAAGAACTTTCCGATTGAAGCATGCCCCTTCCCTTCATCCCAAAGTTATCACACCGCAAATAAAATCTGTTATTTTTGCTCTTTGTTACTCAAATTACTTTAGCTGGAATACTTCCATATTTCAAGTGTCTTATGCAAAAGCTGATTTTTGTGACCCTCCTTTTCAGTCTTCTTCTTACACTTGACAGTGGCAGGCTGTAAATCAGTCAGACGACAGTTAGCTGTGTCACCTTTGTTACTAACAGTTCCAGACGACAGTGCCATTGGTTTGAAAGCATGTTTATCACCTATAGGTCAAACACGGAAATGAAATGCAGCAGGTACATAACTAGGTAGGTGAATAAACACAGTAACAGCTTTTTTGTTTTCAGGTTTTAACCCAGCTTGCAGTAAGCACCACATAACCACTCAGTCCCTCCCGCTGGGGTGGGGGAGAGAATAGACAAAGTGAACAAACATGCAGATTGAGGCAAAACTATTTTAACAGGTAAAGCAAAAGCTGTGAACACAAGCAAAGCAAAACAAGGAATTCATTCACTGCTTCCCATCTGCAGACAGGTGTTCAGCCATCCCTAGGACAGCAGGGCTCCATAACACGTGATTGTGACTTGGGAAGACAAACACCATCACTCTGAATGTCCCTCCATTCCTTTTTAGTTCCCCAGCTGTGTATCCTGAGCATGAGGTCATGTGGTATGGAATATCCCTTTGGTCATTTGGGGTCAGCTGTCCCAGCTGTGTCCCCTCCCAGCTCCTTGTGCACCCCCAGCCCACTCACTGGTGGGATGGGGTGAAGAGCATAAGGGCTCCAGAGGGACATCCTGCTTCACCATGGTCTTCATCATGGTCTTCACCATAGGCTGGAGGGGAATTTCTGCTCTGGCTCTTGGAGCCCCTCCTCCCCCTCCTTCTTTGACCTTGGTGTTCACAGTCTTGTTTCTGGTGGGATGGGGTGAGGAGCAGAAGAGGCCTTGACTGTGTGTGAGGACTGCTCAGCAGTAATGAAAACATTCCTGTGTTATCAACACTGTGTTCAGCACAAATCCAAAACATTGCCCCATAGTAGCTGCTATGAGGAAAATTAACTTTATCCCAGCCAAAACAATTCAGCATCCAGATCACCCTCCCATTCCCTGGAAAAGGATTTCAACCAGCCTTTTTCTACATGAACTGCTCAAAAGTGTCAACAATTATGTAATGTCACTTTACACTTTATTGGCAGGAATAGCTTTAGTTGCCGTTTTTCTCCATGTGTGCATATGTGCTTTTCTCTATGTGTTTCCTATATGAGTGCAAGGTCTCACTTCCAGTTTAAGCCGTACTGTGTTTTCTCCTTAAAACAAGGAGCAAGAAGTAGGTTGTGAATCAGAGACAGTGTTTCCTGAATTGACCTCGCCTTTGGTGCCAGTAATAGAACCGGGTCTTTATTAAACCACTGACTGTCAGGTATCTTAACATGCCCAGCTGGGCCGTGTCTTTCTAGGCAGTTAACGCTATTGGCATCACAGTGGCAGGACATATGAAAAAAAGTCCTGGGGCTATGCAGCTGCCGTTTCTTTAAACTACTGACACTCAAGCACACTTAAGAAGTTAAACAAAATGTGTTTTAATAACTTCCCTCTGTGTTCAGATCAAAGGAAATAAGCTGACACATTGGACTCAAGCGCAAAAGGTCTCTATGTACCTGCTGCGATGGGAGCGTCTGAAATGGAAGAGACGAAGGAAGCATCTGACTGCCTGGGCAAAAGGCAGTCACGGCTGCGGCTCCTGGGAAGGGTGTACAGCATGTACAGCCTGCTTCTTCCACGTGCCAACAGGGAGGACTGGCTCCCTGAAAGGCAGAGGAAAGAGTTATTGTTTTTCTTGGTGAGGAAACATAGTTCTCTAGTGGGGTAGATGCTCTGAAGAGGACTGCTATCTGAGACACCAGAAATTTGTCACAAAGCAGTACAGCACCTCTCTCAGTGTGGGCTGGGGAACAGAGTTACTAATAAGCCCAATTACAGCAGCTTATTTGATGCAAATCAATACTATTGGACTATTGCTCTAATGGTTGTGAACATAACCATTATTTCTTATCACAGAAAGAAAAAGTGCTTATATAGTTGAAAAAAATCCATCTATAGAAACAATCACACATGACTGGGAGACATACAACCCATAATCTGTCCGAGTGTCTTGGGCAAAAGGCCAAGAAGTGCTAAAGCCTCAGAGCCTGGATCACTTTCCATTCACGAAGTTTGTTTTCCCTTCGGCTTTTGATGGAGAAGCTCTTCTTCAGTTCCTTGCCTGTGCCTGACTGTGCTGCCACGAACGGTTAAACGCCTCTCATGTTTCACATCAGCAGCAGTTCCACTCCCATAGTGGATGAAGTGATTCATGTGTAGAGTGTGTATATACATTAAAGTTCATCTACGAACTTAATGCTTTTTTGGAGTTTAAAAGGCACTACATAAGTGAAAATTGTTATTCGGTATTAATCAAAGTCAAAATGTTTACTTACGTTAATTGCTTTATTCTCAGTGGAGGAAAACACAAAATCAGTGAAATCTTTTAATAGTGTCCTTTCTGAGTCAAAAAAAATGTTGGCTGTGTCAAGGTGTTCTCTTTTTTTCTTTTTGTCTCTTTTCTTCACATTTCAATGTACCATCCCATAATAACATAATCATTGCCTGTATCATTAAATTAGCCTGAGCAATCACTGAAGGATGGTTCTTCTCCATTCCTAGTAGCAAGAACATTAAGGGAAAAAAATTGTTGCTTGTGTTAAAAAATAAAATAATTTCAGTTTATAGGATAGATTAACTAAAATAGTGACACAAAGAGGGTTATAAGCTTAAATTGTACAGAAGGGGAAAAAAGAATGTCTTGAAATTTCAGATTAACAAAGCAGAGAAAGATGTGGTTTTCCTTTTCTTTTTTTTAAGGCACTAGACTGGAGATTTTTTTATTTCCCTTTTCCTTTTAATGTTGATGTAGGAGGACATGAAGTACCTTGGCTGTTGTAGTATTTGCAGTGTATCTTGTAGTGTGTGTAGAATATCTCATTATTCAGTTTAAAAAAGACCACATAAACCGAGAAATGAATTCATGGCAACCAGGAATCTGCTCCACAACATGTAGTATATCAGTTCATATCCAATGAGTATAACAGATGATGGAAGACACGAGCGGTCTCTAACTTTACCTCATTGTCTCAACATCAATCCAGTGAGGCCAATGAGGCTGCTGTGGACCACCTAGTGTCCCGTGCTAAGCCCACCCTAGAGATCAAAGCATTCATTAACAGCAAGGCATAAAACACTTTTTATTGTTATTATTGAAATGTACATTACGCCAGAGATCAGATTTATCATTTAGCCAAGCTAATGAAAGAAAACTACTCCCAGAGGAGGAACAGTGAGAGAGAAGGGAAAGAGGTGAATGCTCTGATCTCGGTGTCCTGGTAAATGACACACTGAGCTGCAAAAGTGAGACCCTGTGCTTCACCCTGGATGTGCCAAAAAAACAATGCCACTTAACCTGCTGAAATAAATAATTTTGCCCTACTTTTTTGCTCTGCAGTTGCATTTGTGCTACTTGCCCTATATGATCTGAGCACTTCTGCAATGTCAGAGTCAGCCTGACCAGGCAGGAGAAGACAAAGCATCCCTTCCTCCCTCTCTAGGAACAACCCGAGCTTAACTTTCCTACGCCACTGCAACACCTCTGTCCTGGGTTCAGCTGGGACAGAGTTAACTTTCTTCCCAGCAGCTGGTGTGAGGCTGTGTTTGGGTTTGTGCTGAGGAGAAGCTGATCACACACTAATGGGCAGAGCTGCTGCCAGGACACTCAAGGACTTTCCAGCTTCTCTGCTGTGCCCGTGTCTGCAGGGGCAGGAGAAGCTGGGAGGGAGCACAGCCCCAGTTACTAGCCCAGGATTCGACCTTAGGTTTAGGGTTGAGACCCAGACTGGCCATTGGTCTGTTCCATATCATGCCCATTATGCCCAGTATAGAGATGAGGCTCTGTCCAGAAGGGCTCTCTTGCTCTGGGTCACCTCTGTCTAGGTGGTCTCTCTCTCTGAGTTGCCTGTCTCTCGGGATCACCCCTCTCTCTGTGTTGTCTCACTGTCTCAGTTGGCTCTTGGTCTCTCAGACACTCAGGCTCTTATCTCCACTTTGGGATTGTGGTTTCAGGACTCTCCCTGCTCCGGGATCGTTACCCGGGAATGGGCTGAGACTTGGTCATCACGTGATGAGAAGTATCGCCATGTATCACTCATTTGTATATTTGTATATATTACTATTATTATCATAATTATTATTATCATCATTACTATTTTCAATATTATTATAATTTAGTTATTAAATTGTTCTGCTCTCAGCCCACAAGTCTCTTTTCTCTTTACCCCTTTAGTTCTTTCACCTGTTTCAGGGAGGGGGGAAGTTGAGTGGGCAGCTGTTGTGTAAAATTACAAGAGTCCTACAGCCTTCCTCAGTCTTAGTGAAGATTTCTAGATGTTCCTGCAATGAAAACAAGTAAAATGTTTACATTTATCAAGTAGGAAAGAGAGTCTAAGCATATTTAGCATCCTGGGTAATACAATCATTTAATAATTTCTGAACTGAGCCCATAACTACTTCAGATATTTTTAGCAAGGCCACGTGACAGCATATGTTCAGCCAGGTGTGGATACCAGTTTCAGTGCCTGGGATCAGGGAATTTCCAAGAATATTTGGTTTCCACTCACCTACCTGAGGATATTCTCAGGAGTATTTTGTGTCATCCTACAGGGATTTATCTATAGGCAAATGAGTAACTTTGGTTTATTGGCTATACTTTGAAACAATTGGTTATTTTCCTTTTTCTAAAAGGAAAGTTAATCTGGCACTTCCAAAATTTTTTATTAGCACATTTGATGTTGACATCAAGACAACAATATTTTCAATACTTGTAAGCATGGATGTTTATTCATCCTGGTATCCTCTTTCTATAGCAACCACTATCAGCACAGTGCAATTATAGGTTGGAGAATGTGCATTATTTACTTGAAATAAAACAACATTAGAAGACGGAACTCACAAAAACTGCACATGATTTTATTAAAATAAATGACATTGTTGTGCATGTTCAATGTTTAGATTCATCCAATATTGTCAAAATAAGACCTCTGCTGCTGTTTCAAACTAATATATACCACACATACCTAACTATAAAAACTTTCCTCTGTTCAATTCAAAGAAAAAATCATTTCAGTGGCAAGATATTAAACCTAATGTTATTGACCAGCAGATGTATTTTCCTTCCTGGTTTTGATTTAGAAAGTGGTTTTGATTTAGATACATTTTAAAAAGTAGAAAATACATCTTTTTCCTCTCCACAGTAAAAACTTCCACACATTGTATGTGACATTGTGTTCTGCTGTAGGATAAGTTATAGCTGTGACAAAACCATATGATTGCAGGGACAGCTTGTTATAAGAATGGATTTTTTTTTTTACATAAAAGGAGATTAAAGAAAAGGTACAATATACAGCTATAAAATACTATACAGAGTGTATTCATGGTAATAGAAAACAAAGAGAAGAAATTACTGAACAGTGGAAAATAGGGATGTAAAATACAAATCTGGAAGGGCTGTTACACCTTCTTTCGTTTCATTGCATTATATTTTTAATTTCTTCATTCTCTGTTAGACTTCAGTTATTTTTATGGTTTAATCTCTCTTCCTATAGTAACTAATGGGTGATATTTCAGAACTGGAGTATTTAACAAAGAACCTCTTAGGTTTATTTAAAATGTTCTCATAAGAGAAAACAATTTGGTTTGTAATGGTCCAAATTCAAAGGCTCCTTGTTTTGATGTTTATGGGTATACAGATAGTCTCACTTGGGAAAAGAATCAGCAATTAGAAAAGCTATGCAAAAAATCCATCATCAGTTAAAGTCAATGTTATTGAAAAGAATTATATTTTAATCGTACTCGCTTTAATTTTTTTTTCCAGAAAATAAATTATATTCTTTGAAGAATAGTCTTTAATATCCAGTGTTGGTAATAGTGCAAAACAAGTTTTTGACATGTTGTGGTAGTCTTTGGGGCTACATCTTTGGATATAGAAGTCTTTCCACCTTAATAATAAACTCATGGAGCTTTAAGAAATTCTGAAATCATAGCAGATACCTTTCTATACACTGTGCAGTGTAGCCTGTCATTTGCACATGATGAAAGATAACTCTTTGTTTTGGCACTGACGACCTTTGAAAATTAGCTGGATTACACCTTTGGAAGTGAAGAGCCTGTGTTGGCATTTTTGGTCTAATTACAACAACATATTTCTATTTTTGGGAGTTGAGGTAGATTAGAATAGAGTAAAAATGGAACTAGATTTGGAAATGCATTGGGGCTTCAGGGAGAGAAGGTCTGGAAGTGCTGACACATGCAATCCTTTGGTCCCAGAGGTCTGAATCCTACTTTGTCTTTGCTAATAAGTGGCTCAGTGGTGCTTGGTTCTCTGTGGTCGAAAGGTATGAAAAACACATGGTAGTTCTCCGTAGCAACAAACCTCTCCTGCCACATGCTGTTATGTAGTGTCCTAGCACAATGCAATAAAGCGATGTTTGATGAACTCATTAGGACTGAATTCAGCTTCTAGAACCTGTACTGTGGAAGCAGCTGAATGCCTCAGAGTATGAGCACTTTGTCCGAGTGAATTATACAGGGTTTTGCAGGGAACAGAATAAAGTCAGGAATGTTTTCATCAGTGAAACCTTCGGTTACAAGGCATTCAAGGCCAGGCTGGATGGGGCCCATGGCAGCCTGCTCCAGTGGTTGGCAACCCTGCCCACAGCAGGGGGTTGAAACTAGATGATCTTCAAGGTCCTTTTCAACCCAGGCCATTCTATGATTGTGAGTCTATGATTCTCTTCCTCAGAAATACTAGGCTTTTGTAAGGGGGAAATGCTTGATTAATTTTGAAGGGTTTTCTTTCCTTCTGCATTGGGATTGCTGTCTTTTCACCACCAGTTCAATTTTTGTGCGCTCAGATGACAACATAAACTTTAGTGGGGTTCTCATTAACACAGAAGTCCTTGAATGCACATTTAAATTTCTTGTGAATCAAATATATTACTTGCCATCCATTCTAAATTGACAAGATTTTATTTCTATACTTTATGGTTGGATCTATTAAGTTCCAATGTTTCTTGATTAATATTTTTGTATTTGGAAGCAGAACTTCTTTATATACTTCTCTGCTTTAGTGGTTGGTTACAAATTTGTTTGGTCTGCCTTTAGATTTCCAGTGATGTGTTAAACAGATTTTGGATGTTTTATTGCAAAGATTAATTCTAAAGGTTTTTTATTATTATTTTTGAGATAGACTTGAGTGTTTACTTTTACTAGAGTCTACCATGTTCTATTTCTAATGTCCAGAGTCCTTAAAGTCATACTGGTGATTTTGGTTCCAGAAAAAATAAAACTGGTGTTATTTCTAGAAAGAATTTTATTAAGTTTCCTACCTACTTTAAAAAAAAAAAAAAGGAAACTTTTTTCTATATATGAGTACTGTACATCTTACTCCACCTGAAGGTAGAATGACATCCGGTCTTTTTATGAAGACAGCCAAGATCAAGCTCTGCTTAACAGATCCTGATGATGACAATGAATTTTCTTTTATTTTATTCCTCACCCCCTGACTCCCCCTCTTTATGTTATGCTTTTATAAAAGAAGAAGATGAGCTGAACCCTTAGGGGTGAGGAAAAGACTGAGAAAACTAGGGCAGAGTGGCTTTCAGAGGGAGCAAAAAAATGAGATATAGTGGGAAACCAGAAAAAAGAAGAAGACAGTCAGACTGCGGAGGTGAGGAAAATCCCTTGAAGGTCCTGAGAAATTTCTGAAGGGATAGCGCTCAGTGCTTCAATTCATACCTGTCAAATTGGTAAAATTGAAGAGAGGAGCAGACAGACAGAAAGCAATGTATAAATTTATTTTCAATTTTTCTCTTACCTTTGCCAGTTGCTTTGAGATTTACCTGTATTGAAAGTTGAAGGGGTTAATTTTATTTATTCCTTTCTTAAATCTTGATCTGGCTATTTAGGATCAGGACTTTTGGTCTTTCGGGGTAGTTCATAGGAAGGAGAGGTCAATGCAGATCAACCTCAAAGCTCTGTTCAGCTTGGAGTCTCATGACTCTCAGCTAAAGCCCACTCTGGAGGGCTGGCTTGCCTCTGAAGGCACGTTTGGGCTCAAGTAATTGCTTAGTTTCCTGCTGAAAGCTGTCTTTACGTTTCAGGATGAATTCGAACATTGCAGGGATCCTGTTTTGTTGGCAAGCGTAGCTAACATCTCTTTTTGAACGTGAACAATATCCCAGTGTGTACTTGTGTAGGCTGGACTGACATGGTATTATCGTTAAAATAATCAGCAGTGCAAAGTCCTCCTGTAGGAAATGCAATCAGGAGATAGATGATAGGCACAATTTAACGACTTCCAAAGTTTCAAAGTAGCACCCAATCTACTTGTGTTACAGTGCAACAAAAAGAAGGGTTTTCAATGAGCTGACATTAGTCTCTTGTCATTTAAATTCATTATTTTTTTCTGCATATGCTGTGCTCCAGACAACAAACCAGTTTTTCACAAGAAACACTGTCAGTAAGCTTCTATTTCACTGTCAGGCCCTATACTAGCTCTTTATCACTTTTAAAGTTAATTTCTGTTTTGATAAATTAAGAAACACAAGCCCCCCAGTAGCCAATTTTCATCTGTTTGAGGGAGGAATTGGAGACAACCACAGCTCCGAAGGCAGGTTCACGGAGAGTCTCTCCCCTTTTCGGTGTCTTCTCACTGGTACTTTCCAGTGCTTCTCATGAAAAGTTTTAATTATTTCTAGCAATACAGGATCTGTGGACATTTATTGTTATTGAATAATTTTTAGAGGACAATCCCGTGCTTTTGCTTTCTGCCGGAATGAACTGTAGATAACCTTGGCAGAGTTGAAGCTCTCTAGAGCCCCCTTCCCCCCCCCCCCCCCCATTTATATTTTTACAGCAGCTGGTCTGTTTTTACAACATACTTTTCATTTTTACAACTTCAGCTCCTAGGTATCTAGTTTCACAAACACTTCCAAGGATTTTGCTGACCTTCACTGCAAATAATTATTCTTTCTCGTGGACTCATTTGGAAATAATTTCTTTCTGTGCATTTTAACCTGGATATAATTTCAATTACTAAGATAATATCTCTGGCTCTCTTTGAGAGTCAGATTTGATACTCTGCAACACAGTGAGTAGGACCTTGCTTCAGGCATGGACCACTGAACTCTTTTGATTCACCCTGTGACTGGAAACTTGTCTGGAAAAAATGCTTTTCTTTATAACCTCGCAAGAATTTGGGAGGTTAAAGCAGATAAAACTGCTATCTCCATCCTTGATGATTTTCAGCACTCAGCTGGAGAAAGCTCTGAGTAGCCTGTTCTGACCTCAGAGCTGTCCCTGCTTCTGACAGGAGTTTGGTCTGGAGATGTCCTGAGGTCCCTTCCAGCCTCTGATCCTATGATGCTACTGACACAATCAGTATTTATTCATTAAAAAAAGTCGTGTTTTTTTTTTTACACTATCTTAACAGAAAAAAATGAAATCATAAATGCTTAGCAAGAGTTTAACACTTGCTGTTAGTTTTCAACAGTGAAGTCTCTGAACATTTTCACATTTGTTTGCTATTTCTCTTTTTTTTAATTTTTTGTAGTAATAGTCTTTTTCCAGTTTTTGCAGACTGCACACCAGGAGTTTAATTTTTCTCAGGTCTTTTCTTCAGTCTTTCATTCATGGATTATCCACAGTGCTAGTCATACCTGCACAGAAGGAGGGAAGCCTCTCTGATTCACCTGTCTGTAAGGAATTTAGCATTAAGCTTTCACGACAAATATGTTAGCAGGTGCACAGTTTCTTGCTGACTTCCCTTTAGGTCTGCATACTCAAAACTGCCCAAGTCTTGTAAAATCCTCCCATTGGAAAAATTGACGTTACACAGAGAAATGAAAACTGATTGAAAAAATTAAAAAAAATGATTGCAAATCAATAATAATAATAATTATTGTTAATAATAATTATTTATAATAATAAAGGCAGTGTTGCCATGTACTGGACTTCCATTGTTTTAGAGATTTTGTCATCAGAAGATGCCTTGAAGTGTCCCAGCCTGTTGGACAGGGTAGTCTCAGGTAGTCTCTGAAGCTTGGGTAAGCTCGTCAGGATTTCTTCTTTCATAACCTGTCCACCTACAACTGATCATATGGAGGTAGGAACAGAATTAAAATATAAAATAGCTTTTTCTTTACAAGATTCAGAGGTTTTGTAGTGTAGTCATCAATTCTTTGTTGTTTTTTTTTACATTAATAGAATTGCTTTAAAATTATTTATTTTATGCTTAATATTTTGGACATATTCTCTCTGGGGTTCTCAGGCTCTCTCGATTCCCATTTCATGAGTGGGTGTTCAGGGTCTGAATAGCTGGCAGCCATGTGGTGCCCCGCTGTTAGAATTGCTTTTGTATCCTGGTTTGAAAAGTGTATCTTTTCAGTATTGTTAAGCGTACATGCTGTTTATCTGCATGAAATTTTAAAGAAATCTACCTTTTAAGAAATACATTCTCATCTCCCTTTTCAACTGTGGCACTACCATCAGGATTTTCATCAGAAGGAGACATATGTCTGGGAAATTTTGTTTTTTCTCAACTTCCTCTACCATCTTCAATGCTCAAAGCATGTCCAGCGTGTAATTTAGAGTCACCAAACAAGTTCTACTAGAGGACGGTGTGCTTCCCAGCACCTAGGTTAGTTAGACTGCTTTGGTTTTGTGTTTGAACACATCTTTGCTTTTTGTTACGGAAGAAAGACTTCAGCAAATAGCCAAGCCTTATCACACCATCAAGCTTACATGGGAGAATGTATATTCTGATTGTATTTTCATAGAAAAAATAATATTTAAAACACTTGTAGCTAAGTGCAATACTATAAAAAGTACCAAAGATCACTTGCTAATGGATGAACCTGCAATGATCACGTCCTAAATATCCTAAAAATGCAATATGACCTAGAGTGTAGTTATATGCACTTGGAATATATATTGCTTCTTCACTTCTAAAGGGACAAATATGCCATCCAATGCTTTGTTCAAAATCAGGCATCTAAATAAAACTAGAAAGACTCCAAGTCCTAAATAATCTCTTAGAATTCTTTAAAAACCTCCTGTGCACAGTTTTAAAGTGTTTCATTGAGGCATTCATTCTAGTATACATTTCCTACTTGAATGATATCAGAGTTTACCGATGACAATATTTTTATTTTTTAAAATAAAATTAATAAATAAATAATGTAAAAAAATTTTTTTGAACCCTAATGGGATTAGGTAACTGATGTTACAGTAATAAGCTCACAAAAAATTCTGAACTTTATATAACGCGTTATATAACATAAGTGAAGTTATGAGACAGATTAAATAAAAAACAATAAGAGACAAATAAAAGACAAATAAATCCAAGACAATGCTGCAGCAGAGTCTGGATCACTGCCTTCAGTGTAGCTGTCTGAAGAAGTTCATGCTACCATACAAGACCGAAAAAATAGTCAGTCCACTTTTATGAAACAGCTGTTCATGAGAAACTATTTTCCCTGTTTCCAGCGTGTCCAAGTGGAAACAATTCTATCAATTAGTAGCCCTTTAGACTTGAATGTCCATACAATTATTATGACTCTCCTTCTGCTTTTGAGGATGGGCTGAGAAATCAGTCTTGTCTATCACCTGCTTTGGTGATATTGGTCACAAAAGTGACTGTCTGGCTTACGTAAGCAAGGCTAGCTAGACACTCGGCAGATAGACTTGCAAGAACAACTTTTTCAAAGCAAGAACCATAACATTATATGTCCTATATGTAAATCGCTGTTAGATAATAAAGCTGATCAGGTTTTCACATAACAAGAAGATGCCAAATAGAACTAATGTGTTCAATATCATAGAAGCTGGAGCAGCAACGATTAGGAGACTGGGTTTGTAGTTTCTAGCTGAACTCTTTTTCTTAATATGCTTGTAGTTGTCAGACAGATGCTTTAGCCATCATTCTTCACTCTGCTGCAGCAGGTGAGCACTGTTTTATTACCTTTGAAATTAAAAATGTTGTAACTTTGGATCCATATTTTACCAAAGCAGCAGATTGCATATTCAGGATTTTCTTTACCTCCAGTTTTGTATACTTTCTATTATCTGAGGATTTGATATAATGAGTTTGAGAATCTGTTATTTTAAACACAACATAGGGTAATGGATGGAAAGTGATGAATTACCAGAACATAAATCTATAACATTCACTCGTGGTTAGTAATAAGAGAAGAATGGCAAGGCTGATTTATTACTTCCTAGTGTATCTATTCCTGTTTGCGATTTTTCAAATTATAGTACATAGAAAAATTTTATTCAAGTTATTAAAATGAGAAAACTATTCTGTTTTCTATTCTGCAACTACAAAAGTTTTTAATTTTCTCATAAATTTAGGAATGATCATAACATCCATCAAAGTGTGAAGAACAGCATTAGTCATATAGCTTATTTTAAACCTCGTATTTCTTCAACTTAGACAATACTATGTGTCAGAGTGCAAGAAATCTGAGCTTTAGAAAGTCTACCACGGAAAGAAATAATCTTTCATAAATATCTGAATTCCTCATACAGACAAAACAGATTAAATCCATTCAGATGTTAAAATAATACATATCATATTGGCATGATGATTTTATTTCCTGTTTGAACCATGCCTCTTCAGTACATTAGGGAAGTCTCCTTGTGACAAATTTCAGAAGCTCTGTCTCTGCTATGCTTTTAACTCTCTCAAAAAAGCAAGAAAACCAGCAATGTTTAACACTGCTCACAGTCCCATAAGTAACCATATCTAAGAGGGCACAAGATATCAAAGAAAAAAAATCAACTTTTATTCTTATTGTCCTGCTGTTGACAAGTTTTTTCTGGGTATGGAAACATACTGTGTGCTAGCCAGAAGCTAGAAACCAGTGACTTGCAGCACAGAAGGGCAAACGATTAGAAAATTGCTAAAACATGGGATATTCCCTCCTGAGAGGTCAGGAATTACCATGGGACTGTCGTCTCTTCTCCTGGGTACAGCTGGGTCCTGACCCACCCTTCTGTTCTTGGCTTTCACGAGGTGGGTCCTGAGCCACCCTTCTGTTCTTGGCTTTCACAAGGCATACGTACAAACATGAGGAACCATGGCTATCTGAGAACTGAATGCCTCTAGTTATAGAGAAGACAGACCCAGCCAGAGGAATGTCCAAATACCACAAGGAAATGGTAAAAAATTGCCTCAAGAGAAATTTCAGTTGGGCATTGAATTAAAAAAAATCACAGTGAGAGTGGTTAAGCAACAGAATACATTGTCCACAAAGTGAAATATGGATGTTTTCCTTCTTGGGGATATTGGAAATTTGCCTGGACAAAGTGTTCAAAACTCAACTGAAAAAGTCCTGAGCAACCTGGGCTAACGGGACCTGCTTTCAGCAGGGGATTGGACTAGATGACCCCAGAGGTTCCCCTCAATCTAAATTACTCTGTGAATCTATATATAAATAACACAGGCACTTGAGACTCTTCTTTCAAAAAAAGCCACACATGGTGTTACAAAGATTCTTTCTTTGATGCTCAAATCTGGATAAGGAAAGACACATGCATCAAAATATTTCTAAACCTGCTACAATCACTTTTCTATCAGAGTATCCAAAAAGATTTTAGAAAAAAAAAGGGTTTAGAGATGAGTTTCTCCTTCCTTAATGGTTTTTTTTCACTGACACTTTATTTTATTGATTTCTAGCCTTCCAGTAATTTGAATGATTTTTGCAATGAACCTATATAAAGTCTCACTCCAAACAGCAATTTTATTTTACTCAGGGAAGAGAAAGCAGTTAGATCAACTTTCAAAACCTAAAGTAAAAGGCAAGCCAGTTAAGTTTTAGGTTCTCAGGTCCATCTGTGATTTATTTTCCAGAGTTAAGCTTCAGCCTAGATTTAACTAATATTTTGCCACTTCAAGAATTTTCAGCTCTACTTAGTTGTTGGAGCTTTTGTTCTTCAAGAGGGGGTCTTTCTTCTGAGCCAAGGACATAAATCAGACTTTAAATTCAGAGCATTCTCAAGGCTGCTTGTCCTCCTGAAAAGATTTATTGGCTTTTAGTACTACCAGATAGTTAGCCAAACCGCGTTGGCAGAGATACTTGAGGAAATGCAACTCTGATGGACAGCCTGCATAGAAGAAAAAGAATGAAAAGTTTAATAAATCCCGGTAAGATAAGTGAGCTTAACAGCTACAGCAAGATTCCAACAAGTGATCAAAAGGGTGCTTTAGCCCATCCCTAAAGGATGTACTTTAACAATTTGCTAGATTTCTTGGAAATGAGTGTTCCCATGAAGGCTGTCCCTTTACAGCTAATGGCAGGTTAGGGTGGTTTCCTTAAAGATACCATTTTACCATAGCAGAAGATGAGAATTTGAATCCAACAGGTAATTTCCCTTGAATAAATTTCTATTTTTTGTTTTCTTCTTATTTGCTGTTAGGTGTTTCCTATAGTTCAACCTTCTAAAAAGCCTTTTGTTCTACACCAAAAAAAATGCTGGTGATATGGCTATTAAGGCATCTTCTATGTTTGGAGAAAAAATATTCTGAGAGAGATAACCACATGGCAGGAGGGTTGGAATTAGATCTTTGATGTCCTTTCCAACCCTAACCGTTCTATGATTCTATGATTCTATAAGGAGAAATAGTTCATATAGGCAGGCAAGAAGAAACAGGGAAGAAGATCATGTGGATTGACAACAGTAGAATAAATGTAGAGACAGGGGAAGCAGCTTGATTGATCCATAGCATTTTTCAGCTGATAAAGTTAAGGTTTTTAACCAGAATACAGAGGACACAACTTTGAGAACAGCATAAAAACTTCACATGTTTTGAGAAGGAACATTTACCCAGATATATAAAAATATAGATATGTAATTATTTATTTATACATATTGAAATCTGCATATTTAAGTAATTACTGCAGTGTGCTCCTATGCACAACAGAGAGATGCTAAAGGCTGCCCACGCTTTTATGAAAATACCAGCATCTTCTGTAAGAAAATTCTATGAGAGCCTGCTGATTATTGTGACCACCAGTAAGCAGTAAACATATGAAGACTGCTTTGATGCAAAGGATTCTTAACATGCAACTTCCCAACAGGTTATTAAAAGAGCCTTTCCTGAACTAAAGTCTACAGCTGAGCTTGAACCGTTTGCTTGGTTTTTGGTTTTGCATTGTGTGCACTTCATTGGACATGATCCTTTGTTTCATACATTATCAGTGTCCGACAGTGAGAATGACAATGGCTTGCTCTAAAAAAATATCACCTGGAATGTGCCAGTCCAACATGTTAGCCAGCATGTTCCTCTAGTTTTCAGTGCAAGAAAACAGAGAGCAGATTTTTAGTAGTCATACCTGTTGCCATTTCTAAATTGTGAAATTCCTTATTTCTTAAGACAAAGCTCCTACATCTTAGTGAGAAGCAAATTTTTTTGTCCTGAAGCAAGACATTAATAATAAAACCAGACTCATATCCATGGTTTTGCAGCTGTATTGCATTGCTTGAGCAATTTTTTGTGTGTGTATTGCAGTTTTTGCGTGACATAGCTGCCAACATTTGCATCACTGTAGAACCTAATATCGGTGCCTACACAGTGCTTCCTACAGCAGAACACAGTCTGAGGGTGCTTAGGACCTGAATGGGTAACAGGAAAAAATGGAGTTGGAAAAAGACACATTTATCACCCCTGTTTCTTAGATGGCTGCAGTGAAGCACCAGAGGTATTTATCAAAGGTCACATAAAAGCTCCCTGGGGGACTGAAAACCCGAACTCCTGTAAGGCCATATGCTGAATTTAATGCTTTACTAACATGATATCTTTTCCTCAGTGCAGTGAGTAAAATTATAACCTTTAAACCAGCTACATGAATATACTCTGGACAGGGAACCATGTGAACATCTCCAAGAGTGATGTGTATTTCTGTTAGAAACGGTGAACTGTGGTTTGCATGCCATCATCTGCTTTAAATATGTTCATTTGGAGAGTATGTAAACAGCCTGTTTATATTTACAAAATGGTCTACAGTTTTGCAAGCCATAAAAGCAGTTTTATTTGAAGGAGAGGTTTACATCATTTCTTGCTAGGAATAATTCCGACTTGAATATCTGGCCACTATTTTGTGCTGCCAGCCATTTGGGGAAAATGGTTCATTTGGAGCAATAGGATAGCGGCAAATGGATGTGAATTTGTGTATGTAAGAATGCTGATCAAGCTTTATCTCAGTTAAGAAGACCTTATAAAATTCAGATACTGCAAGTTGCATGCAACTGATTCACTACCAACACAGAGATTAAGAAAATATATTTTTTTGCCACAATAAGAATTCAAAAAAATCTAAGCTAAAATAACAACAAAATCAGCAATTCAAGCCTTCAGGTAGCTTACAGGAAAGTTACATGACTTCACACAAATCTGCAATTAAGTAAAGAAAAAAGATGGAAATCATTCTTTTTGGTGTCATTTCTGTTTCATCAGATTTGTCAGTTTTCAAGGATAATGAAGGATAGGCATGCTCTCCTAATAGTCCTGGATGATACACCTGAAGAGGCAAGCAGAAAATCAGTCATGAAGCTTTGTCAGAGAGCTGGAGCTTAGACCGTGAATGCACAAGGTCATAAAATACTCTGGGAAAAATGTTTATAAACAACCCTTCAGGACACTTTAAAACAAAAATATTGGTGCAACCAGATTTCCAAAGCACTTATGATACCTTCAAAATCAGCATGGAAAGGCTGCAATTTTCCCAGAAAGCTTCCTAAAATGAATAGGTGTAATTATTTTCATTTCAGCAGCTTTTTTATTTTAATATTGGACCATAAAAAATTACAAAATAAAACAGTTTTTAAAAAGCCAGGATTTAGTTTACCTTTCTTTTAGAGATTATGATCAGGGACTAAGTCATTCAGGATTAAATCATGACGTTGCAGAGGGTGTGATGACTTGGAAGTTACCTGTGCTATCACATAATTATGTATTCCTCTAGGGAGAGAATCGGAAGGGTAAAAGTAATAAAGCTCACAGGTTGAGATAAAGACAGTTTAATAGGTGAAGTAAAAGCCACACACACAGGCAAAGAAAAACAAAGAATTCATTCACTACCTCCCATCGGCAGGCAGGTGTTCAGCCTCTCCAGGAAAGCAGGGCGCAATGGTGACTTGGGAAGACAAATGCCATCACTCTGAATGTTTTACATGCTGAGCGTGATGTCATATGGCATAGAGTATCCCTTTGGTAGGTTGGGACCAGCTGTCCCAGCTGTGTCCCCTCCCAACTCTATGTGCTGTTTTCAGCACAAATCCAAAACATAGCCCTGTACCAGCTCCTATGAAGAGAATTAACTCTGTCCCAGCCAAAACCAGTACAAAGAGACCTATCTTTTACATTGATGAAAGAGCTATGGAAAACGTGCCCCTTCTCTTTTAAATGCATAATCCCCAGTAGGATCCTTTATAAAGACTCTCTAATTCAGACTCAGGTTTGAAATTTGTATAGTAGCATCTGTTTCTGCAGTGAACACAGACACATATTGAGTGGGCTCGTACTTGTAAAGGACTTCAGAAGTGAGGAAGGTCAATACTCGTGTTTGTGTGGCAGAACTATCCTGGTTTGGATTAAAAGCAAGCCAAAGTTATTGACAACATATAAAGAGCAAATAGGTTATAGACTGGACATCTCAATTTTTTTTTCCCAAGAGCAAGCTTACTAGAATCTCTATGGATTCCAGAGTTGCTCTAATTACATTCGGTTGGAATAGTTTTCTCTGTGGATATATGTTTTCTTTAGCATACATTCCTCTGTGTTTTAAGATTGGCTTTTAAGAGCCCTGGCATTCTAGTAGACCACTGGCCTCTAATAGGGTTTAATTTAGCCTCTGATTACATGGCTTTAATGTACTGGGTCTTTGAGGCTGCCCAGCTGTAGTTATGTCCTCACATTGATTAAGCTAGTGGGGTCAACTGATGAAGTAATGTTGTCAGTTGTGGTTGCCATTGTCATCTTCTTGACTGTGAAGGGAACAGTACTGAAACAGTCCACTGAAATATTTGGAGTCAGCTTGGTTCTCAGAACTGGTTCACTCTGAGGTGTTTATAATCTGTGAGGAAATTTTACTTGTGTCAAGAAAGTAGCTGAGAGCAGCTCATCAGTCAGAGGATGCTTGTAAATGGTTTCCTAGACAGGTTTGTTCCATTCCGCAATTTTATTTCTAGCCGTGCAACTGATTCTAGCAAAACTATGCTCCAACTTAAGCCTGGGAGTAGTAATGCTTGGGTATGTTATACCTTTTGGTGTCTTTTTGGTACAATCAAGTATGTTCTGGTGCCTCAGAGCCTAATAGATTTTGCTGATACATCTGAAGCACCTAGTCCTGCTCTGGAAAATCATTGGCAATGAGTTCCTGACTATTGACTAACCAAGATGCAACTTAGGCAATGAGAATTTATGGATAAAATTTGACATATCTTCAAAGCTGTTGAGGATGTCATAAGGTTGGGTACATCAGTATGTTGGGTACCATCAGCAGTTACATAGCTTGTGCCAAAAGGACCTTTTCGGATTGAAAAATGCCCAAATGATAATGAATTGGAGGCAGTAGACTTCATTCACTCCAAGAAGACAAAAACGTAGCTGATGGGATAGACCAGGATTATTTTAATGAAATAATTCTTTCTTGCCTTCTCTGCTAGACAGAACTTGTCTGAAAGCTTGGGAAGCTTATTAAATAAAAGTTAAAGGCATTCTGCTGTTTTTGAGTTTGCTTAATTAATGAATGCCTTTTTTGTAGGCTTCTCAACTCTGTTCAGACATACAGTGATCTGCTGACAATCCAGTAAAAATTTACACTGCTGCAGTCTTGAAACCCAATTATTTTAATCATTTTATGCTCGATTACTGGTGAGGTTGGTCCACTGAGTTAGAGTTAGTTCCAAAGACAACAGTATGATCGCATATTTTTGTGTCATTATAGTTAAATCCAGGCTGGTTCTTGTACTTCACATTTGGCACCTATTCAGTTTAAATTGTTATTTTTGGTTATAAGAACTATGGAATGTTTTCGCTAGACCCTTTTTGTGTCTCCAGCTGATGCTCCTGTATCAACAACTGAACATCTATGATATAAAGTCCGTGCTTGGTGAACTCACTGAATCAGAAATAGATGTCTCTTGAAATCCAAAAAAAATCATCTTGCCATACTTGTAAAGAATATCCAACATGATTTTTGCAATTTACCACCTCATCAATTTGCAGTCTGTTTGGGTTTTTTTCTTATTTCTTTACAATTTAGAGAGTGATATTTAACAAATAATTTTGTATTTGGCTTTTTTATTCAGCATCTCAAATACAATTACCCTATTAAGAAGAAGGAATATTAGTTCAGGTCTGTATACAGGTGTGGCCATTTTATGTTACTGTTCAGACTCTGAAGGTGAGATTTTTAAAAACAAATTCTTTCACAAAGAAAAAAAAATCCCGTAAAAGCAAGTATTTTCAAGAGTAACATCTCTTTCTCTATTAAACCATGTCAAGTCTTATCTCAAGCATATTTCTGAGTTTGCCACTTTCCATTCTTGTTCTAGTGTCACTGAATTAACCTTCTATACACAGTATGATCTCAAAATCAAACAGTTGTTAAGACCTTGAAGGTAAAACTAAAGACGGCATATGTCTTCAGAGAATTACTTGTGTGAATGAAGTTGTCTTCCTTTTTATCTTTAAAAGAAAGGGAAAAGTACATTGTAAAAATACCAGTCTTCAGCATAGTTGGGAACCATATTGCTATATTGCAGAATCCAAGTGCTCAGCTACCTTGGAAAACAGGTTGTTCTTTCATTAGCAGAAGTGTCATGTTTAGGACTGAGTTCATGTTCACTAATATTTTGAGTTAGCTTAACAGCTATTAGTCTTGTTTTTACATCTTTGCCTTGTGACAGGGTATAAAAATGAAGAATTAGTGCCCAAAGTTCTGCTTGTGCCCTCCACCATTCCTTCTGCAGCTACTAGCTACTGCACCAACTGGCTTAAGCAATAACTATCTACATCTCTTAAATAAATTAAAGGTAAATTTTCTGTTTATGATGTAAATTCCAAATGTGCCCACTACTGTAGTGACTCTCGGACTTTAATGCAGTCATCCCCCTATCACTTTGGCAAATATGGTGCTATTAGGAAGGTGTGATAAAAGGATAAGCAATTGTTAACTGGCAGTACTATAGTTGATGTAAATGAAATAGTCCATTGCTAAAATTAGCTAAAAAGAAAAAGAAAAAAAGAAATCCATCTCATAGGGTATCTTAAGGAATATAGAGGGCTTTGTTCTCAAGACAGTTTGAGGAGACACCGATCAGCAGCTTTTTTTTGTTTTTTATTTCTATTTGAAGTTTGCATCACCAGGAACTCTTTGCCAGAATTGACAGCTTTGGACTTGGATCAGTTTAATTTCTATCACTTTTTCATTCCTATTTCCCTTCCACCCTGTAATAGGAACTTTGACGCAAACTGTCACAGGGGAATTTAGTGTGAAGTAACCACAAGAACAGAAGCTCATCACTCAGTGTGTCACAAAATCTAAAATTTATCTCCTTAGCAGGATTGGGATAGCATGTGGAGAGTGTTTCCTGCTCTCCTATTTCTGTCCTTGGACACACACATTTCACACTCATGCCTGTCAAGGCCACAGATCCTTCAGTCCTGTTCAAACGGTCACCTCGGACCCAAGGGACAGGACACTCACTCCCTGAGTCCTGCTTGGTAGTCCAGTAGCAATGCCACTTTGGGCTATGGTTTCAACACAGGGTTGGATGTTCCTGTCCAGAGCTCCCCTCAGGTAGATCGTTGTGTTCTCTGTTCATTGCTTTCTAAATTAGATTGTCAGTATCAGCCACCAATAGTCTTGCTAATTACATAGTCCTGAGACAATTTATTTGTTTTCCTCCTTATCTCAAAGCCAGATAGTGACCTGTCAGTATTAAAACACAAGGGTTTTGTGCAGAAATAAAGAAGCACATAGTAACAAATTCAGGAGTTAGGGTAATGTTAGCTAAGCTTTGTTAAACCGAAGCATTCTTCATAGGGCTTACCATGTATTGCGCCATCACAGGATGCTGTAAACTCGGCAGTTGCTGCCTAGGACCGTGTAATTTTTCAGTGACATGACATACGCTATCAATCTTTTGCTACTAATGCTATTAATGGGATTAATCTTAATGTCTTGTGCAATAATGTAGTGTCATGATGTACATTCTTATGAAATCAAGAAGTTATTTCACGCTACAATGATGTGTATCAGTATATGAAACCTTTGCGTTGTGTTAGCATTTGAAAGCATGGACCAGCATATGCACAGGGGGTATTGCTGACATACCTCTCCAAGATCAGTCTGCACTGCTTTAGCAGGTCATTGACAGTACATCCATCCTTTAATCTGTTTAAGTACATTTTCTAGTGTCACCTGTGTTCATGTTGACAGCAACAGTGCCTTGAAGTTTGCAAACCATTTGTTCTTCCTGGATACAGGTATTGTGTTCTATGTGTCATGAGTGTAATTTCAAAGCCATGCCCTGAAAAATGTCTGCAGCTTCCCACCATGGTGGATAGCTTTTTCATGAGTTTGTGTGCTCCAGGACTGAAATAATAGTTGTCTGGGAAATAGAAAATGAGCAAATTCTAAGCATTTTTCATTTTGGCATTTCCACATAAATGTGATTGTCATTTTGGGTCACAAAATCCAGAAAACTGGGCTGAACAAATGTAATTCTAAAGCTGTATTATTAGTCTGTTTCAAGTATAGGGCTATATGTTATCATATGCTTACTCAGAGGAGAGGAAAAACAGGAGAGGAACTCTGGCAGCAGAGAGAAGATTCATAGCAAGGACCATTAGTATGTAAGGCTGTTCATAGGCAAATAATTTTAATATTCTACCATTTCTTTTAATATTTGCTTCATAGCTTTTTCTGAAACATAGATTTTGAAAACTGATGCACAGTCATAAAGACAAATTTATGTATTACATACATAAACTGCCAGCTAAGAAAAAATTCTGCCTACATAAAAAGGGGACTTACAATCACTGCCTAAAGTACCACCATTTACAGAAAACATACTTGAGATGGGTAAAGACACGAGTTTGTAATAAGCTCTCTTTAAAAGGGCATTTCAATGCACAAGTTTGCTGTTGATGCTATGCTATGGTTGAATATTAGCAGCATAGGATTAAAAAAACTATCAAAAGGTCTCAGAAGTGCTATCGTCTCCTAGTGAATATATGTCTTGCAATGTTGGACCTCTTTCAAACAGATGTTTAGCAAACTGATCGCAATATTGACTGCTACAGCTAAGGCAAATGTTTGCAGAACTTTGAACAAGAAAGGAAGGATTACGGGTTTTCATGCCCTGTGATATGCACGGGGGACGACACACAGAGCAACAACAACAACTTTTTTTATTAGTTATTTTGTCATCCTTGAATTTCTACAGTGAGTTATCAGCACTTCTCAAATCTTTTTCTTGACCTGGGCACCTCCATTCCAGGATTTGGTCCATCTCCAAAAACATAAAGCTCACCTCTTGAAGCTGAAGGTTACTTCTGTAAAAAAATCAATTTCTATATTGGGAAGCTTGAGTCCATGGTAAAGGCTGTCACAAGAAAAGGAAGAATCCAGCTTTAATACTCAAGTTGGCTGAAGGATGATCCACGTTCCTGAGAAATTATATTGTCGAGTATTGCCTTGCAGTCCAAAGAAAAATCTGTAACACTGTACTAGGGAAAGGTCTGTACCCACCTTTGTGCACACCATAGAAATACTGCGTGAGAAACACTGCAGCTGGGCTGGGCTGGGCTGGAGCAGGGTCAGACCATGGTACCTGCCACAGTTCCTTTTTCAATACCTCTACTTCCAGGGGCTGCAGTCAACTGAGGGGCTACCAGCAGTGGCTTCTTGCCAGGTTGTGCTGTTTAAGGACACATCTTTTGCAGCTGACCTTTTTCTGCTTGCAGCTGAAATGGTGTAAGGGAATGGAAACAGAAAGTAAAAGAAGCTGACTCCAAATATTCTGCTTTATTTTAATATTATGGTTAACGGCAAGAGACAGAAAACTTCAGTTTATGCTAATCCTCCCTGACACACATTTCTCTCAACACACACACATGCACACCAAAATCCAAGATATTTTTTCTTTATTTACAATGTGATGGAATGCACGTTGTAATTATCAATGTATTTGTTACAGAGTTGATCTAGTTGAGATGAAAAGCTGTTTTCACTTACACAGACAGGAGCAGAAATAGCCTGTAATGTTTACAGAACAATCTGGTGTATAGAAATGTTACCACTGTAAACATTTTGCTGCAAGAAACACACAAATCAAACCTGTGGGCTTCCAAAAGATAAAAAGACCCTTAACTATTTCAAGGCAGTTGTTGTAAATCTGTGTTGTCACTTTTTTGTAGCAGGACTAAAGCCTACATTGAAATGAAATATGGTAATGAAGCATTAGCTTCCTAGAAATAAAAAAGTAAAAGGATACTTTTACTGTCGCCATAAAATATCTCATCCCCTGCATAATGCAGCATTCCTGAGTACGCTCCTTAAAAATTTGAATGTCGTGAATGCAGACTGACCTGATGCTTTTGACAGGTTGAAAAGGATTCAGCAAATTTAAAACTGGTCAGTGTGGGTGCATGAGTTCAGAGATACAAATCTGTAGTTTAGGATACAAGCAGAAAGTGTTTCTCTAAAGGGAGGATTTCTTAACTTCAAAGACTTGTCCAGCTGGCTTTACCAAGAGCAGCTTTCTTTTCCTCATCACTGCGTACCATGTTTTATTCAAGTCACACTTGCACAGAACTTTCGCAGTATTCCCTTATTGTCTGAGATAATTTACTTTGAGGCTGATCTTGAGTAACTGGCCAGAGCTGCTTTTGTTCATCTGTGAAACAGAAGGTATTACATCAGTGCTAAAAGTGCTTATGGAATGCAAACACTGTGGAAATACCATCAAAAATATACATGCATGAGAGTATTTGTACTTTAATTTTAAGCTGCTGAAGCAACCCACAGGAGATTTTGAGGTTTTTTGAGCAAGGGTAAGTTCTTACTTCCTAGAAAATTCCTGGATGCATGCAAGCAAGCCATTGCAGAATATATGTCGTTACTGTTTTACAGTGAAGGAGAAATTCAAATTGTAACTGCTCAGCAGTGGTCATTTGTGACCAAGGAATGGTCTGGCTCGGGAGGCAAGAAGGGCCAGCTGCAGAAGGGGTTAAACTGACTGGAAGCAGGGTTGCCAGAGACAGAAGGACTCCCTACAAGGGAATGAAGTCTCCCTTGGTGCTGAGATTAGGAACAGCCACAGCTCTGTCTTGTAGCCGTCCTGGAATGGGAATGCTCAGGGGCCTGAGTTCAGGGCCAACTTTGGGCAGCAGAGCTGGGTGTGGGATGGACCCAAGGCTGGGCTGAGGCATCTCATGGCATGGCTCATAGGATGAGTGCTGGTCCAAGTGTGTATAAGGAATCAGCTAGTGGTGCATCTTTACAGACCCCTTGTAGCACCGCTTAGGGCAGTAGAACTCTGCCCAATGCATTGCTCTTTTATTTATTTTTTTATCTAATATTTAAGCACAAACATGTTTTATTTACCTCAAGGGGTACCATAAAAATTCCCCAACAACAGTCCTGTTAATTTAATGTGATGAGATGACTGGAAAGGCAGATCTTTGTGATGTCAAATTTCTGCTATGGATTTTGTCTTTTTGCCTCTATTAGTTTTCATCATTTCTACTTCCACCACCTTCCTTCCTTCCTCATTGCCCACATCTAAGCTTATTTTATTTCTCAGTATAAAAATTTACTAGCTCTGTTTCTACTGCCTGTCTTTCTAATTTTCATCTTCTTGGGTCCACCAAGAGCATTCAGCTCCAGTGACTCTTCATAGATTGTGACTTTCTTTGGACTTTGCTTTTGCCCTTTGTTTCTAATAACAGAAGATTTGGGGTCATATTCATGAAAATGTTTCTGGGGATGTGGAGCAGAAGCTGATGAGGTTTCTGATCTTGATTAGGAGGAGAAACTGGAATCGCAGTTTCTTAACACAGAGAGATGTAAGTTTGATACAGTTCTACATGATCCTTGTTTGAAAAAGGGAAAATTAGTCCCTGTTGATTTTGAAGAGTTGTATCTAAAGTGATCATGCAGCTGAAGCAAGAGTTTCATATTCAAAACAACTTTCAGTGATGCAATTTTAATTAAATTCTAGCATATTAAAGAAAAAAATCTTTTTTTCTCCATAACTTCAGAATTTTGAACAAGATACTTCATTGAAAAAGTCTTGAAGCAAAATTATTTGTGAGCAATATTTCTCTGGACATGTTTAAATGGTCTTAGTTATAAGATATATAAATCCATTTCAGTACTGCCTATGTATTGATTTCCAGGAATGCAAATACATGTGCATTCAAGCAAGACATACATGGCTCTAATGCAGCATGTTAGGAACAAGCATTTCCCTGAAAGCCTTTTTCAGAAAAGCAGATCTTCTCATAAATATTGCCCTGTCTCAAGGGCAATCAAAGTGGTTACTTTTCTGGTGAATTAGACATGTCAAATAAACCCCAGAGAAGAGAACTTAAGGGCTATGGGAGTTTGCCATTGAGGGCTATATTGTAGCGATATCCTGTGGGAAGCTGTTGAATGGGAGAGGGGGGTACAAGAGAGTAATAAGACAACCCTGCAGTCAGTTTTCCAATTAATCCAATTAAAGTCTGTCTTGGAGCAGATGGTTTTAGTTCTGTTTGTACAGAACACTTAGCAGGCTGGGGTCTTGTCCCACAAGTGAAGTTTGCAAACATTGTTCTGATAGTGACACTGCTGAATTTAGTAGCACAGCAGACCTTCATCCACACGTAGGTAAGGGAGCAGAAGCCTTATCTTCGTCCATATCCATTCTCTGTACTTCTGGGAAACTAATGTTTGCAAATTTGCAAGGAGAGAATCTGACTTTACTCCTCAGTCACTCTAGAGCTTTCTTTTGATAGTTCAAGGAAAATAGCCCTTCCACTTTTGTACACTTACAGGCAAACCCCCGCCACAATCTGGCCTTGTTTAGGATTAGAATGGGGATCTTTCACGGTTGACTTTCCTTTAAATTCAGGGGCTTTCCACTTTCCTACAGTTAAATTCTAGAAGATACTGTGCAAAGGAAACAGTCTCAGCAACCATTCCAAATGATATATAATGTGTTTAAATCCAACATGTACACACACACACACACACTGTACTAAGGCTTCCTACCCCTCCAGGACCTTTGAAAAGATGTGGGCTACTTATCCCATTTTTATTCATTGATCCATCCATCCTTGAAGCAAAAGACATATTATATTTCACAGCTTCAGCCACAAGGACCTCTAGTTTCACTGAGGAATTTTCTGAACCACTGACTCTAAATTCCATATTCTGAGGAGAACAGTAGAATACATTAGATTAATGTCCGAACTTAGTAAAGCATTTGATATCACATCTCACAAGAATTATTCATGAAAATAATCTATCTTGGCTTGGCTATGACCCTTTGGAGGAATTCATACTTAAAAATGCTTAAATGTAAATGTCCATGAGCAGGTAGTTAATCTAGGAAGCAATCATGTCAAGCCCAGAGCTCGGAATGAAAATAACATTAATGTCACTTATGTAGTCCCTTATCCTACTCAAGGGACGAAGCACGTAAGTTTAGAGTTGGGATAGTGTTTGAAAAGTGCTTTCCTGTAAGTGACTAGGATATTTTAGCTGACGTTCTGCTTTTTAATAATAACAGTTTTAGGCTTACTTGCATTAAATACAAGCTTGGTTATTTTCACTAGGAGGCCTCTGGGTGCATTTCATCAATTAAAAGAATATTTTATAAACCATTAACAATCCTCTGCCAAAATTTTTCAACACTCACTCAATGTCTAGTAAAATTAAAGCTGCCGTGGTGCCACTAGTGAGAAGCAGATGTCACCCACACCTTTTTATAAGACTTTGTTCCTTCATTTCAGAGAAAGATACTGTAGTGGTGGGCATTGGGGAGGTGCTTCGGTGCAATACAGGTGCCATGGAACTGTAAAAGGGGGAGGATTTGATTCAGGGAGATCATCTGGGAAATATTATTGTGTGCGGCACAGTAAGAACAGCTTTGGAAAATGCCCAGCTACTGACATGCGCTGTGGTGTTTGGGTTACAGGGGAGACTGTTGCAAACCAGGCAATCATTGGACTTGGGGGTCCTGGTGGATGAGAAGCTGGATATGAGCCGTCAGTGTGTGCTTGCAGCCCGGAAGGCCAACTGTGTCCTGGGCTGCATTAAAAAAGGGGTGGCCAGCAGGGAGAGGGAGGTGATTGTGCCCCTCTACTCGGCTCTTGTGAGGCCCCATCTGCAGCACTGTGTCCAGGCCTGGGGCCCCCAGCACAGGAAGGACGTGGAGCTCTTGGAGCGGGTGCAGAGGAGGGCCACGGAGATGATCAGAGGCTGGAGCACCTCTCCTATGAGGAAAGGTTTAGGGAACTGAGCTTGTTCAGCTTGGAGAAGAGAAGGCTCTGGGGAGACCTCATTGCGGCCTTCCAGTGCTTGAAGGGAGCCTATAAACAGGAGGGGGAGCGACTGTTACAGGGGTTGATAGTGACAGGATGAGGGGGAATGGTTTTAAACTAAGAGAGGGGAGATTTAGGTGAGATATTTGGGGGAAATTTTTCATGCAGAGGGTGGTGAGGCAGTGGCCCAGGTTGCCCAGAGAAGCTGTGGATGCCCCATCCCTGGAGGGGTTCAAGGCCAGGCTGGATGGGGCCCTGGGCAGCGGCTCTAGCGGTTGGCAACCCTGCCCACAGCAGGGGGTTGAAACTAGATGATCTTTGAGGTCCTTTTCAACCCAGGCCATTCTATGATTCTATGATTCTACGATCATATCAGAAATGTGATAGTTCATTTTTGTCACTAATGCAGGAAGAAACAAGACTAAACTTAGATACTAGATTTGTTCCAGCTGTTGAGTAAAAAGTTGAAATGATGACCATTCTGCATGGTTGCATTTACTTAATTTATATCCGGTTGCTTAATAATCTGCATGTAGCCATAAAGGTGGATAAAAAGTAATTCGTCCCCATTAGTTTGACCATTCTCAGGAGTTCCTGATTCCCAAGAATTTCCTATTCCAGGAATCTCTTGTTCCCAAATCCCCTAAAGCACATCTAGTGCTAATGTAACCTGGGGAATTCTCAACTTGAAGCTTCTTAAAAAGAAGGCTGAGCATGAATTTGCCTTTTCTTGGGGTAGGCAAGTTTCTTGCTTTCTAGCCTTCATATATGTTTTAGTGATTGAGATAAATTTTGTGCAGCTTATGCCTTGAAAATGATAGGAGCTATCAATTTAATGAGAAGTTCAACTTGCTGTAGCTAAAGTGCTTCACTCATTTATTTTTTTTTTTATGTGCCACGAACAAGTACAGCATCAGGGTCAATAAACTATATCTTTATACATTAGTCCACATATGTGATTGAATAAAAAATGGATAGTTTTGACCTCACAGAAAACGAATAACTTTAAAAAAATGATACATACCAGATTTTCTGTTAGTTGCCTTATTGCCCTTGCAGCAAAACTGTATGCAACCCTGACAGAGAGGATGCAAGGTTAATGGAGATGCTGACATTTAATGCTAGTAGTAAACATTTCGGCATACAGAGAGCTAATTATTTACAGCTTAAGCAGTGAGAAACTGCAAAGCTTGTCTTTAGACCTTGTGCCTTCTTAGATGATATTTGTATAGGTGATGTATACACAAAAGGATTTCTTCACTGCTAGGTTTTCTTTACCGTATTCTCTGTAGTCATTATTGTGCTGAACTTTGTGAAGGCTAATATCTCACAGAACATAATAAAAAGTGGTTATTTAAAAACACTTTCACAGCTATAATACTTTTTTTTACCCTCTAGTGCACCTTTTTAATAAGTTTCAGCTGAAGTCTTATTTCCTAGGAGTTCTTCATGTTTACTAAATCACCTGTAGGTATTGTCCTTTGTACAAACCTCCCCACAAAACCACCTTGGAAAGTCGTAACTAAAAGATTATTATTTCAAGTAGCAATTGATGGGAACAGAGTAGTCCCTTGCACTTATCAAGAGTGATGGAGCATAATGCAAACTTCTTATTCTGTTAAATAGTAAGTCATTTATAAGCTTCCACAGGTTTTTTCTGTGAATAGTGCATGATGCTATAATAATATTTTATATGGCCTGAGGTGTTATGTCATTTCACAATTATGAAATCACACATTTAGAAATTATATATACTTAAGTAATACATTCTTTATAAAATTTGAAATTAAATAACTTTTTCTATACCAGAAACAGTTGTTATTATAATGGATTATTATTATTATTATATTAATTTTTGTTATTCATCATTTTAATCCATAATTTCATGGTAAGTAGCAAAGATTAATAAACTATGAATTTAGAAAATTGTTTTAGATGTTTTCTTAGAAAATACGAGAAGTTCATCAGAAATTTCAGATGTTAAAATTTTGTTTTCCTTATTACTAGAACTGAAGGAAGAGTGTAATCTCCCACTGTGCTTCCATCTCTCAGGCCTATGTATCTGGGGTAATGAATTAGAAAAAAAGTATATTGTGTCCTTGTTGTGCCTCTTTAGCTTGACTTTGAGAGCCTTTTGGCACTGCAGCTGGGGGAAGACAGATCTACATGAATTTTTGCACTGCAATGAATGCTGGAAAGCAAACAAAAAATGGGGGTTGGAAATAAAATGTCAAGTCAAAGATGAAGAAACCCACTCATTCTATCTTAAATTATTTTCATTCTCTGTTGTAGATTTTGGGAGGAAAAACATTACTTGTCATGTTAGTGCAGAACCCTTGCTTTGAAGCTGAGCTTTCTCCATTCGGTATTGCCAACATTCAGAATTTTGTGAGCTTGGCTTTTTTTCTCTCTCTCTTTTTTTTTTTCTTCCCGTCTCCATCTCTGTAGCAGTCTGTAGAAGAAAGAGGACACAAAAGCTAAATGACAACAGAAAGTTCCAATAAGAATTGGATGAGTGAAGCAAGGATGTTGTGTGATTACAATGCCTGAGAACTCAGCAACTCCATAAAGGTCACTGAAATACAATGAAAGAAAACATGAGTTAGGGGCACTAAAAACTGTTCTAGATAAGAAAGGGGTGTATAAAAAAAAAAGCAGGAAGGATTAGGAAAGCTGGGAATTTTGTGGTGCTCTTAAACATTGAATGTTAAACTCTACTACAAACTTTTGGGGTTTTTGTGTTGTGATGGCTTGACCTTAGCAAGCCTCGTGGCCACCTTCACACTCCCCCTCCTGAACAGAACAGGGGGTGACAATAAGATGAAAAAACTCATGGGTTGAGATAAAGACAGGGAGACCACTTACCAGCTACCATCACAGGCAAACCAGGGAAAATTAATTTAATTTATTGCCAATTAAGTAGAGTAGGAAAATGAAAAACAAAGACAAAACTTTGAGACAGGTATCTGAGAATATTTTATTATTTTTTTCAAAAAATTGTAATTCATCCTTGTGTGTGGTCTGTTCCATCCCCTTTTTCTCTCCTCTCTCTCACTGTCAAACATCTCCCCCCCAAGAAGAAAACAACCAACAAACAGTCCCTTTCCTAACAGCAGGTGCCCCAGATGGCCAACTCCAGCCTTGAGTTAGCATTTTGGAAGCACAAGACACACAATTTAGATGAGCAGGAAATACAGACAAGACTGAGGCTTGAGTTCACATAAAGATACTGTGAACAAATTTTGGTCCAGATGCCTGGCTTGGTGGTAATCTTGTAGCTTGCAATAGGTTCTCCTACTCCTCAGAGAGTTATGTGGTTCTTCCTGTTTATTTGTATGTTATAAATTTTTGATCTTATTTCTTGCTTGTAAGATAAATTTTCTTCCTGTGCGTTTTTATTCATGCAGGCTCCCATTTGATCCTGCTATGAGTTTCTTCTCCTTTTCATGTACTCAAAAATTGTAGCTAAAGCAATTTCCATAGGCATGCAATTATGCAGCTGCTTAACGCCCCTGTCTTTCTTCTTGTGCTTATTCTCCTTCAGAGTGTAATCTCAGTGACAGGAGTTATAATACTGGAGTGTCTTAAATCATCAATCTCAATGCAAACCACAAAGTCTTCTTCTGCTTTGAAACCTTCAGCCCTAGTTTGTAGAATCACAGAATGGTTTGGGTTGGAAGAGACAGAGATCATCGACTTCCAACCCTCCTGTCATGGGCAGGGACACCTCCCACCAACCGAGGTTGCTCAAAGCCTCGTCCAGCCTGGCCTTGAACCCCTCCAGGGATGGGGCATCCACAACTTCACACTATCTACAGTCTGAGCCACATGCAAAGTGTGCCTTCCCGTGGCCATGGGCAATTCTGGCTTCCCTTTGGGCTATTCAGTGTGAAGAATGTCTGTAGCTATGTATCTGATGGAAAGCAACCATGCTTCATGGTGCATTTTGGGCATCCATGTGACCATACTATTTGCAACTGCCACCTAAAAATAAAACACATAACAAACTGAAAAAAATATTTGCATTGCCTTTGAGGTATGCTGTGTGCATCCCTGGAATGTCATCTTAAAACACACCCAGTATGACCTACAGATTGCTTCTGGTTTTCTTGCTGTCACAGACACTTCATTCTACCATCCTCCATTCATTTGGCTGAAAAAATTGAAACATCCTTTTAGGTAAATAAAGATGCAGTATCACACTCCAACCCCTTCCACCTCCTCTTATTTATTTTGTTTTTTTGTTTGTTTTCCTTTTGAGAAAAAGTTGATTTCTGATCTGTCAAGGTCACACACAGGAAAGTGTTTAATGCAGGTGCTGGAAGTGTAGCAGTCTGGAAACATTTATTTGTATCAAAACCAAATTGTTCATTTAGTCTTCAAGCTGTTTAGAGCTCTGGCTCCTGACATTTTCAAATGACAGTAGTAAAAATGAGTGTAGTAAGTGAAGTGGAGTTGTGGTTGCTGATTTATGTACTGCTTGAACAAAGCAGCTAATGAATCCCTTTTCTATGGTATGAGGTTACACAGCAAAGCACAGAAAAAGCTTGTGGTGGTGGAAGAACACTGGATAACATAAAAATTACAAATCAGTTCCCAAAATACGATTGCTTTGAAGTGTTTTAGGAAGAAGTGCTGTCTTCTGAGCTAAATTGGATAGTACAGTACACTTCCCCCATTGTTAAGAGAAGGGTGAGGTGCATCCAAAGGGACAAGATATTTTAAAGGACACAAAGAAAAGCCAGAAGTTGAGGAGTTGACTGGATTCAACTCTGCTGTAGAGAATCTGAAAGAAAACCTTTGACAAAAATCCATGTCTATTCCACCACAAGAAGTACTAGCTTTCCATTAGGAAAAAATAAATCTACAGTCTTAGGGATTAAAAAATTACTTAGATGAGTAAAGGAAGAAAAGGTGATTGGAGAAAGATGATCCACTGCTTGTTATACTGATTTTTTTTTTTACAAATAACTTTTTTCCTGTAAAAAATACCTGTCACACATCCAGCTTTACCCTTGGTAACCAATCCCATGGGCTTCAGAGCACCTTCTTCTGTGCATCTGAGGCATGGATACCTGTTGCAAAGAAAGAGTGTTTTCATGAGATTTAAATCAAATTGGAATTGAAACTTTTATTGATGCTGAACAATTAACTGTCAGGATACATTCAGGTTCAATATTGGTAATACAATGGACAAACCATAGCGCTAGCTACCTACGAGCAGTATATAGACACCTTTAATTTCTACAATGGATCCCCAGAGCTCTAGCCTGACACGAACAAACCCAAACCTGCCCCTGTCGCCCAGGCACCCCAGGAACCACAGCAGTTCCCCAAGGGAATGTCCCTGGGTGCTGTCCCTGTCAGGTCATCTCACAAGCTGGGTGTTGGTCAAGGGCTGGCTGAGGTGGTAGTTGTGATGTTGATGGGACAACGCGTGTTATGGCTTAACCCAACTGACTGTTAAACACTATCAGTTTTGGGCCAAATGTCCTCTCAGGTGGTTCATTTACACTGTTTCCACATATATTTCTCTTCATCTGTTCTTCCTGGAGTAGTTTTATCCTCACCTTGGGAATGGGAAAGCTCATGCCTGTGGAAGACAGGAAGAAAAAAGGGAGTAAAATGTGAAAGATCATACATAGAAAAGAGTGGGTCCTTGGGAGGAAAGTGCAGCCAAAGTAATAAATAATAACGTTGCTATTGCTGCATGTGGAGAATAAGAATAAGCCCATGCAATAAAAAAAACCACCTAAAACATAATCAAGTGAGCAAACCAGAAAACAGATATATTTTAACAGGTTATCCTTAGTTTTTATAGTAAATAAAAGTAATCTTACAACAGAAAATATCCAAAACTTTCGGGAAAATTGAACAAAAGTGAGAGGTGTACCTTGTGTCATTACATGTATCAAGGTTCAGAGAAATAACATTATTTAAATCATAACTTAATAACAGAGCTGATCAGGTGTGGGGGGTTGTTTCTATTTAAAAATAAAGTTAAAATAATGCATTTGTGGCAAAATTTGGTATTGTTGCTACAGTAAACAGATTAATCAAAGCTTACATATCCTCCTCTTCATACATATAGAAAAAAACCCTGCCCCTACTACTCAACTGAAAAAAAAAAATCTCAAAATAAAAAGGTCTCTCCATCTATTTCTGTTTGATTACTGGTTTTAGTCTCCCTAGATTTTTTTTTTGGTTTGTAAAAGCTGTAGCACGTTTCACACTGGTAACTGAGTAATTATTTGTACAACTAAGCTCCTATCAAGCTTGCAAAAGGGTTGAAGAATAATTATTTATGCACATAGGGAAACAGAGTGGTCATCAGAGAAAAATTGACCTTACACGCAATCTGCTCAGGCTATAAAGGGATTTCAGTGTTTTATTTTAAAAAGCAGAGAGAGCTTAAATTATAGTCTTTTCTAAATATGACAAAACACATGTTTTGAGTTTAGTTTCCTCAGGAAAAATCACCAGAAAAATATCAGAAGGTACCATTTTCCTAACATTGTTATTAACATTGTAAATTATGCATCTGGTTTCTTAAGGAAAATTTCTAAAATTTTTCAATGAAACCTCAGTCTACTGAAATTCTGTAGGAATTCTAGGTAGCCAAAACCAGTGGGCTTCAAGATTCTAAGGAGGTCCCCTTCCTCCTTGCTGGCCTACCTGATGCTGAGCACCACTTCCAGGGGTGCAGATGCACTCCCACATCATGGAAAAATCTGGTTGTATAGACCCTGAGGACCCACACTCCACGAGGACAGCCTTGGATTAACGAGTTTACTAGGGTTTGAGTTTCTTACCTTTCAGCTGCAGTTGTTGAGCCATTAAATTTCAAAAGGTTCCCCTTCATCCCAGCAATCTATAGATGCCATCCCTTTGACCTAGCAGAAACCTGTGTGTACTTCTCAGCTCATCAAGAACAGGTACTGAGTCAGGAGTTTAATGCAATCCTGTGCTGTCACCTCAATCCAGCATGCGGAGAACCTGAGCTGGAGACATCCCAGAGACCTTCACCTTGACATTGATGCAGACTGCCAGGGATACGCGTTAGTCTCCCTTGGTATTAAAATATACCTGCCATGCCATAGATATTGATCTCAGGAGGTTTTGTGATGAGCTGGAGCTTGTAACTAGTAACTTCACAAATGCCTAGTATCATCATGTGTGAACATTGGAAATATTCAACTTTTTGGAATATTTTTTCAAGGCTTTTGCCTTGATTTTTTCCCAGCAAGCTAATGAAACTGGAATAGTGGTCTCCTGGCAGCCTGTTTCCTTAGGCTATGAGATCAACAAGCACAAACTCTTGAGTAACTGAACTGAGAAGGCTTTAGCTTTGGCTAAAGCCTTAAAGCAATACTGATCCCCTCGTGTAGTCCTGTACTTTGATGCAGACATAGTAAGTGAAGTCTCACAAAGGCTGCTTTTGACAATATTTCAACAAGTAAAAGGTGTTTAACTTGAGGCCATATAAAAGAAATGTGGACCTTTGACAAACTCAAAATGTGAGTTCTGCTCAGCTCACTCATGCCTGGCTGTAAACTCAGAAAAAATGAAATGCCAAATGCCATGAGGAACATGTAATTAGCACATGAAAGCCATCCAGATGGTTACCATCTTCCTACCTGTGCTTTGGCCAATTTGTATCTTTGTATACAGCTTTGACAGCTATGAAATTCTCTTAGTTTTAACACTGGTTTTGAAATACTTTTCATTTTCATACTGAGAGACCCAAACTGCTGACGTGGGATAGAATCCAAAGCTCACTGAACTCAGCAGAAAAAAAATCACAGCCTGACTATATCTTGGAACTAGTAATTAGTGCCTGAAACTACCCAATAACTGACATCGTACTCTTTAATAAATGTACTATAGTGCTGGAAGGAAAGACGTGCCTAGAACTGCATTGCTAGATGCGTGATTTTTCTCCATTTGTTGTCTTGGCTTGCTGTGACTAAACAAGATGGAATGTCGGGTGGAAGATATTCTGGAAGGATAGCCTGGTTCAGTCAGCTCATCATACCATGCAACTGGACATCAATATACTGTGTAAATAAACACCTTTGTAAATGGAGGACAGCCACATATCTAGTCTTTTAGTACCCCAGACCCTCAGCTGACATATATAGTCAGGCAACACTTTGTCCTACTCAATGCGGAGTAAATCATGCTGTGCAGCTACATTGCTTCTCATAACCAGGACAGGTTTCTTTAAAAGGTGTGCACTACTGCAAAATCTTTGTTTTCGGAGACCCACAGGCTGATAAAGGCTGCTAACAGTCATTTACAGCATTTTCTATGTTATCGTGTTGAAATCTATTAGAGTATTTTATTTTTAATGTCCATGTATAGCATTTGCTTGTTTGAAGTATTTCAACATCGTGTTGCAGGCTAACAGGCAAAGCTCCCGTGCTTTCTTGGCCAAGTGGTGTAAATCCATTCTCCAAGGCGAGGTGGAACTTGGAGGGCTCTGGCTATCTCAGGACAGGTCAGGCTTGGTTTAGTTTTCCATCTAAAATCCGTTTCAGTCGAAAGCCCTGCTGACAGTAGCATCATTATTCAAGATGTGAAGAGTCATTCCACGTTGATAAAATTTGATTTCTTTGTTACACTCTTTTAGACTGTATCCCCATAATGTGTTGCAATTTTGCGCAAAAAAAAAAAGAGTGTGATTTAATCCACTGCAGTTACTGCAATTACAAATAGTGTTCACAAAACAGAACAGAATCCACAATTGGGCAGACACATTCTTCAGAGTGTCACACTGTCATTCAGCCACAGCACAGCTGAGAAAAAGAATGCTGAGAAGCGAAGCAAAATAACTGACTCGGGTGATTACAATGAAAATGGTTTATTATTGCCACACAGGAGAAATTACCCACTTCCTCCAAACATTTAATTCTTACTAAGGAGAAATACCAGTCTGAAGAAGATCATTGGAAGATCTTGGAAGATCATTTCACAATCATTGATGCCCTTGTTAGGTTATTTTTACACACATACATGGAGCATCCTCCTTCAAGGAAACCAGAATCTAAATACCTTTGAACATACAAAGTGAACACCTATTCTTATCGATTTGGTGCTTAGAACAGTGAAGTAGGACTAAACAGGCTCTACTCATGCTTCAGGTGTCCCTGCCCATGGCAGGGGGTTGGAACTAGATGAACTGTAAGGTCCTTTCCAACCCTAAGCATTCTGAGATTCTGTGATTCACCCAGCAAATGGACCCTACCACTCCAGCTGGCTGAGGTTACAAGAGGCTCCTGCTGTAGTCCTCCGAGTCCTGCGGGATGCGTTAGTTTGTAAAGTAACTCTGCTTTTGGTGAACTTTTCACTTCAGTATGTGAAGCAGCAAGCAGGGACAGTGAGGAAATACATGTAGCATCTGAGAAGTACCAATTATATTCTGCTCTTCAGAGCAAGTCATCAAAACACCATGAGGATTAGGTGCAACATTCAGAAGATTTTGAAGAGGAAAATATCTGTTTAGTTGTTCATTAATATAATGATATGAATAACTATTGTAGGAAACTATTTACCTCTATAACAGTGAGTATGTTCATTTAAGAAGATAGTTTCTGTTTTTCCTACGACCTTGTGGAGTCTCCTTCTCTGGAGACATTCAAAGCCCGCCTGGATGCGTTCCTGTGGGATCTGATCTAGGTGTTCCTGCTCCAGCAGGGGGATTGGACTGGATGAGCTTTCGAGGTCCCTTCCCATCCCTAACATTCTGTGATTCTGTGATTGTGTGCAAACTGCCAGCACAGAAAATGGAAAGCCCAATTGGGGAAAAAAATGCATTGCAGTCCAGCACTGAGTTCCTGTCACTGTTTGGTATTCATTAATGCAGCTTCCCTTCTCAGTTCTCAGTTCAGTCCTCTCTCTCCTCCCTCCCACCAGTTCAGAGTTTTCATTTTCAGAGTAGCAGAACCTATTAAAGCTCTGATTGATCAACAAGAAACATAAGAATACATCACAACCTACAACATCTCTGAAACATACACTTCACGTAACAACAATAATGATACTAAAAATACAAATTTAAAAAATCATATAAAATATTTAAAAGCTTTTTGTTTCTCTGGAGAGTTACAGAGACTCCAGCTCTTTTTCCAAACATTTCAAAATTTTGAAGGACACTGAAAGTAGACATTCTACTAGAAAATAAACACTTGTGTGGAAATTATTCTGGGATGATCTTTTCCCTTTCTTATAGCTATGCAATTGTCATGGCTGAACATAACCAGTGTGCACACCCATGCATCTAAGTTAAAGATACTCCCAAGCCCGGTGGGCAGTAGCTTACACTTCACTTCTGACACACCCCAAGGAGGCAGGATCTCATGCCTAGGTAAATAGCATTCACATTTTACCATACATACCCTTTGTCACACATATAGTGTAGGTATTTAAGCAGTGAAAAAAAGAGAGCCAAAAGCAACTGTTACAGATCTTTTGTTCTGTTTTCTTATTGCTAGTTTTTCTTCCCTGACATCCATTATAGATAGATCAGTGACTGGGCTAGCTTGCATTATCTCTTCTTGGAATTAAGTGATTATAGGGCCAGTCAGGGAAAGAGGTGTCTTGCTAGCCAGCTGGCTGATTCTGGACATTTTAACTACAGGTGGCGTGTTTAAAATGGGGATAGTGCTGCTCAACTCCTTTGTAAACTGCTCTAAGATGAACTGACAAGGAAGAGTCAGGAGGCAGATACACTTCAGATTCAGATACACTTCATCTCTGAATATAATTTCTTTAATGTGTTGTTTTGGACACTTTCATTACTTGGAGTATTTTTAAACTAACTGCAGATCCTGTTAGAGTTACTATTGAATTTTATGAGGCTAGAAACCACCTCCTGTCTCCTATGGATACATGTGGGATTGGGGTCTGATGGATTTCGCTGTCTACTTTGATCAGAGTTTCCACAGTGAAGCCATGCTACTTATGTTCAATGTCACAAAAACACCAGTCTATCTTTTCCCCAGTAGGCACTGAGGAAACTGCAAAGTCAAAACCAAAATAACCCCGCCACATGTCTCCAAACATTCAGTACATATTTGTATTCTCTAACATTGGAACATATTTTACATATACTCTGTTTTCATTTTAGTTGTTGAATCAGCATTAGCAATGGTGGAATTATTAGAAGCTCTTCCCAGTTATAGTGTTTTTAAGAAAAAGGAAAGAAAGAAGAAGGAGGGAAAAATCTCTTTTTGGAAAGCATTAATTAGTTGACTGTGTCCTCCAAGAATATGTATGAATTTATACATAGCATGTCAAGAATGGGTGTATATACACATCCATGTTTATACATGAGCAGTGAAAGTCAAATTCAAATACAAACTATTGATATTAGCACTTTCACCATCTTAACCTTTATGAGTTAAAAGAAAAACTAGGTCCTAACTAGGTGGGCATTCCAAACAGGTATGGGAAACCTGGGTCCATTTCTCTGTCTGCCAACTGGCTCCTGAATAGCTTCGGTCACTGCACTTGTTTGTATCTCTGCTTTTATAGAGACAATGCTCTCTTGAAATACGTTTCAGTCTACTCCTGAAAGGCATGAGATATTGCTGTTAGAAATACCAAATTAATTGAATGATTTTTTTTTTTAAAAAAAAAAGACACTGAGGATGTGAGAGGAAGGTCAGGATTGAAACTCCCAGCTATGCTGAAGATTAGTAAGGTTAATTAATAGTTAACTGTATGAGTGCAATTTAATAACCACCAATTTGCTAAGTAACTGAACTTGGAAACACACTTCCTAGTATCCAGTATAACATTTCAAAAAAAAAAGTCATCTCATTGCTGCAAAAGGAGAGCGACATAATTATAAGAACATAATTTGTATGAACGAATACATCCCACCTGAATAGCTCGAGTTTTTCAGTTCTTGCTCAACTTTTCTAGTTACTAAATCCTGCATAATTTCAACGGCACTAGCTTTTCTGCTGCACTATGTCAGCATTTCCTTTGAAAACCTCATTTTAATGGGCATGCTGTTCATCTGCAAAAAGTGTGTTCTAAGCAGAAAACGGGAACATCCAGGATCAAATTGAAGCACATCACCACTTAAAGGGTGTTAGTAATTTTAAAAAGAGTCACTTGCCTCTTTTTGAAAGCACAAGCATTAAGGATTTCAGTTTATTTTTTTAAGATTTTTTAAGTTTTGGTAGCAAATCCAAATGGTCCATAAACAACTTTTTAAGAGAATTATCTGCTACCAGGGGAAGAGAGGGGTCTGGGAAAAGATCTGTTAGAGCTGCTCGGTGTTGTTCACACAAATCAGGAAATAGGTGACAATCTGAAAAAGCAGGATAAGGTGGAAAAACAAAAATCTAGTAAAAATAATGAATACAATTGGCTCTGATCCCAAGATGATGCCCCGCTGGGAATTTCCAAATGGGACCCAAGGGATGTATGAAATGTGATCTTCAAAGGCAGTGCACACAGGACAGTTACAAATTACATAAGGTCTGATGAGGCAAGTTATATAAGTTCTGATAAAGCAATCATCTGGCGAAAATACCATCCTTAAATCCAAAGCAATTTAAAAAAGGCAGCAGTAGAAAGCGTTGGCAATGTATTTGGGCCCATCTCCATCTACTCCTGAGCAGGGTGGGAGGAGGAGAGTGGCCTAGCTTTGATTCTGGCACACAGGATTGCTGTGGGTATTACAGCTTAATTCACTGTAATCTAGCGGTTTCCAGGGCTGCGACCTCCCTCGAAAGAGTGAATATTGACAGTTTTACATGATGGGCTTAACTCTAAACTTTCAAAGGCTTGAGCGTTGGAGATGTCATGCCGGCATGGAAGGCCAAAGGAGTTTAAGCTGAGGCAGCATCTTCAGCGGCACCTCAGTGTCACTGGATCTGTGTGATGCCAACCTGTGTGCGCTCCAGCTCCGCTCATGAAGCCAAGAATCATCTCGTGCACAGAATGTAAATGTTTCTGATCACATCATAGCTTGTTTCTCAACATGAGCTTGTTCATACATTAGTTACAACACTTCCAAAATATTTTTCCCCTTGCTACAGGCATAAGAGCACAGCCACCCGAAGAACAAGAGCTATGATTGCAAATTTAGTGGTTTCTTCAGCGTGAACTTTTCTCTCAAATGTACCCATTAAGCATCTTTCCTCTGATTTCTAGCAGCTGTTGTGTCACCATGCCAACTGATTGGTAAAATAGGGAAAGGGCACCCTCAGAGTCGTTTCTGAGCTCTGCAATATCTTAGGAAGAAAAGCCAGTGATTATAATGAGGAAAGTAATCCTCACCAAGAAAGCTGACTGAGAGCAAATGGAGAAAAGTAACTCTTTCAGCTAAAGAAAACCTGAGGAAGATTATCACCCAACATGAAAAAGCTTGAATTGTTTTGGAGGTGAGACCTTTCTCCTTCCCCCTGAGAGCAGCTCCTGGGAAGGACGAAGAATGGGCTATTGTGAGGAGCACTCTGTGTGCCTGTGCTTGTGTGGTGATAAAAGGTACAGGGATTTAAAGTTAATTTCCTTGCTTGATAAATCCAAGCCTTTTACCTGTGGAGAGCGGTTAATTTTTTCAGAGGTGTCTGCATAATTGCCTCAACGCGGATGGCAAGTGGGGACTGAAGAAATAACACGAGTCCTAGTGGTGAGAGAGCGAGAATCTCTTCAATGCCTTCATCAAGGTACAAACGTTTCAGAAATGCAATAATTAAAAGAGACGTTCTTTGCCAAACTAGATCTATGGTGGCAAGAGAGCAAGACAAACCCAGGTGAGGACAAGCTAACATTGAAGCAATGACACAGTTGCTGCATATGCAGCAATCTCAGCACGTTGTCCATTGCGTAGCCCTTGTTATCCCAGACAACACATTTAAGTGTTTGCTGCAATGCTATTTAGCAGATGATAATGAAAAAGCAGGAAAATATACATGAAAGAAGACAGAAATATCTTGCACCTCCTCACAGGGAGGCTGTCGAGCATAAGAACAGGGAAATGATAAACAGAGCACTTGGAGGAAGGTGATTGCTATTAACAACTTCTCCACTGCAAATTGGGCACTGGGGAAAAGAGACAGAAGATCCACTGAAGTGTAACAGAGGGTAATATTTGCCACCATGTGTCAACTGTGCACTCAGGGAATGCAGAGGAATGAACTGCAAGAGGCACTAGTTTTAGAGATTAAGCTGCAATCGCTTTCTAATGCGGAGAAAAATCTTATAAATAGAAAATGGTGATGAAGGTAAAGGATGGTGCCCCTCTCGTTCCAGCTTGAAAAAACCCTAGTTATGTGTACGGTTTGCTTCTTCACCCTTCTCTGGAGTCTCTGTGCTGAGTCTGAAATACTGTGTTAATTTAAAATGTTTCTTATGGACAAATTATTGACACACCACATCTCGTTTGTAATCCTGACCCAGGTATCACTTCAGAATCAGCATTTAGATTACGATACACGTACTGTACGGTTTGAATTTCTAATGTAAAGAATAGCCAAGAAGGCAACTGGTCATATCAGATTGTAATACTTGTTGAAAGAATTGCCTTCACAAATGGATTTTTGCCACATTAAGCTCATCCTGAATTTTGTATTTGCTTTTTAAATTGAATTTACAGAATAATAAAATAGATGTATGCATAGAACATTCAGGTAATATAAATGTGGTACGAGGTGGACACAACTGAATGGACTTCACTATTGCCTAGAAGTTGCGTCAACTTTGCAATATAAACCCCATATATACAGCTGTGACTAATGCGTTGTCAGTCTATACTTTTAACAGCATTTTAAAGGGTTTTCTTTTTCCCCAAACCAGTAGCATGTTGTCCATTTACATCGAGCTTGAACTGCCTCTTCTTTACCATCCAGAAAGTTGTTGGCCAACTTTAACTGAGAAATTACAAGTCAACAAATTTGTAAGTTCTTTCCTCAAAATAAAAATGTTGTGAATGCTGTGTTAGGGCATATAAAAATTAATTTTTCCATACAAAATGAAATTAGGCAAAGACTACACATTCTTGCTTTTCCTTGCTAGCAGGCTTGCCAACTGTCAGGGAACTTCCAGAGGACATTCTGACAAAAAATCTTTCCTTTTTATCTACTTAGAAGAGGCAAGAGTAGCATTGAGAAATGCTTCTAACAAACTACAGTTCAAGTTGCAAGGGAGAAAGATACAGATTGACTGACAGTGACCTTTCAGAGTCAACATACCTGCACTTTGAACTTCAAGCATTTTTCGTTCTGCCTTTTTGCGTTTGATTCTGACCTAGTACAGCTGGAAATAAATATAGATCTGTAACATAAAACCCATGATCGCTGTACTTCAAATGTGTCTTTCAACGCGCTTGCTAGAGGCATTAAAAACCACATTGTACACTAGTAATCACTGGGCAATATTAACAGTCACACCTACTCCGATTAATTTAGGACATGGACATTCCAATTTGGGATTGTATTTTATTTAACACCAATAAGTCTTTCTTTTTTTGAGACAATTTCTTATCATTCACATATACTGTAGATGCATACTGTATCATCACAGGGTAGTGGCACGTTATTTGTAAAATAAGACAGCAAAGTATTTTGCTTTTGCTTACTAGTCTAATAATAGAAGACTGCATGAATTTTAGTTTCAAATTTCTGTGGCATGTAATTTATATAACAAATCTTGTTGATAATGTATCTTAGGGTACCAGGACACTGCTAGAATATGAATAACAAAGGAGAATAATCTTACTGGAAACCTTCAAGGGTGATATATTCAGACTGGAATTAAAAGGTCACATTAGTTATTTTGTTAATGTCATCTGAGAATATTTCTATTCAGAAACTTCATTTACAAGCGAATATATTATTTTCATCACAGAAAATCAAACTGTTGACTAAAATATAATTGCTTATAGTTGGATTAAAAAGACCTTCTACTATAATATCCTTTAACTGGAAAAAATGGAGTCACATCTGTAATGACTAGGATACAATTTTGGCTGTTTGCCAGTTCCCCATAAATTCACATACATCAACAGGAATAGATAAGGAAGCCAAAACCAACGAAGCTAATTTTAGTTGGCTGAAATCAACACCATCTGGATTTCTAGCCTTGGTAACTTTATATTGATCCAATTCTTTTAGAACAATTCAATACCAAATACATAAACTAGATTTTCAGATTGATAATTTGTGATGAGATGGTCTGTTCAGATAGCTTCTCTTTGAGTGTTTCAGATGCTGTAACTTTCTTTTTCTTTTTTTTTTTTATTAGGGTGAATAATTGTATTTTTGTATGTATACCAGCTAAACATTAGTATCCCTTTCTTTGCACAATTTTGGAAAAGGAATGTATCACACAGAATCACAGAATCACAGAATGTTAGGGATTGGAATGGACCTCGAGCGCTCATCCAGTCCAATCCCCCTGCCGGAGCAGGAACACCTAGATCAGATCGCACAGGAACACATCCAGGCGGGCTTTGAATGTCTCCAGAGAAGGAGACTCCACACCCTCTCTGAGCAGCCTGTTCCAGTGCTCTGTCACCCTCACTGTAAAGAAGTTTTTTCTCATATTCAAGTGGAACCTCCTATGTTCCAGCTTGAACCCATTGCCCCTTGTCCTATCACTGGATGTCACAGAAAAGAGCCTGGCTCCATCCTCCTGACACTCACCCTTCACATATTTAT
>WKFP01015128.1:246190-339389 GCA_011057875.1 Pterocles orientalis
CCACCCCCCTTCTGATACACCCCAGGATGCCATTGGCTTTCTTGGCCACGAGGGCACAGTGCTGGCTCGTGGTCATCCTGCTGTCCACCAGGACCCCCAGGTCCCTCTCCCCTACACTACTCTCCAACAGGTCAGTACCCAACTTATACTGGAACCTGGTGTTGTTCTTGCCCAGATGCAAGACTCTACACTTGCTCTTGTTAAATTGTGTTAAATTTTTCTCCGCCCAAATATCCAGCCTGTCTAGGTCTTGCTGAATGGAAGCACAGCCTTCTGGCATCAGTTTAGGTTGTTCTCTCCCCAAAGACACAGAGACAATTTGAAATGGACAGATCAGCATATTCTCATGTGATTTAGTTCAGCTCTACATCTGCTTGCTTATCAGTTATGTTAATCCAATCAAAGAAGATTCATGTAGCGATCCCAGTTAACTGGCACTCTGCGTATGGTGTTAAGTAGATACAATGAATTATCCCCAGTACAAAATGCAAGGAAAATATTCTCACTATGTTCAAATATTGAATAAGCTACAAAAAATAATCTGGTAATGGACGTGCTGTGAACCAAAAGAATTCAAATTGATCGGACATTGATTGTGAATAACTTACTCAAATACAGTTTTACATCGGTTTTAAGACCAGAAGAGTAGAAATACCATTTAAAAATCTTTGTGGCTTGTGGATTTGGTTTCTGACTGTCTCTTCATTTACTTTAGTGCGCTTTGTCTTGACCTCTCATAGAGTAGACTTACAGTAGACATCATTGAACTTTGAGTCCATTTTACCGTTTGCTTCTATAATTTTAGGACATTGTATGAAAAATACTTTAGATCTGCTAACTTATTTTCTTGGTGAAGGTCTCTAAATAAAGTAGATTAGATGCTTTAACCTCATGGGATTGTCAGCTTCTCTGATACACTTGAGTTTTAAATTTACTTACAAAGACAGTAGGGGTACCTACAGAGCTCCCTAATGGCAGTATTTGTGCCTAATGTAGGTATTTCACTGTATGGTTAGTGTACATCTCTTACATATGCAAAACTTAAATATAGATACACATTTATTTATACCTACTGCAAATTAATAACTAGGCACTTATATTCACTTTTCTTTAGTGATTGATGTCTATTCAGTACCAAAATGTTTCAGCTGTTGACATTTAATCAATGTCGGATAACTTTGCCTTTGCATATCGTTATGTACTGTCACAACCACATGTTAACACTATCAAAGGGTCTTGAATCCTAAGGCTCAAAATAATCTTGCACAATATCAACGTTCTGAAGTATGTTTATTAGACACTGAATAAAGCCAGAAAGTTGTCTTTCTTTGATGTTGGTATAAACAGTAACTTCTGCCTCATTATTGAGGACACCTCCCAGTGCTGGGAGGCCTCCAGTGGCTCATGGCAAATTTGCATACCTAGAGCAGGTGCAGAACAAACATCATTCCCTTCTCATTCCCTACCCGTTTCTGAACTGCTTCACACTAATCTTTATTTACTTCATTAATTGTGCTTCCAAACTTCTATTTAGAAGATTACTGCTTTATTTGAGCTATTGGAAGTATTTTGATGGCTCATCCTTGTAAAGATGCCTCAGGGAGTAGTTAGGTATTCAAATGCCTGGGAAAAAGGAAAATGAGCGTCTGCAATTTTTTTTCTACATATTTTTTATCATCTTTAATCAATTAAGTCAAACGTCAGGTGAGAGACGGAAAGAAGAAAGAGAATTACAGACACTTAACATATTTACTGCTTACTGAAGCAGATGCTGAACTTAGAAGACGAGTCTACCTTAAATTAAAATTATTCTAACTTTAAATTTGATAATTAAATTTATCTCCTTTCACACTAGCAAAGTTATTCTAGATTTTTGCAAAATCCACTGTTTCCATCTTTTATTTTTTGCATTTTTGGGCACATTTTAAATGTTTAGGATTTAAATATTTAGGGGGTTATTTCCATAGAATATCTCTATTATTTTATTTATCTTGATTAATGTAAGATACAGGCAAATTAAACCTTCTCAAGTAAAAGCAAGTTTGTTGATTTATCATCTTCTGTGCAGTTCTGCAGGATGCTTCTGGGTTTTACCATGACTTGTATTTGTACATGTGGTATCTAGAAGGAGAAACTGAAGCTATAATCACAGAAGCCCCAAAATATTCAGCTTTTTTTTTCTTATCTTGTCAATAAATTTGTCACAGAAGTGTTCCAGGTTTGGGTAAGAGTGTTTGGCCAACAAGCACAAAGTGCCAAGCAGTTACGTTTGCTTTGACATATATTGAGGTAAGAGACTTGCTGCAGTAAAAGGTGGGTAGAAAACAAAAGGGCTTCAGCAGACAAAGGGTTACACTGCTGTCTCCTTATACTATCTGTCTTTCATCAAGCCTATTTGAAAGATTCATTTTTGTTTGGGATAGTTCAGCTACAACAGATCCAGCTGCAATTTAAAGTGATGCTGTATACAATTGAAAAAATATAACAAAAGCGAACATGGCCTCTAATCTCAACTCTGATTCTGTGAATAGTGTACCTTCACTGCTCTCCGCAGTTTGACTGACAGCTTGATGCAAAGACATTAAAACCAACTGATCCATCAACCCACACTCTTTTTCACCTTCCCAGTGGTGTTCAGGGCTTGTATAAGTGATACAGCCTCCATAGAATTGACTATCGGCACATTTTTGAATAGCTATGAATACATGACTTAGATCATCCTATGATGCCACGGTTATCACCTTGCTAGAAAAAAGTTATGCTAGCAGGTCTGTATTCCTGCCTCATTATCTGAGTGCAGCTCATAGGTCTGTGTATATCTAAACAGAAATGCGGATACTTGCAACTTGCATGTCTCAAGGAGAACAAACAAGCTACGGCTGTTAAGGACAGCAATGATTGCCTGGAGCTCCACTGAGCTCCAGCAAACCTCCACTGCCACAAGTACAATGAGACCCTTTAAAAATGCGAGGGCAAACACAGAACCTTCCCACTAATTATTTTACAAAGTTCAAAGAGTATCCCCATCCTTATTTAAAATTATTTTTGCAGAAAGAATGTGATGTTGGAAGAGGCATTAAAAATCCCTTCCCAAGCATTCTTTCTCTTTCTTCACCCTCACTCCCTGTAGGTCATTCCGCTCACCCCAAAACACGTGGTCACTTAAAACCAGCCCTTCTTCAAGCGTAACCCTCTTTAAGTGCCCTGGGGAAATTCACAATTCCTCCTGCCTGGTTCCAGACACACTTCCCTCAACAGATTAACTCTATATGCAGCTGTGGTTGTCTTCTAATTAAAGTATTAGCTCTACTCTTGTTGGTCCCTAGGGAGAGACTTTGGGTCACTTTGTATGTTGTTGTCCCCACTACATGAGGGTGCATTCTGCAGTGTGTCTGGGGTGAAGGGGATAGAATTTCCACCCGTGCACCCTTTATCAAATTGAATAAAGAATTACCATGACTGGCCAAAAAGAGAAGAAAAAATATTGGCACCCCTAAATTTGCCTTCAAGGTAGTGCCATGTCAAATCTCACTATCTTGAATTCTAGAGAGCAAAGACAGGAAAAAAATTGTGGGCGAATAGGTTCCTCTGCAAATATTCCTAGTTTTCATTTACTAGGTTATGTTCTTCCTGAGCAGCTTCTTATAAAATCCTACTGTTCTTGTGTTGAAGAAAGGCATTAATTGTATTCCCTGTGCAGACGTTTCTGGCTACAGAGTGGCACAGAACTGTCCTTTGAAAAATATTTTGCAAATAGAACTACTATGACTTCCATGTATAAGGAGTAAATGTCTCGATACCTGTAGCTTTCCAGATGGGAAAACTGAAGCTCGAAGAGGTTATTATCTATGTTTAAAGAAGTGCAATTTGCCATTGCTACATAACTGAATTAAAACACATTTTGCTCTTAAAATCCTCAAAGCCCCTTCCCAAACATTATAAGGTCAGGTACATACTGATTAGTCACGTCTTTTGTATCCCGGCATACTTACTAGAAAAATGAAAATATTTATTCTGCATTATTTTGCATAAATGCATAAGGGTATAAAAAAAGAGTATAAAAGGAGATATAAAGGGTATGCTGAGTCACCCATGAAAATGAGGTAAGATCTCTTACAGATCTGGTTTGCAGTGCCAGGCTTTATCCACTGCACAGAACCATTTGTATCCCAGTGGTTGGCTGAACAAATACAGTAAGAAAATATTTTTATAAAGAATCTTCAATAAAATCTTAAAATAGCATTTCACTTATACTTTCTCAATATATTGTCATAAAAGATCTAAAGCAGGATGTTCCTGTAAACTTGAGCGCTTCTATGATGTTTTCACATTTCATCTTCTACAGCTAGCGTGTAAGCTTTGTAAATGTTTAATGAAAGATCAATCCACTCTGTCTCCAGTGCGACGGCAATCCCGTTAGGGGATCACAATTATCACAGCCAGCCTGAACAGTCTAAAGCTGCTGTTCTAGTAGAAGCAGAGTGGTGGAAGGACTGTACTCTTCACATGGGTTTTGCTGCTGCTTAGCCAAGCCCTCTCTTTTGTTCTCCCCCAGCAGCACATTTCAATTATGTCAGTGTCTCAACTGGAAGAGTTATTTGTCACCCTATCTCCAGCTGTCAGGGTAACTATCATTTCTGAGTTACAGGCACATTGGAATTACTGACTGTGGGACTGAAAGGGCAGGATATTGCTACAACTATAGATTATTAAAGACCCACAGCTGTTCTGCGGAAAGTCTGGAAATACAGTTTCCTAATAAGTAATTCTCTTCCAGTTTGAAAGAGACGTCTTTCCTTCTGTTTTCCTTCCCACTGAGGATGTCAAAGAATCACCTGTTCTCAGAGCATTCACATGAATTCATCCTTAGAGATTTTTTAAATAATTTAAAATTTTGTAGGAATTTTTATGATTTGTATAGCCACTATGAGTTGCCAAGGCAGCGCTGTAGTTTGTAGCCGTGATGTAGACAAAATTAGTACTTTGCATGGTCATGCTTCAAGCAATTACTGAAAAACACACTCGAAGAATGCAACAACACAACCCAAGTAAGAGCCAAAGTAGAAAAAAACTTCATGCAAATTTAGCCTTCTGGTGTGAGGTTTCCCTCAAATCACACAAGAATAACTGATTACTTTATAAGGGCAAGGCTACGTGTGAAGGACAACATGTATACTTGCTGTCATAGAACCAACTTTTCCTCTTTCTGTGACTTCAAAGAAGAAACAATTTCATGGTTTCAGGGACGAGTGGCGATTTTTCTTTCTGAGTATTACTATTTGTAAGAATATACTTTTTTTTTCTCTCCCTGGGTGTGAGATGAAACTATAACTGAGATATCTAAAAGTAGGCCTAGAATCTTAATAATAATAAAAAAACCCACATACATGTATATCCCTGCTTGCTGCTATATCCCTGCTATTATGTCCCTGCTTATTGAAGGGGTGTTGGACTAGATAACCTACATTGTCCCTTCCAACTCGAACTATTCTATGATTCGGTGATTCAATGATTCTCTATATACTTTTTCTTATTTTTAACCCCATGACAATAAAAATTGCATTATATTACTTTGAATTGCACAATTTCTGTGTAATTGACGTCTTATTGGTGTCTCTGAGTCAAAATACATGAGATTTGGAAAAATATTTGTCTCAGAAAATGATCTATGATTAGAAATTAATCTTGAACATTTTTAATATCACTGAAACAAACCATTTTATCTATCAAATCTACTGAAATGCTGAAACAGACAGTAAATACTGCATATTTGAGATTTTCAGTGAAAACAACATTCTTGACTGCATAACTCTAGACGGCAGCTCCACTCTGGCACTCCAGAATAATGCTCCCTGCACACTTCAACATCCACTACATGATCAATCCTGTATGAAATATAATAATTATAATTAACCCTTTAAATTTTCTTTTATTTCATATTCTCTTATCAACTTGTAACAAATCCTTACCCTGCATAAAATCTAATTAAACCTCATTCTTTGGCTGACAGTTCCTTATTTTCCTTCTGTGATAATGTTTCTAAGCTCTTTTCGGAAACTATTGTGTAGGGACAGCACAATCACTGCTACTATTATTAATTTGTGGACTGGGAATAGCCAGCAGACCAAGACTCTTCTATACCAGAGTATGTACAGACACTGAAGGTGCCCATAAAATCCTTGCAATGCTGCCAAATATTTGCAATCTAAGTAGGAAATAAGAGATAATAAATGGATGTCAGCAGAATGGGAATATAGCACGTTATATCACAGCATTAGTCAGCATGATAGTTTTACTCAGATTTACAGTGCTGGATTCAAAGAAATAGATAGATCTCTTGTTCAGTCTCCTTTGCCCCAAATAAAGGGTTTTTTTTTCCCTAGTTGAGCAATTGTTCACCTTCCTTTTCTGAACGGTGTTTCGTATCCTGCTGTCATGTACTCCAGAAGCTTGTATTCTCATGGAAAAAATAAAATGTCCAGTTTTTCCTAATATGAAGTTTCTTTTCCTTTTTTATCTCCTTGCTTTTTTCAAAAGGATTTAAACAGATTTTTTTTTTGTTTTGTTTTAATCTTTCTCTTGGGGGCGCTATTCTCACTGAAATCTTGGCAGAATTCTGGAAAATGACATGGCTATTCTGTTGTCATACATAAAATTTTCTTGTTTTATGTAAGAATTTGCCCGGTTTGGAGTGAAACTCCAAGCAGATTTAGCTGGATTTCAAAAAATGCATCCTATTTTACCATATTTCTACTTGCTGAATTGTTTATTTTGTATGTATTTTCTCTTCTTGTAAGCACAGTACCTCGCTTTTTATCACATTCCATTTTTTTTTATTTCAGCCATTTCTCTAGTTTCTATATCTCTTCAACATAGCCCTCGTCTTAGTATGGTCTGCATATTTTAGAAATATACTTTCTATTGTCCTACTCAATAATAAAAAAATTTAAAAAGTCTAAGTTCAGGATAATTTCTATAGGATCTTACATATAAAATCTTTCTAACTTGATAATGCACCATTAACAATGTACCCTTTGAAAGGGATTCAGATCCTACTCCTACATTACAAATGACTGTAATCACTCTTCCTTTGGAAAGATACAAAAACTTCATAATTTATTAGGGTTGGAGGTGGATCCTAATAGATGCAATTACAGCATGGAAGACTCCTAATGGATGCACACCACCTAGTTTTTGCACTTCATGATGACTGGGGCTATAGAGTTTCCATGGCAAAGGAGCAGATTGTGGAAGCCTGGAGTTAGGTCTTATTCTCTGCAAAAATCTTTCTTCTTTCTTTGTGTTGTAAAAGAGCCATTTGTATACACAGGATGCTACAAGAATTCCACTACAAAACTGAAATTTGCATGTTTCCTACGTTTCATGATATATATTTTTCTCACATAAACTAAAGTATACTAAACCAGAGAGAGAACAAACATTAAAAGTGACCATGTGTGTGAAAAGTGGTTGATTTATAACCACTGTAAGTATTTTCACCTTTCATACTTTTGCCTTTTTGTTGGCTCAGTAAATTAACTTTAGTATAACATGGATGAAAAGATGTGAGGATATTTTTCCCTGTAATTTCCCTTAATTTCCATCATTGCGTCAGTTTTCATGTGATACAGCAATACTGCACAGAAACAATAATTACAACAAAATCAGGCTTTTTTTTTTTTAATAAAGCTTGAATTGCTGCAACTCTTTTTCAAGGAAAAATAAGAATGGAAATGAAATCACTTGCCGTCCCAATTTAGCATTTAAATGGTCTCCATTTGGCAGTGAATTTTGTGATCTTATTGAGGTTAAAGAGGTGAAGAAAGTGTTTGTTCCTATCTGGGAAGCTGGTGTTGGATCAAGTTTCCCTTGAAAGGTTGTAAGTATCCATTACTATGTCAGAAAACCAAGGGAAATGTCTACCTCTGTCTCTTCCTACTTGGTGTAGAAGATATGGATGTGTAGGGGAGATAGGAAGGTTGTGGTTTTGTAGCTTTGGTTGTGTGTGAACAACTTCTTACAAGAAAAGTAATGTAAGGAGTCTCATGGAAGGGAGATTTCTGTTTCTATGCTGTTCAGCTCTTTACTCATTTCCTACTCCTAGTTTATTGTCATTTTTTGGCAGCTGGTCCCAGGTTCAAGGGTGCAGCAAATTGCGCCACAAATATGGTCCAGTAACTCACTCCAACCTTGACCAAGACACTTCGAGAATCACTACTGTCTGCACCACAGTGGGTCTAACTCCAAGAAGAAGAACATATCTATGGATGCTAATGGCTGTCTACATTTCATGCTAATGCAGCAATGTGCGTTACAGAACAGCCTTGTACCAAGCCAACTCAACGCACAAGCAGCGTAAAGGTAGCATTTAGCTTGGGGAAAGAAGATTTTTGACTATCCTGTCATTTTTTCTGCTGCTTACATTTTCTGAGACAGGAAGAACAAGCCCTGGTAGCATCTGTTTGCTGAGTTGGTTGTCAGTGAGAGTATTTATGAATATGCTGATTAGCTTCCTCCTCTGATACGAGATAAATATATATATACACACACATTTACTTTAGGAACTGACATTGGAGTCCCTTCACACTGGCCACTAGACAACCATCATCTGATAAAAACGCTTGCTTTGTTGCCCTATTAAACTGTACTCAAGCTGGCAATCCACAGGGGCAACATTTTGTAACTCATCACAGATCCCTACTCAAGAATATTTGTAGCAATGCACTGCCATTGCTCATAACTACAATATAGATTACTTCATTTGTCCTCACACCTCTTTCATTTAGTGTGAAGTATTCTTATGTATAAAATACTGGGCTGTATTTAACACGTAATCTCGATTTATGAGAAACAGTGCACACTCTGGATATACGTGAGTATTTTTTCATGGCAGCATTGCAATGCTGGTGTGTTCTACAGTAGGATGGAAATCATTCTGGCCAAGACTTTAATAGTAAGGTTAAATTTACTGTGGCCAAAAGAGAATCCTCAGTAATTGTCCAGCATTGCTCCTTACACAAAGAAGTTGGATGAAAATGCCATCACGTCTGCTGGGCATATGGCTTGGAAAGCCAGTTAATCTTGGCTCTATTTCTAGATTTGTACAGCTGTGTTACATTCTGTTTCCTCCTAAGCAACATTTCTAGGAAAATACTGTAACTTTCGTGTAGGCTCTCATTGTCTTAAGCTTGGTGTAGAATAGCAGCCAGAGCAACAGGGTCTTAAACACCGTTGCTATACTGTGGCTCTTAATCAGAAATTATTAGCTAATGAACCTCAAATTGAAATATACCTAGAAGATAAATAATGATATTTTTGTTAATTTTAATTCATTATGTCTTTTTTTTTTGTTGTAACTGGCCTGCATAGCTTACACTGCCTCCCGATATAAAACTCCTGTTCCATGATTAAGAGAGAAAAGAGAAGAAGAAGAAGAAGAAGAAGAAGAAGAAGAAGAAGAAGAAGAGAGAAGGGAAGAGGAGAGGAGAGGAGAGGAGAGGAGAGGAGAGGAGAGGAGAGGTGCTGTGAGGATAATTAAATGAATGTGGAGGCACAGAAATTTTATAATAATGCAGTCTCAAAACATATTTTCTAGAATAGTATAATACAAAACAGAGCTTCTTTCTATCTGAAACTTCTTTAAAAGGCTTATATTTGGGCACTGTAGAGGGATTAAGTACCTTATTCAGCATTTTTTTTTGTGTTTCTGGGCTTCAGAATCAATCTAGTTGCATACAAATTCTCCAATATATGTATTGCGAGGTGTATTATAAGCTGACCTACCCAGTTTATACAAATCCTAGAGTCCTGAAAGTGTTGTTTCCAAGTTTGTTTCCCTACCTTGCGTAATGTCTACATCCATGTCACTCAAGAAAGACTGAAAGTAAAATTAAATATAACAGGTACGTTGGCTTTATTCTTTCAGAGAATATGCTTAACACTTAATGGTTTCTGTTGCAGAAATTAGTAATTCCCATTCAACACTTTTATTTAGTTAAGAGAATTAGAAAGCTCTGTGTTTGTAATCTGGAACTATATTGAGAAGTTTATTGCCCTGATTCTCTGTTCAGCTCACCATTGTAATTCCAGGGGTTCTTTAGGCATAATTGCAATTTACGCTGCTGGAAAAAAAATTAACACCAGGACCATTTTTAATAAACCAAAGCTCCAAAATTATTTTGGAATCAATACAAATAGTTGTGATAAAACATAAGGACCCTTTGTTGTGGTAGAAAATAAAACTGAGACTTTTTATATGGTGAATAAGAGTCCCTGGCTTTATTTTTTTGTTTGTTTGTTTGCAGGTAGAGTTTTGAGCATTTCCAGTGAGAAAACGTTTAGATAGGAGGATAACATTTAGATGTGGAGAAGATCAGCAACACATTCCCCCAAGAGCTAAGCAATAAACAGACAAATAACATATCAAAGTATTTTCAGAAAATAGTTTGGTTTACATTTTACTGCTTTCAACAATTGCTACAAACAGCAATGGTATAGTTGTTCTGTTTCACAAAATCAAAACAGCATTTAGGCTGTGAGATTTACACTCAAGCCAGAGTCAGCCCAGAGTGTTGGTAGAAACAACTGCCTTTACAAATTCAAGTGCAGGTTGAGTAACTGTCATCGATCAGTGCTGTAAATAGTACTTCTGGCACGCACTCCGCAAAAGTGGTGTAGAAGTAAACGGGAGACAGAAAGTCTTTATTTGGAAGGATAAACTTATAAATTGTGTAGAAAATGAGCCAAATAATCTACAATGTAGAAGATCATTTAAGTTTATACAACATTCTTACCGGAAAAGGAACAATTCTAGACATTATATATAACTTAGGTAGATAAAGCTTTGGATCAGTATTTGTTCAAGAATATATTGAGAGTATATATTTTGTTTGAGGCCAATCATTTAAGGTACCTTTTCCTAGTTCCAGTCAGGCAGGAGCAACATCAGCCTTTGGTTTGAGTAGAAGGGAATTTGTTTTTTCTGTGGCACCAAGCCTAAGCCAATACTCAGCATCACTAACATCCCAGAAACAAACATTATGTTGTTATGCCAGATCATAAAGCTTTTTGGTCTGCTCAGATCACGGGACAGAAGGAGGTCGTGCCTGCTCACAGTACTCTGTGCCCTTAGCCTTGCTATGCCTCAGGTTTCCAAATGAGTAATAGCTTGAATAAGAAGCAGTGCCTTTAAATTCTTTATCACAGTTATCACAATTATTGGTTTTGTTTGTATGTCTCTTTACTTGCCAGTACAGGAGTTCAATTTTGCATGTCTGAAACAAAAATGATAAAAATAGTAATAAAAGACATTTCAAAGACTTTGAGGTTATGAACTGTAGCACATAATGATAACGAATTTTAGCAGTTTGTGTTTCATCTGGGAGAAGCCACCGACACTAATTCAATGAATCCTCTCTTCTGTTTCATTTTCTCCAACAGATCTTTATGCCAGTTCAGTCTTCACAAACTGTGTTTTCTTGTGTTGACTGATGCACTACAACACAGATTCAACTTTCTTCCTTATCTCTACAAGAAATCTGGTTCCATTCTTTTTATTTTAGTCAGGACAGGAAGACAAGGAAGAAGACTCTTTTCTTGCTGATTTTGAAGCAGTGTCAGGTACAATGAAATCTGTGAAGTCCCTTCTCAGTGAGAGCCCCAAAGATTTATTGAGTTTAATTTTCTTATAAAATTCCAGAGTCGTTAGGGTTTGTTCATGTACTGTCAGCTACAGGAATGTGATATCTATTGGCTCCTAATGTTAGACAAAAAGACTGTAAATATACCTTTCTACTTCTCTTTCTCATACTCTCATCCTTTTTGTATCAAAACCTCTTCTCCAAGGCAGACTTCTCCATTTTAAAGGTTAACTGCTATTTTAGTTATAGGTAACATATTTGCTTCTCTGAAAATGTTCTGGGAAACAGAATGAAGGTGATTGGTGTGTCGTGGAAAACATAGGAAACGGGTTTTACACCACATTTACAAATTTTAGATCCATACCTTTTCATCACATTTAATTTCAGACAACATTGTCTTTCGTAGTGGTTGAAAATAAATGGAAAGAAATGCAAGAATCTTCAAATCAGAGGAATTGTTTGGGTTTCATTAGTCTTCTGCAAGTCTAAGCAAATGCATCATTTTATAAAAACTGTTGTCTAGATAATAAAGTGTTCCTCTGGGCAGATGTGAACAGGCAGAAGGACACAGAAGACTGTAGAAGGTCTGGATTAGTCAGAGCAATGTGGGTACGAGGTGTTAGAAGCTTTCTTGATGCTGTCAAAGGGAGAATAAAGAGCCTTATCCCTCTTGCACATGTGACAAACCATGAAATCAGTACTGAACTTCTAGCAGGGAAGAATAAATATATAAACTTTCTGTAATTCATTGGATGGACTCCAAAAGAGCTACCATCTTACCTAGCAGGATGTAAATCCATATCATTATTGTCATTAACACAGGAAAGAATACTTACTGGCCAGAGGACATCTAAATAATCAAACCCCAGAAATGTAAAGAAGCTGCAAAATCTGTGTTCTGCTTACTCAGACTGTAGGAAACACCTCCCAAGTATTCCAGTTACTCTCCATTTCAGATATAGTAGAGGTAAGAGTAAATTTTGCTAGGAATTCTCCCTTTCCTCACTGCTCTCTGTGAATAATTATTATAATAGGCAGAGCTAGTGAATTAGTTCCTTGGAATGTAATCCTTCTCATAAAATCCTGTGCACGCTGGCGCAGTTTTACAAGCTAATTCACCATTTCCTTGCTATTAGATGGACAACTCACACCAACACATTTCAGTTCAGAAGTGTCTGTAGTCCAGCTGTTCCGGTTGTTTATCTTTTGTGCATATTCCCAATAGGTGCATTTCTTCATACGGTTGTTGTATACTGCTCGGGTGCTTGAGCTGCTTCGAAGGCAGAAGGTAAATAAGATTTTAAGTCCCAAAGAGCTTTTGTGCAAGTGCCTTTGCATGAATATAGGTAGAGCTTAATATGTGAACAGTGAGATTGTGAATGAATGTTCACAAGGGTGTTTGGAAGCAAAACAAGGCACAGAAATAATTCCCTCCCAGATTTCATTAGAGGAGGAATTTTTAGGTACATGTGTTAGAGAGGCTAAATGTCTATCAGAGATGGATATTTAGGAAAGCCACCTTTCTTCCTCTTGCTCAATAAACCCTTTCCTGTTTGTGAAAGGTGAGATGTTTTAGATCATTGATGTCATAGTAGCTGGGAAAATAATTTTACTGTGAGTAGTCATAAAAAGAACTACATTTGCGTACATTCTAGGTAAATAATGTATATATTTGTTTTTAAACTTTGTTCATAGATTTCAGCATAGCTCATATGCATAATACAAGAAGATAGTGAAGCTGGTACTAATGAATTCTAGTTCTGGAAGTAGAATTTCAAGTGCTAGGAAACTGATAATAGGAAAAAGGCATAGAAAGGCAAAATATTACTAGGTTGTTTCAAAGGAATAGTATATTAAGATGAAAAGAAATCCTAATGATAGTGCTTATTCATTATAAGGTGAAAACAGTATAAATATAAGCAATAACATGGAAAAGATAGATGTGTTCAGCAAACATTTCTGGCTTGATTTTGAGAAAATGCCAGACAATTATGACGATCTGGTTAATGAAGAAATACTTTCCATTTCAGCAGTGGGAAATATGTTTAAGAGGAGCTTATTATATCTTGAATCTTTTTCTTTTTAGCCGCTATGTCTGGATAATTGACAATTTTAAGAGACATAGATAAGATTTATTCTGTACTATCAGTCCTGCTTCTTTTCCTCATCAAGGGAAGCTGTTATGTTTACTTGCCCATATTGCAGTGTTTGTCTCTGTTATGTTTCTATGCAAAGGCAGATATTTCAGAAGGCTGCTTAGTCAATATAGGACTAATTCCCTTTTTCACCTTGAATAATGAAAAAGAACTGTAACAAATGTTTAGTAAAGGTTGTGGCAGATTCTCCATCACTTACCTCATTTTAGTAAACATTGGAAGTTCTATAAGCTGTGCTGGTATTGAGAATTTTTTCACTTGACAATCTGTGAATAACGCAGCCTTGGTTATAACCGAATTCTGATTCTCTCCACGTCTGGGTGAATCTTCTCCTTTAAAGCCAATTTTGCTTTTTTTTTAATTTTTTTTTTTTTGCTAACAAATATTTTCCATGCTTACCTGTTAATGTTGTAGAACTGCTGCTAGGTAGCTGCAAGGTAACAGGTTATTGTTGCTATGGGATCTTCTTTTATAAAGCTGTCGGAACACCGTGTAGTTGGGGCCGAGTGGTGTATGTACAATCCACTGTGAGTGTGTCTCTTATAGGGGAATTAAATTAGCCTGTGTACAATTTCCCCTAACAGCTATAGCTATACGTAGCTTTTGCATTGAAGGGTGTGCAGAGAAGATGTGGTTTATCATGTTGTGGCCCATGTCAGAGCCAGACAGCTTGTCTTTGGTTTGTGTTGGTGCAGCTGGCAGCTCCCATGAGCCCCAGTCACAGATCACTGTGTGATGCTAATAATGAGCATTATAATGTTTCATTAACCTTTTTCTTCTGAAGTTTAATATGATAGCAGTATAATTTTATATTGTCTTGGCCTTACTCAAGCTATGGCCTCAGGCATTAAGAAATTCTCAGGCTTTTAAGGAAAGTAGGTGGAGAAAACCTCCATATATTCTCCCATTGAGCTGTTGTGCCAACAGATTAACTTGCAGCTGTGGGTGAAACACTGGCTTCAGTACTCCACGGTCATTCCAGCGCATTTGAAACAGTCACTGTCTCACCATCCAAGAGTGGAGCTGTCTCATTTAGAAAACATTAAGAGAAAGGAACACAGAAGAGTGCTGTAGTATTAAAAATGATGTGGAGTTTGTTTCATGAAAGTGCTTTCCAAATTATGCCACTCCACTATTCATGAACATTTATGCTTACTGGTACTATTATTGTTTCATAAAACTAACATTGCTAATTTAGCCTGGGCTCCTTTTTGTGTGTGGCTGACCTTAGGAGACACCGTTGTGGTTAAGAAGAATCCATCAGACTCACTGTAAATCACTTCGTAGGCTCAGATTTAATCATCTGCAATAGCAGAGATTATATTCCCATTTAAAATCTTCTGCACACTACAGTTTTAGAGTATAATGGCTTTTTTTCCTTACTTCCTTCAACTACATGTTTTATATAGAGCCTTCCCTATATCTCATCATATCATATAATTTTAAAGGCTGAGAGGAGAATGGATGGAGAGCAGCCCTGAAGAGAAGGACTTGGGGGTGTTGGTTGATGAGGAGCTGAACATGAACCGTCAATGTGTGCTTGCAGCCTAGAAACCAACCGTGTCCTGGGGGCATCACCAGCAGCGTGACCAGCAGGTCTGGTGAGGGGATTGTCCCCCTCTGCTCCACTCTTTTGAGATCCTGCTGCAGTGCTGCATCCAGCTCTGGGGTCCTCAGCACAGGACAGACCTGGACCTGTTGGAGCGGGGCCAGAGGAGGCCACGAAGATGGTCAGATGCTGGAGCACCTCCTGTATGAGGACAGGCTGAGAGAGTTGGGGTTGTTCAGCCTGGAGAAGAGAAAGCTCCAGGGAGACATTATAGAAGCTTCCAGTGCTGAAAGGGGGCTACAGGAGAGATGGGGAGGGACTCTTTATCAGGGGGTGCATGGATAGGATGAGGGGTAATGTTTTTAAGCTGAAAGAGGGGAGATTTATTTTAGATATTAGGAAGGAATGTTTTCCTGTGCGGGTGGTGAGGCAGTGGCCCAGGTTGCCCAGAGAAGCTGTGGATGCCCCATCCCTGGAGGGGTTCAAGGCCAGGCTGGATGAGGCTTTGAGCAACCTGGGCTAGTGGGAGGTGTCCCTGCCCATGGCAGGGGAGTTGGAACTTGGTGATCTTTAAGGTCCCTTCCCACCCAAACCATTCTACAATTCTGTGTTTCTGTGAAATGAATGCAGTGGTAGAATAAAATATATCATTTATAGACACATTTCAAAAGAAGGCTATGGCTTGAAATTCAAAAAAGTCATTGACAGTCCTTGTTGGCCAGCTGCCCTAGAATTACTTTCAGATCCACTTGCAATTTAAGCTTCTTTCAAGATGAAAACATGTCCACAACTTGTACAATACTAAGGGGTGTTTCATGTCAGAATATTATTCTTAAACATCACTCTGAATGTCATAGGATAGCAACACAAATAAGAAATAGGAGAAAATAATGAAAGAAATAGTGTTGAAGTAAATATGGTATTTTAAACGGTGCTTGCCTTTATCTGACACGGACTCCCTGACTGATTTTCTTCAATCTGACTTTCTCTAGGCAAAACAAATGTCAGGGGACCCCACTCAGCACACAGGGGCTGTGGCATGCATGCAGTACAGCTGGTCAGAACTGGCAATACTGGGCTTCAGGGCTCTTGTGTGTGTGTTAGCCAATCAGCCAGGAAACAGATTTTTGGTAGGACATACGAATCCGGGGTTCTGATGTGTAGGAAGATGGAGAGAATGCTGCCCATGGCTTCTGGCACTACTTATGACAATAATGCAGTTCCATTACAGGCTTCATCCTAGGAACCAGACTGACTTATTTCCTCTCTCATGTACAAGCCCGGGAACTCAAACCTGTCATCCTTCTCAACAATAGGTTTGGCCCTGAGCATGAAAGAACTCTATCCAATGGTTAACATATTATTCATGCTGGAAATAGATGGGCAACACAGGGGGTACCACCTGCTATTAAATCTTGTCTTCTTGATAGAACCAGGACAGCTGCTAGTGTTGGCTCTTGCACAGTAGAAGAAGAGGAAGAGGAGGAAAGAATAAGCTTCTAATACCTCCAGTGTTTGTATTCAGTGCATAATTGGTTTTCTTGACCAGCAGCCAGCAGTGACGCTATGCTATTCTGTAGGTGTTCTTCTGATGAATGATACCCCAGTGACTTTGGAAGGTAGTACGTTCTGTACTAAGAAGATTGTTAACTCTGTCCAGTTTGCTAGCCTGCCTTTGGCAGTGGATGAGTAACATGATTTTCAAAGGAGAAAAATGTACATTTGGTACAAAAATTACTGAAAGCTGGAGAGTTTGTGTTAGAGAGAATGACTGTAAGAGAAGCGGGTTAACAAAGTTTGAGCTTTACTGTGTGACAAGAGGGGGGAGAAGGAAACAGGAGAGAATATGCTGTTACTTGCAAGGTGAAGTCAAGAAAAGAAAGGCAACTTATATGTGTAGGTAAATAAATATACATGTCATGTAAAAGGAACATAAGGATATGGCTTTACTTAATGAAATTTCTGAAAACAGAAATTAGATCTAAATTCAGGATAGCAGTTACTAGTACCCAGAAAGTGTTTGTGAAAGCCTCACTCAACATGCTGGAAATCACATAACTCTGAACTCCAGCCCAGATTTCCCTGCTCCTAAACTTGCTCTCATAAACGCAGTTACTTCTGAAGTCTGACATCTTTACTCCGGTTTCCTGTTGGAGAAGCTGTTAGTCACTTCTTGCTTGTCCGCACGCAGGTATCACTGCCCCCGCAGCCAGGCAGCTCTCCTTTGGTGTCCCGTGTCCCTCATCAGAGATGAAGGTTCCTCTTGCCTCTCCCAGAGGGTTTAGGTCTTCATTTCTCCATATTCCCAAAGACTTCAGGAAAACATGAAGGCTGGTTTGTAAGTTGTTTAAAAGCTCCAGCTCAGTCTGTGGCAGGGTTATAAAACTGTTGTATTTTTTTGAAAAATTCAGCTTCCATATTCTACTCTCTGTTTCTTCCTCGTTACTAGTTTTCCTCTTCCAGGAAATCATTTGCCACTTTGGGAGAAGAGGTATAAGATGTGTCGTCGAATACCACAGTTCACAAGGAAACACCAAAGAAGGCAATCAGCCTAGCCCAAGGTTAAGAAGAAATTCAGACAAGAGCTGTAATTCATTACCTGGAATGTACCTAATATTTAGAAAAAAATTTAATCTGCCTAACATGGATTAAAAGTTGGCAATGTTCAAACTGAAAATAAAACGCACTCCCTGTAGTTAAACACTACAACAGATTGTTGAGAAATTCTGAGAAATTTTCACCATCAGCTTTTAAGTCAGGATGAGATGTTTCTTTGTCAGTCATAGACTTGCTGACATAGGCAGCAAGAGCCACTTGGTGATAATCCTTTACCTGCATTTAAAAAGGGGCCAGAGGAGGGGATTACGGTGGTCTTCTCTGTCCCTAAAAACTCTGACAATGAAAACTGAATGAAGGGTAGCAGCAAACTAGCTTTTGTAAGAATTACAAGTTTTCTCTTATTCTTGTTTTGAACTTCGGTTTTGATTCAAAAAATTAGTCAGCAAGTTTAGAAGAAAAGATTTCATCAAAGTATAAAATGAATATTTTACATTATAAAGCTTGTATTATTTTCTTGCTGTCAAAACAATTCTATCTTGATGGTCTGTTCAGGAACTACAATTGACATATATTTGCTCTTGTATTCAAATGAAAAAAAAAATCCTCTCAAATATGCCCAGAAAGCACAGAACATAAATAAAACCCCATTTTTCTTATTTCTTTTTTTTCTTTCACTTGAAAAATATGTTTACAGTGCATGGTAATTCACTGGTTTTAGTGCCTGCATTAATGTGGTCAATATTCCCAGTGAATAATTTTTTAATTTAGAGACAAATAATATTTGTGTGTAATTTTTCTCATCTCTCTCTAGAAACATGCAGTAGTTCTATAAAGGCTGAAAAAAAGAGCTCATTGTTTTTATAGCTTCTTAAAAGGAAGGTAAATTTGTGAGCAAAAACTTTAAATACTGACAACTAAGCTGAAAAAAACCCACACCTATCAAATAGCAATTTCCAAATACTAATTTAGGGACATTGGTGATATGCAGCGTCTTTAAGGAACTGTGAGGATCTGTTTAGTCTCACTAGTAAATTCCACTAAATTTCAGGTAAATTACACAAAGCTCTTTCTACTATAATTTTTCTGATTTGTTTTTGATTAAAAAATGGCATTTGCAAGAATGTGTCTGAGAGCAAAGACAGTTCATAGGAGCTGCATCAAATTGTCACCTATTAAGAGTGTAAATCTAAGCTAGGCTGGAGATAAAACAGGTTGGATCTGCAAGAGAAACAGGACAATACTGGAAAGCAGAAGTATTTATCTGGGTTCTACTAATAGTTGTGGACTTAAAAGTACTAAAAAATATTGATAAGGTATTATATAGCTCATCCTAGTCATTCAGCCCCAGGCAGCTGCTTTGTTTCAGATAAACCCTCCAATGTTATTTGCTCTCTGCATCCTTGCTTTTTGCCTTCCGTGTTAATTTTGTAACTGAATGTTGTATTGTATTTAGCTGGGGTCTGCAGTAGGATCTTTCAAGCTCTCTAAAAAATCCTAATTGACATTAAAAAAATCTTAATTGACATAGCTATAAGAGTGACTCGACAAAGTGGGAGGTAAACCACACTTCACAGGTTGCCTTGGACTTAATTCTCACAGTATTCAAGCTAAAACAGCTGTGGGTTTACCTTGTAAAAGCAAAGTTACTGCAAATGCTGTGTCTCTTGGATAGATTTTGAGGACAACGAGTCATTCTGCTAATAACGCTATCTGGTATCTTAATTGGTAACTAAATGAATAAAAGATGTGTTTATTGCTGTGTAATTGACTTGTTTGTTTTCCCTGCTATCATTGATTTATTGTGGAGACGGGAAGGGAACAAGTCTTTGAATTAATTTATATCCCTCTTAAGACTGAAAGGTTATCTGTTTTTAGGAATTGGACCTGTTCTCTGCATATTTCCTCAAAATGGAGGCGTAAATACAGACAACTGGAAATATCATAATAAGGTGAAATGTGGTGGGATAGTGTTTCTCTAAATTGTTCAAATTAACCAGCTATGTACCTAAGTGACTTATCATCCAAAAGCAAAGAATGTGGTCTCTTTCTTAAAGTGTTTTTAAAATTTGCCTTGTGCTGATAAAACACTTGCTACACTAGGTCCAAATTTTGGGGAATTATTCATTTTGTTTCAGTTTCTAGTAAATCTGGTTGTTCTAGGATTGTATTCATATCAGAGACTAAACACAAACAATAGGAAAAGCAGGATCCTAGGTAGCTTATTTTTTATTTATTTTTTTCCGGCCAATGATTTTATTATGGAGTACTGTCTCCACTTCTAATAAATAACACTCGTTTCTTGTCCTATGCCTATAGCACATGACAGAGCATCACTGTCAAGGTCAATACCCAGTTAGTCGCCCCCAGCTAGTCAACAGAGCAGAGTAGTTTGCAAATGAAGAACATTTGTCTGAATGACATATTTCTGAATGAGAATTGCTTTGTTTTGCAGAGAATTTGGCCGCTGGAAAGTAAACAATCTTGCTGTTGAAAGAAGAAATTTCCTTGGCTCCCCACTGCCACTTGCCCCTGAATTCTTCCGTAACATAAGGCTACTGGGACGCCGCCCAACCCTTCAACAGATCACAGAAAACCTTATAAAGAAATATGGGACACATTTCCTACTATCAGCTACCTTGGGAGGTAGGCTTAATGCTTGGAAATATTGTGCGTGAGTTTGGCGGGACTGAACTAAGATTGTGGGTTTCTCTGTAAAACTGCGGTACGCCCTTCTGCAGCTGGGCTGAACAGCTCTCCCTAGGCTGGACTGCAAAGCGTGGGAGCAGGTTTTGCCTGCAAGCCTCAGGGCTCCTTCTTCTGCTGATGTTAAACTTCGCTTTATTGCTTCAGTGTCAATAATTTCACAGACAAAAAGATAAGAAATCCCATTGCTAAGACTGAGGTACTTGTCCCAGATTCCTGGTGTACATACTCCTGGTCTGTGACGACATGTCTCTGCACTAAGAGGTCATTAAGGAGAGTGACTTTTTTTTTTTTTGTTCTTAAAACTATTTACTTAATAACAGATTACCACAGGTGTCTGGATCCATTACAGTACTGCAGAGATGAAACACAAAATCCAGTAACTTTTCCAACAAATCTTTTCAGCTAAGAGACTTTAAACTCCTTTGACAGATGGAAAGTCCCTATATTGTCACCTACCTTTTTTAGAACTAGCTTTCGCTTAACCAGTGGGACTAAAAGTGTGACAAGGCTTTGCCATGTGATTCCTATTAACTTAATGGAAGCCGCATCTCTAAATCCCCACAGACTAATTTGGAAGGGGTGGCCTGATGTATAATCGGGATCCAGTCACCAAATGGATTGAAGAAATCCAGTGAAGAGGCCTAATGTTCAAGAGAAAGCATAAATTGTTCTGAATGAAAGATAATTAGTGCCTGCAATTACCCATCTAGGCATTGCAAAATGAACTGACATTTTAGAAATGCAGTTTTTATCCCTTGGTGGGTGATTATATTAAAGATAATTCTGGTGATTGAGTATCCTTCCAGCAGGACAGTCTTGTCAAAATCCTTTATTCACCTGAGGAATGGTTCTCTTTAATACATTTCATAACTGAATTCTAACCATATATTAAGTAAATGACAGCTTTCTTGTTCTCTTTTGGCTGATACCAGAGATCTATGACAACTGAAATGGCTCACAGTTGCTCCCTTTTGGAAAAGGCCATTCTAGAAACAAGGTGAACTTCTGTCTTACTGTGGTTATTAAAAAAAATAAAAAACTAATTCCTATAATTATTTTGGGAACTAGTGCTTCAACAGCAAATCCATCACCATTAGAATTTTAAGAACAAATTACGTGTTGACCAGTAATTTGGAATAAAATTCCAAGAATTTCTTTTAATTGTTCAGCATATTTCTTCCATGCAAAAAATACACTTTTTAATGACAATGTATTTTCTTGTGTATACAGCACATAGCACATCTGAACAGTAAAACTAACTGTAGAAGAGAAAGACAATGTTTCTCAGTATATAAAGCATAATAATTAAAGATTTGGCTGCAGCATGTGTCTTAATGCAAGGGTTATCCAACAGTAAAAATTCTTTTTAGTATTATTAGCTAATTATTAACTAACATAACCTTCAGCCATATGACGAAATTCATTTTCAGGTTGAAATTGGAGCTAACAACTCGGGGAAAACAGTCTAACACAAGCATAGCTGCTCTTAAAAATTGCAAAGCATCATTATCACACCAATCCCAAAAGACCTAAAGATTTGACACCTTTTACAAAGCATGGCCCTAAGTAAAACCAAAAACTTCAGGGTAGTTCTTTTGAAGATATCTGAAAAATTATAGCTTAAATATTCAGTGTTCTCCCCAAAGCATGAGGATTTGCTAGAGGGAAACTGGGATAGGGTACCCTTTTCTCATCCCTCTTCAGACCACCTCACAAAGGCCCTAAAATGCAGTAACTGCCACATACTTGCAAAAATTTTCCACTCGTAAGGAAACAGTGTTGACTTCTGGGCTCTGTCAATGCATAATAAAGCCAGAAGGAGTTTCTATATTAATTTTGAAGGGTTTTGATTTAGGTCCCTAGCTTCAATTTTTAGGCACAATTTCAGGCACACCTGCTCCCTTGATTTTCACTGGGTGGGTGCTGAATATTTCAAAAAATTGGTTCAATTAAAATAATTGTGGGGAATTACTCATTTCTAAGAATGCTTTCATGAGGTAGCTAATAACCCTATACTTTCCCGTATGTGTTAGTTCTCATTTTCGGGCTAGATCGAATGGGGATTCCCAGAGATGCTTGTCCACACTTTATTAACATGTAATTAGATTTTTTTTCTTTCAGTAATGTATTCCTACTTTCCCTTTAATTACAAGGTTTTTTTATTCTGAAAGCTTTGTCGTTTACATAGCTTTTTAAAAGCAAAAGACCAAACCGAGTGTGTGTAGTACTTTTATTTAATGAATCCCCAATCATCTGTATTCATGGGCATAAAGGAAAGCTTGGCAAACGAACAGCCTTGTGGTAAGATTTATGTGCCTCTGTGACCATTTGGCTTGCATGAATATCCCTTTTTGACCATAAAGGGAACTCTTACACGTCGTTGTTTGTTATATGTTCCCAAGTCTTTATTCACAAACACAGAAATATACTCCTTGAGGGCCTTCTGAAAGGAGAACTTGGGGAAGTTTTTTCTTCCACATTCTCGTGGAAAATTATATTTCTCACTGCTTCTAATTCTTACGCAAATTTTATCTTCTTGTGACATGAGTCACATGTCCATAATGAGAAAGCTGCCTGATAGAAAGGACCCCAGGTAATCCCCTGTGTTTGCACAACAAACGCTGCGTTGGGCGGTGGGGTCACGGATGAGCTCCTGAGCCTGTCCTGCCTCTGCATTGATTGTGTGCGGCGTCAAGTCTTCAGAGAAAGGAGAGCTGTGGCTGCTGGGTTTCGTTACGTTTTGTGTGCTCATGGGGTGCTGTGCTGGGCCATCGCTAGGGGGTGGTGAGGTCTTCCCCACTCCCCTAGGACAACACACATCCTGTTTGCATTAAAAAAATTGTACATTTACACACCCCAGCCAACACTGACCAGAATAGCTTTAGGGGGAAGACGTGAGAGGACTCGTACAAGGGAATTCCGTCCTTGAAGATGAGAGAGGACTCTACAGGAGAAGTCCCTGAGCATCTCTTTTAATTAGACTTGCTTAGAGCAGGGGATTGGACTGGACAAAGTCTCTTCAAGCCTAAATTATTTTCTGACTTTGTGAAAGCAATTTATTTCTAAATTCTCTATCAGCTTTCAACTAGCAGTTCAAAAAAGCAAAGACTCCTCGTTTGAAGGAGAGACAATACACGGCATTATTTTTTCTCCTTTTGTTCTGCATTTATACTTTTCTCTTTTCCTTGCACACAACACGATGCAAGGAAGGCCCACCTTGCTGAATATACAGGGGTATTAGCTGCTCTACGCTTTAATGGTTTACAAAAAATAGCGTGCAGCAGTGAGCTTCAGAACCGGAAGTTATTGTGAGGCCTGAGGCACTGCTGTGAAATAAGTGTAGGATGAAAATATCAGTGGGTCCCACTGTAAAAGGGATTTATTTTAAAGCTCTTCAGCCCTTCTTACATATGTAAAGGCTGCTCAGCAAACCAACAGACTTGGTAATGAGGAAAGTAGACACAACTAACGTACTGCAATGAAAAGACAGTGCCTTGTTCCAGGCATTTGTGCGAGGTGAGTCCGATGCGGGTGCTTTGCAAGATGAAGATGGTGGACTTTGCAAACGAGTCCTCCTTGCATCTGGAACCGTGGTCAGTGTTCTGAATAAACACATTTACAGGAGGTTGCAAAGGCTTCTTATGGAACTAAAACCCTTTTAGGCAATTGGCTTAAATGGTAATCTCAAACGTTTGAGGCTGATTTATTTTTTTTTTTGGCTGTTATTTTCCGTCATAATTGCTCAAAGTGTTAATTACCTAGCCATCAATGCATTCACCTCTCTGGGTCAGGAAATATCACTTGATAATGTTGAAGGCTTTGAGAATCCAAAGGAAAAAAAAGGTAGTTTTGCCTTTACAGCAGACAGTCTTGACGGGCATCAGCAGTTTAACCCTAACCTCTTGTCATTGTCCTCTCCACTGCTTACAGTTCTGCAAATGTGTTTCCTAGTTACACCTTTGCTACTGTACACGCTGAATAAAGGGGGACAGATTTTCTGCCCCGATTAATATTCCTCTTGAGCAGTATATTACTCTGTGTACAGAGATGGGAGAAATTGTCAGGCAGCGTAAGCCAGTGAATGTCAATGGATTCTGAGGGATTTATGATCATTTACACTGACGACTGATATGACCTTTGTTTTCTGTGACACTTCTTTCAAGGGAAGATACAAAGCATTGGCAAATAGGGGAGGGAGAGGCCAGTCCTAAATGACTGATGTGAGAAAGAAACTTGAAAATTTAGCATCAGACTTGTAAATGCAATCCCCCAGGCATGTAAATTTTCAAACATTTAATACTGTGATGCTAAGGGGAAGAAAAAAATGCAAAAATGTTTTGTTTTTCTTCTTTCTCTCCATCTACTCAATGAAATCAAACTTCAAATCCTAAACCAGATGGTATGTATGAACTTAAGATGCACTGTTATTCACCTGAACCACAGAAATTACACCACATCTGTCCTAGCATTAATTTATATACTTTTTGAACCTGTGCACTTGTGTCAGCATCTGCTTAAGTTTGGGAGAATGACCTGATAAAGCCCTAATGGTACATTCTGTGAATAGCTTTTCTACCAACGTTAAATTATTTTTTATAACAAAGACATAACAATTATTTTCTTTTTACTTTGTACTATAATGCGTTACCGCTACCGTAGCTGAGGTATTCTATTTAATCAGAAACTTTTGAGGAGTTCAGAGGCCAAAGACCTTTATGCCTTTGCAAGGTACATACACGTGTATGAAGGCAGAGCTCTAAGTAGGTAACTCTGGATGATGCTCAGATATATCTGCCTTTGAGTGTTATCCTTTTATTACTGTTTCCTCACTTTCTGACATGAAGTGATGGGAACTGCTTGGATCACTGCTTTTTTCCTACCACTACCCAGTCTACAGATGAAAATATGAAACATCAAGGCATATGATCCTTTCATCATTACAAAGATGTGGGTACAGGAAAACAATCTCTCAATAATTGAGGCAGAAAATAGCACTAAGTATTTGAGTCATATGAATATGTAATGTTATGTATAACAAAATATATTTACTCCTTCAATAGATGATTATATTTAGTTGCAGTTGTTACAGCATTATTCCAATTCTACCATGTCAATGATGGTGATTTGCATGTTTTATTTAAATAATTCCTGTAGGATGCACACAAAATTAATTTCTTATTTCTGAATGACATTTATAAACTGTTGTTTAGGAGTCTTACAGGTAAAGGGCCATGGATGGGCTACGTGTCTAGGTACATTCCTATATACTTATTTTATTTCATACTTTTATTTTCTGGAAAACAACATGTAGAATATTTTTCTCAACACAAGAGTTTACATTATAAATACAAATTCTGGAAAATATGTTCATCTGAACCCTGAAAGGATTAAATACATAGGCTAAGTTATAAGCTTGTGAGTTCTAGGGCTTGCGGGAGCATTAGTATGTACGGTGCCAAGGTCAGTGTGTAGCATGAATGTCAGCCTCCTGCCCCCCCGATCAATATTTGTCAGTGGCAGGAACTACATGGTAATAAAGCGTCAATGTAGTGACTCTGCTCATTTCTTAAACCAGTCATTGGATTATGTGGTGGTGTTTTGTGAGCATTGATAAATGTATTTATTCTGTTTCTTTTAAACCTGAGAAAGTGAAGGTAAGTAACTCTTGAATTTGGTGAAGTAGGGAGAATATTGCTTTCAGAGCTTGCGGAAAGCATGGATTGTGGATCCAATGCTGAATAACCGTGTTTACTTAGTATTCATTGCGGTTAATCCTTTTCAGTTCTTAAAATTTGTAACCTTGAATAGTTTTCTAAATCACATTTGTTTTTTAGCTAATGCTTGGAGGTCTTCGTAGCCTGTTTCATGGTGTCAAACTGTAACCAGTAAAAACCAAGATCATCCATGTTTCAAATGTGACAGAAAGGTCTCTTTTGGCAGGAGTTTAATTTTCTCTAAATTAGCTTAAAACTCAGATTGTCTTCCACAATTTAAATATGTATCAGTGATGTTACTTTACAAACCCTTGAGTTCTGGGTGTGAAAGGCAGCTCTGTTAGAACTCTGCAGCATCACGGATGCCTGAGTACTGATGTATGGGGCAGTTCTCTTGGTTTTGGTCTTTTTTTTTTCTAGCAAGTGCTAGATCTGCTCTGACAGAAGAAAAACTTCCAGAATCTGTAAGATGCCTTTTGAACAGCAAATATATTTGAAACCTACCTGATTACCAGTGATGAACTGGGACCTGCTCATTTAAGATGCCATACAAACACAACACGGTGATTTTTGACGAGAAAGATCTTCCTTTACATTTACACCAAAGGTCCCATAGTTCCAGCCATGTGCCTTCACTTAACCTTGGGAGATGTAATCTGATGTGATCTGAGTCAAAGTAAACATTCAAAATCATTTCAACTCAGCTACAGAGCGTGAAAAACAAAACGCATCTGTCAGGGAGATGGAGACGGCAGAGACGTTGAGGGGATCCTGCCTGCCAACACACACCCACCAGCAACTGCCACGGCAAGCATGGGATCAAGAAGGACTGGAATAATAGAATGATGTGATAGTTGTAAGGGGGTCCAAAGGTTATTTTCCGGATATTTTCTAATTAAAACAATGCAAACACAACACCATCCTTTTTCAAGTTCTTTTTTTTTTTTTTTTTTGAAATGTTGGTTTTTATTGCCATTCTGCTCTCCACCTTCTGGAGAATAATGCTTTTGATTGGAGAAAACTAAAAAACCTCTGTTTTAATGACAAAACTTACCAAAATTCTGTTGAAATAGAAGCAGTCCCATCATCTCTGCTAATAACTAATACAGATCAACCCAAAGAGTTTCCCAGAGCAAGATGAGGGTTGCATACTAGCTAATGAAACACAAAGAACGTATAAAAAAATTAATCTACTTTCCAGAGATTTTCTGCAACATTAAGGGCTTGTTTTCTTTTACCTTGCAATTCATTATAAGGTATTTTCAACAGAAAACCAGTGGATCTTGCAAAAGTCACTTTAATCTAAAGACACTAGTTAAGACCTCTAGAAAAGGGCAAAATGGAAGGAAATCTCCTAGTGAAATTTTTCACCTTATTTGGGCAACCTGAACTGTTCACTGATAAAGTATTTACCCCGTGAGTTCTGATGTTGTTTGCTTTGATAAGGCTGCATCTTCATAGCTCCACAAACAGCAGCACAAAGCACATGGCCCCTGGCTCAAATCTCAGCCCACTCCATTGCTTTTCATTTCAAAAGCATCTTTCACACTGGCTAGAGCCACCAGGCAGGCTTGGAAAAAACAGGTTTTATTAGCTAGGCATAGCTGAACGCCAACAATGCTGGAACCTAGATAACATTTTGATGGCTAATTTATCTTAAAGTATAAGTCATTACAGACTTTGCTGTGCTTTTCCAGTTCTTGACCCTGGGTTGTTGGTGGCAGTTGACGTGGGTGTAGCACTGTGTGAATAACGACCCACCTGGGCACAGGACCGGCATCTCCTCGCGTCCACGTAGTGTATTGAAATGCTGTGCACAGCTCTGTGCTAATGCGACGTGCTCACGCCTGCCCTTCCAAGCAACCCTAGTCTGCTTTGCAGGAGGTTTGGGCAGCATTTAAAAAAAAAGTGAACCTATGTCTAGTTATTACAGCAGAAAGGTTAGGTAACTGAACAGGGAAATCCTGTTAGAGAGGCTGCTTTAATTCCTGGTTCTTCGTAGTTCAAGCAATTAATCCCTGCTTTGATGACCGCGTGCACAAAACTGTAGGGGAAGAAGTATGAATATAGTGGTGACAACTGAGGGAGGCTCCAGCTGGAATAGCCAGCTGTCCTGGGCAGCAGCTGTGCCTTCCAAGACAAAGCGAGCACCCTGGACCAGCCTGGCAGGTCTAATTAGATAAGAGGCACCTGGAAAATGGCAGTTGTGCTGTGCAAGGTCTGAAGGGCCTGATTGTCCCCTGAATTTGAGAGAGGCTGGGAAACACTGTCAGGTACATAAGTGAGTATGAACACGCTCCTCTTTCTCCAAACAAATGAATTTTGCAAGCCGAGGTAACTGTGTGTCAAATTTGTCAACAGCTGTGGTCTCCTGCACAGAGGCATGCGTTCTTCATTTGGCATTGCTCGCCACCAAGATTATCTCCCTTTAAAGATGATGTCATGTTTTCATCCTACACATTATCCCTCTACAGCTGTATTTTTTTGGCAAGTAAACCCCTGCAAAGCTGGCATCCCGTCCTCAGAATGGGCAAAACGCCACTGTAGCAGATGGGTGAGCAATGAAACTGGCACGAGTAGCAAGACAGACCCTAGCAGGGTAGGTTCCTTTCCAGGAACAGGGAAATGGCATTCTGTGGAGCTGTTCAGCATCTAAAATACAGGTATAATATATTATTCATTGATTCTTGAGATCAATGTTGAAGAATGCAAGCTACCAAACACAGGCTCAGAAAGTGAGAAAAAAAGTTTTGGTGGTTCCTTCAGACATAAGTTGCACAGAAGAAAGCGCTGAGTCAATAAATCACTTTTCTAATTCATTTTCTGAAGTAAAAAGTTTTGCCTAAACGCATTACTAAATGAATGAATTGTTGCTTGCCTGAAATGCAGGAAAAAAGTATCTATGAAGCAAACAATAAACATGGAAAATTCCTTACAAATTTAACAGTATCAGTAGGTCTGATCTGGAATGGTTCTTTAGAACTTGATCGGTTAAACAAATGAGATTTTGGGTTGGTTTTGTTTTTCAATAATCTTGCAGGAATTAAAATTTCTAAATTCAAGAGTATTTCTCCATGTGTCTTTAAACAGAGAGGAAGTGAAAAAAACATCAAGTAAATGCTGGAGTTTCACTTTGCTTTCAGAAAAGCACTTCTGATTTTGAAGTTAGGAACGTGTTATTTATGTTTTCCTTTTTTTAAATAAACTGATTAACATTTTTATTATCTATTTTTATAGATAATTAATAATTTATAGAAAAAATAGTTTTCAGCTATATTGATTTTGTTTAAGACATCTGTTACATCAGGTTTCAGGCATCAGCATTGCTGAATTGATTTGAAAGCACAAGATTGCTTAGGACAAGATTGCTTATAACAAGTAGTAACAAGGTATCTTTTTTTTTCTAAAATCAGGTATGATACATATTTTAAAAGAAGGAAACAAAAAAAAGGAGAAAGGTCTCAAGTATTATCCTAGTTCCATTTTCCTTTATGCTAAGATTAAATACTAAAAATTGAGGGTAATAAGGAACCTGGGAAATAAACATTTTATACACAATTTAAAATGAATGTCTACAGAATATCTCTGTATTGTTGGTAAATAAGAGTGAATATAGCAGACTTATCCCCAGTGTCATTGCACTTTAGGCATAAATGTGTCATATTGTATAATTGTTACTCATACGAGACACAAAAAAATCCCCAACAAACAAAAAGCCTAGAATAGTGTCTGTTGTCCATGTGCTTAGGCACTGAAGGATCTGCATCTGCCACCAGGAAGGGATATCGAAACATCAGACAGCAGCTGGGGAAAACTTTGACACCTCATTTCTCATAAATGCCACCATGACTTACCAATGAGACTTGCAGAAGATGTCGCTGATGAATGCTGTGGCTTCTGTTTCCCTGCCCAGGAGAGGAGTCACTCACAATTTTTGTGGACAAACGGAAGCTGAGCAAGAGGTCAGAAGGCAGTGATCCCAGCACCAACAGCTCTGCGGTGACCCTGGAGACCCTGCACCAGCTCGCAGCCTCCTACTTCATCGACAGGGACAGCACGCTGCGCAGGCTCCACCACATCCAGATTGCCTCCACTGCCATCAAGGTAGGGGAAGTCCTGTAGGACCAACCTGCAGATGTGTTTCCAGATTCGTTATCTGCTTCTCAGGAGAAACGTGTTTTGACTGGTGAAAAAAGATTGGTTAGTGGAACAATAATTTTTGCTCGAAATTTTTTGCCTAAATGAAAGCACTCAATTGGTAATGAAGATCCTGGTTTAGAAGAGGGTCTAATGCACTGAAGATACTACTCTCGATGAGTGAGACGTAATTTGAATGATACAGATAGCCATCATAGAAGTATTTGATCACTGAGACGATTTCCCTTACAAGTGTGGTCAGCAACTGCATCTATAGACAGACTTCTATTTGTGTACGGGTTCCCTTTTGCTTCTTTTCTAATTTCTTTTTATTTTTTTACAAACATAGTTATTGTACTCCTGTGACTGAATTTTTTTTTTTTTTAAATTTTTTTTACTGAGCTGTAGATCAGTTTGGAGCTCATGGTCCTACAGTTTTGTGGAAGCAAACCTGATTTTCTGTTAGGAACTTCTTTTAGTACAGTTTGCCAGTTGGTCTCTCAGAGCACTGGAGGATGCTTGGCTAAGATCACTGTCCCGGCAGGTAGTATATAAAGCATCAACTGTTCTTCTGAGCAGCTCTCTAGCCTAATGTTGCTTGTTTGAAATCACCTCTCAGGCCATTTCCAGCCCTGAAGAGCAAATAAAATTTTAACATGCAGTTGAATATACATTAATTATGAAGCTTTTAATATGTGATTTAGAATCCATTCCGCTCATTGTATATTTCCACTTGTAACTAAGGTCTTCATTAAAGCCCATCTGAAGCCAACTGCAGATTCCAACTCCCTTAGATGTCACTCAAGTAAATATAAATTTAGCTCCTTGGGAGTGCCAGGGCCTTTATGGTGAGAACGATACAATGGGAATTTGTGGCTCGGCAACACCTGTTCAGTTTGGCTGGTGGTATATGGAGGATATTCCTCCTGTCCCATCCATTGTGGGCTGGCAGCGCGGCAGCTAACCCCAGCTCAGAGCTGGGCGTCCACAGGTGCGGGATGGCGTTTGGATGTTCAGCACAGCCAAAAATACAGCAGAAACAACACAGAGTTCCAGCTCATCTGAGGGCTTCAGACCATCGTCCTATCCATCACTCCCGTCTGACTTATCCTCATCATCTTGTTCTTTATTATGTAGATGTGCAGCAACCTTTAAATCTAGGCTCCTTCCTTCACACCACAAGCAAAGCTTTCCTTTTAGTTTTATGATAAAACACGATTAAGATAATTTGAGGCTGAAGATAATTTACGGCTGATAATAGATAATTTATGGGTGAAACCAGTGGTGACTGAAGTGGTAGAACATAGAAACGTAGAGACAAAGCAGTGTCTGAAAGAAATCTCTCCTTTCTGTTCACTGAGTTTTTTTCAAAGCAAATTTGCATCATTATGCAAAACTCCGCTAACAATTTACTTGATGAACCTTCTGTGTGTCCAAAGTTTTTTACAAACACTACAAAATTACTACGTTTTCTCTCCATCCCCTCCCTGAGACGGGTACAAATGTGAGCTGTAGTCCATCAGCAGATCTGATTTGGTTAATTGACTCCAGGAGGCTCTAGAAAATTGTTCTTAGGTCAGCTGCAACAGTGCTGATACATGAAACCCTGGCTTTTTAGCTTGCTTTCATTGAGAGACTGAGAGTATTTGTGTTAGAAATTTCTATTGTCAGAACACTTAACTGAGCAAAAAAATTGTTTCTGTTGAAAACTAGGAACACAAAAGCAGCCAGGGAAGGCATTTTTTTGTTCTCTGCCTGCACAGATTTTTGAAACACTGCTGGTTTTAAACTGGAAAACCATCAAATAAAGTTGTAGATCCAATAGCATGTTTAAAAAATATTTATTAAAATGCGTATACTGACACCTGAGTTAGATAACAAGCTTTCTGTAGAACTGCAAAGCCAGATCTCTGTGTTCCAGCAGATCAGCTTGGGGCTGATTTGGGAGAAGTGACACCCTGGGGGATCCAAGGACCAGGGCGTCCATCAGCCAGCTCTGGGTGCTCCAAGGAGGAGAGTGGACTCAGTGCATAAACTACCGGGCAGCTTTTTAAGTCACAGCACCTTCTGTGTCTGGCTTACTCACCACCGCCCTGCTCAAACCCTTCTTCTCCTCAAAAGATGGAAGCAGGAGTTTGCAGAGGCAGCCCAGGAAAAGCTCTCTCAGCTTACCATAACTTCCTTCTAACCAGCATCAAAGAAATCCAATATAGAGGTATTGGAACAGGTTTAGAAATTCCTGAGATTTATTTGATGAATCAAGTTTGTTATTCAAATTTGCTTGTAATCAAGTTGGTTAGCTGTGACATAATTATCCTTAAAAATAGCATGAAACAACTGATTGAGGCTTCGCATTAATCACATAGACAATACTTTGTTTATTCCCCATTTAAAAAGTTAAAATCACCACGTTGCAACATTTTCCAACTGGAAATTAAATGTCCATGGGAGTTACTCAGAGCTTATATCAATATTTAACTTATTTAAAAGTCCCTGACACATACATTCTTTCAATATTATTTTAATACATGCATTTTAGTGTAAATGGTTAGGCTCATACTCTAAATCAACAGTTTGCACCCTCAAGGAAACTCACCAAGTGCCTGAGGGCTGCATCTGATTTGCATGTACATTTACATGAATGTACATCCTGTTGTGTTTGAAATATTCCAGATCCAATGTTACTCCCCTTGCATACTAATTTTAGAAGTTTTTCCCATAAAAATTTATCTTCAGATGCAGTGACAGCTATTAGCCCTCCCTATTAACGTCCCTCATAGGATGATGGGGTGTGCTCTGCTCTTGTTTAACAAAATTCTGTACGGTCCTGGAAGCCAAATACAAGTGTAATCAGCAAATGTTTTCTTCTTGTGTGGTACCTTTAAAGAGCAATATCGTCAGCTCTCCCAACTCAGTGTTATTCTCGCTTCTGTACAGCCAGGCTACTTTGCACCTATTGAAGATCTAACCATAGCTGTTGGCCCAAGGGAAGCTGAAGTGACCTGACACCTAGGACTATGTAATGGCCCTAATCCATCTCAAAGAATCATGGAATCATAGAATGGTTTGGGTTGGAAGGGACCTTAGAGATCATTGAGTACCAACCCCCTGCCATGGGCAGGGACACCTCCCACTAGCCCAAGTTGCTCAAAGCCTCATCCAGCCTGGCCTTGAACCCCTCCAGGGATGGGGCATCCACAGCTTCTCTGGGCACCCTGGGCCACTGCCTCACCACCCTCCAAGGAAAGTGTTTCTTCCTGATATCTAATCTAAATCTGCCCTCTTTCATCTTAAAACCGTTACCCTTTGCTGATTGATGGACAGTGTGAACAAGACATGAAGGTGACAAGTTACTGTAGCATCTACTGTAATTCTTGCAATGTGTTCTGTCATTGTCCACTGGCATAATGACCTTGGTGTAGTACCCTGAGATCATGCATCCATACTCCAAACAAGTAATTCGGAGACGTTTTCAGTGGTGCATAGATGGGAGAGGGCTATGTCATCTAGTATGTCTAGATATCATTCTGCTTTCTGAGTCTAATGCAGCTGGGAGGCAGCACTATACGCTTGCTCAAATGACCCTGATTCCTGTTCGCTGGAAGCTGTAATTCCACCACTGTCACTTCTTCACTAAGTCCTAACAGTTCTGCAGAACACGTAAGAAGCACATCGGTCACATGGTAAAGTCAATATCATTGAATACTCACTGCATTCTGGGAAAGGATAAATACCGTTATGTTGGGCAAGTGTAACACTGCTGGTTAATAAAGTGAGGCTGTTACAGTAGTTATCTTTTGGAGAATATGTTTTTCCATTCCAGAATATGTTTTCTTTCAAAGGAGTTGAGGCAGGTGAATACAGTGTAGGTGATATCTTAGGGTCCAAACAGCTGTGGGACAGCCACAGTGTGACAAAAGAACAGGAGGTAACAGAACAGATGCATAAATTGAATTTTCCACCAGCTATTTACAGCCAGATTACAGCCAATTTATTCCATCTGAGTAAGAAAGAATAAACATCCTTGAGAATGTGCCCTCTAATTTCAATTAAATTTTATTGTGCAATTTGCTTCTTTCTTCCCCCAGAACACTTTTTTTTTTTCTTGCTATGAGAGATTCAAGCACTTTTGTTGTCTCTGAAAACTTTAGATTACAAATAGTTTATAAGAACAAGGCTCTATTGTGATGGTAATGATATCTGATTATCTATAATTAACCCATGAATGACTCATGGTGGGCTGTTAGAGAAGAAACTTAAGTGTAATGAAATTAGTTTCTCATGAAATTAGTTTCTCACTCAAAACTCAGACTGAAATACAGACTTTTTTTTCTTTGTTTTGTCTGAAAAAGCATGCTTGCTTCATTTTTTTTCTTTCGTACCTCATACTTGAATGTGTTTTTCTGTGTATTCAAGTAATTGCTATAATCAAATGTAGAAATGCTAAAATACTATAAAGCCTTGTGCTTTTGTCAGATTTCTGGCAAATTCTAGATGTAGGTAGTCTTCACAGACAAATTTTGAAGATTTTGAAGACAAGATTTTGAAATCACGGTTGGAAACATTAGGCCAGAAAGACCTGTAGTATCAGGCATTTGTTGATTCCATTCAGGCAATTAAATAGCAAAAATAAGTTTAATTAAACAAACCTAGGGAAGTCAAAGCCAAAACTGATTCCCCCTTTTCAAAACTTTGTGGCTTCCCCATTGCGTGGGTACGGTGACATTACCTAAGTATGTCAAGGAGAAGCCACAGTACAGATTTCAAGGACAAGCATTGTTCAGGTGCATGATGAAATTCCAAATTCTCCATTTCTTTGGGAGATCACACTGCCTTCATACAAGACTAAAGCTTGCAATTTTTCAAAGAAGCAGTTAAAAATTAAGATTTTCAGGAAATACTTTAGAAATTGTGCTCCCAAATCTTTGTCTTGATGTGGTAAACTCCCATGACATTTTTATGAGAATTTAGTATTTTGCAAGTTACTTTGAAAGCCTCACTCATTATTGAAAGTTTCACAAAATCAGCTCACTATCTATATGGCTAGGTATGGATTTTTAAATTTAAACTTGGGTCATTATTTAATCATGGGACATGCAGTTGGGCATCTAGCTTCTGTTACATCTTGGACATCACCTAGCTCCTAAGGTCTTTCAGTAATCTGAATTTAACTGTGGATTTGGACAGGCAAGTTTAGGCAGCTGGGATCAAAATACTGACGTTCTGGTCTCTGAGCATGGCTAAACCATGCCACAAAACATGTGATAAAAGCCATGTGCTAGTATATGGTGCTACCATCAATAAAAGCTGAGAAACAGGACATGACCTGACAGCTGTACCGTGATGCTCTGCCCAGGCAAATACACCAGTTACTCAACAGGGTTTATTTGCTCAGGAGCATCCCTGGATTTCCGCAGCTATATCCCTTCTTTTTTTTGCAGCTAGACCAATTTCAGGTAGCTAAAATGTCTCTGTACCATTTTCCACTGCACAGCACGGGATTTGTGTTTGCATCATTATAAAATTTGAAATACATGAGGTTTTGTACATTTATGTCTGGGAGCTGTTGGAGATCTTTGGATCAAATCCGCCATGGGTATAATGACATTTTGTAACTGCTAGGTGTGGACCATTAACTAATTCTAAGAATACATGGAGTGTAAAGGTTAGGGATTTATTTCCCTATCTTATTCAAGAGTTTAAGGTGATGATATTAAAAACAACTTTAATTCATTTGGACAGTTGAGTTTTAATTAAATTGAAACTCCAGGTCTGCTTTCTTTAAAAGGTAATGTAGAGGTCAGCTCTTTAGCTGGTGTAAACCTTTGGGAAACTGGCCCTCTCTATTTCAGAGAGGGAGACAAAAGAGGGGGGGGGGGAAGGACCAGCAAGTTAATGCAACAACATGTTTTACTAAACACTCTTTGAATGCATACTCAGCAACATAATTGACACAATACATCACAGCAGCTGCAGCATGATGCTCGTAAAAGGATGTGTTTTAGCAGCCTGTAATACAAACTACACTGTCTCCTTACATTTTCAGCAATGTGAATAGAGGAGTAATGAGTGTAAGAAGTTATAACATCACCAGCTAGTTGGTAATACAGCATGAAATGCTTTCAAAGCAACAAAATAACACATAATAGACATGATAGGATATGCATTTTGGAAAGACTTTAGATAACTATTCTTCACTTAAAAAAAAATCAAACCCAAAACAAAACACAAAAGAACAACAAAAAAGGAGAGATGATATGACATGACAGACCATAACAAATTGAAGGACTTTGTTATATCAGTTATGTAGCTTAGTCAAGAGAGAAGGGTAAAAAAAAAACCCCAGTAAAATAAAGACTGCCCAGCCCTCAGCAGATTATGCAAACATAAACAAGAGACCTTGGCAGTGTTCACACAACACTTGCCAGTACGGTTGTCAAAAACCTATAAACAATTCATACTATAGTTCCTTAAATGTTCCATTTTTCCTTAAAAAAGTGAAACTGAAGTAAATAAACCCGGAAAACAGAGAAGGGTTTTCATATTGAGAGACCCCCAGTGAACATATTGAACAAAGGAGTCAGAGCGGAGCATTCCAGCACTAATTTGGAGGCACTCAGATGTGTATGGATTTTAATTTGGTCTTTATTCTGGCTGTGCAGTGGTTTGTGTATGGCTTGAGAAGCTTATTTCAGTACCCTCCACGTCCTCCACTCCCTAATTGACAGCTACTCCCTGTCAGCAGGTCGGAAAATGTCGAGCGAGGACTTTAAAATTCACAGAACATTTCCCTACTTCTGAACCCTAAGAAATACGAGGTAACGTGTATCAACAACGTGTGTGAACAGAAAGGTCAGATTAGGAAGAATATCTCAGAGTAATAAAGACTCAGAGTCAGAAGAAATAAGCTTAGAGAATAAAAAAGGCTGTTGAAAGGTTTCAGTGTTCATATTATTTGTCCTATAGAATTTATACTCAGAATACATTTTCCCATGTTTTGCTGTTACAGGTTATGATTTGAATTGCAGTCCTCTTGAATTTAGTAATTTTATGGTAAAAAAAACCCAAAACCAAAAAGCAAAACAAACAAAAACCCCCACCCTGAAAATATCTTTCATGTGAGAATCATTTATAAGTAACTTATTCTGAGAATTCTATGACTACTGTCCTCTGCAGCTCGCAATTATGTCTACCTGTAGGGCTTCACACAGTCCTTCAGCAGGATTTACATTTCTGACAGCAAAACTATGATGTAATCTCTAACAAGATAACGCTTATAATGTTGATATATGCACTGGCAGAAGCTGGGTTTAAGAAAGGTTTCGTTATTCATCCAGGAGACTTCCTGTAGTATTGGGTGATTACAATAATGTTTTCAGATCTTTAGTACCTTAAAGGTTGGTATTTTCACCAGTGTTCTACAGAATATGTTGCCGAATCAAGTACCCAAAATAAAAAGTGCTTCTAATTTTGCATGGCGACATTCTGACCTTACACAATGAATAAACTCCACTGACGTCAAAGAAGTTTCTTTGCATGCATATTGTTATCATTGATTTCTCCATTCAACCTCAACCATCATCTTCCTAATTTTTCAAACTGTTATTCATTAGCTGTCTCTAGATTACCCAAATTAACCTTCTTATTCCCAGGGAATAGTTAATACCTTTCATGGTGTTTGGATATCCTTCCTTTTATTTTTGTTGAAACTAATATAAACATTTTAAAGAAATTATAAAAGAACTACAGTGTCACAGTTATACTATCTCATAATATTCCAACATTTATAGTAATTCCACTCAATAGAGGATATGGTCTCCTACCTAGTATGTAGTTTACAAGGATATACAATTGTATCTTCTCCAGGGGTACCTAGAGGCTTGAAAATGAAAAATCATTCCATGTTTTTATTTCAACTTTTCATTAAATCCTTAAATGTTTAAAAATAAATAATGATAAAATGTTGCAGACAGTAGAGAAAATGGTTGAAGACCACTACAATATTTTTTTAAGATATGCGAGAGGACTGAAGCATTATGATTTTAATCTATGTTTGAAAATTTGCTTTTAGTCATAAAGACCAATCTATTAAACAAATCCTGTAGAAAGGAGTTGGTATATTGTACAAACAGAAGGGTACAGCATCATAGCTGAGGTAAAAGGCAAAGTTATTTCTCCTGTTGAAATTGACACCCTCAGGGGGTTACAATGCTATGAATACAATAAGGAAAGTTACTTAAGCTAATTGAATCAAGTTTATCAACAATTTTGGTGTTGGTTTACACTGGGCAGGATCTGTCCTTCTTTTATGAAAATATAGAAGGCTGGCAAGGGTGTAATAGCTTAGAAAGAATTGTGCACTGTATACAAGCTAAATGTTTTACTAAGTAAAAAAGCATGAAAAAAATAGTGACATATGTTAATTTAATCCAGATATTTACATGTGTAAGACCTGTAATTCAAAAAGAAACTCTTGTCAAAGGGTTTTTCACCTACCATATCATGAAAGGAGCTGCACACTTAGATATCTCTCGAAATTTTCTAATTTAGATGGTAGTCTACATGAAAACAAATCAAATCTGCAGCTAGTAGAGTTCCTTTCAGTTTTGAGCAGAACAAAAGCCTTCCACTTCCGTGACACTCCACAGTACTGCTAATAAGCCCTACTCTCTTTTCATTTGTTTGCTCCTTTTTCTTCTGAACTTCCCTCTTTCTCTAGATTCTTATGCTCGTAGAAACTCTAGCTCTCTCTTTTCCCATTTTTTGGTTGAAGAAATACACTTGCCTTTATGAGACATCATTCTTTGTCCTAGGTGTTGTCTCGTCTATGTCAGGTCCAGAAAGAAATGAATAGAACAAGCCCTTGGACAAGATTCTACATTCTAAACATTTTCTGCAAAAATTGTATCAATGTAAGATCTGTAGTAGGACACATTCATGCATGGCTTAATGAACAGGCCTTGATATCTGATAGGTCTTTCTATTCCAATGAATCAGGATGATTTAAAAGATTTTTCAGCTACGCACAGCAGTCTGCCTGGATAACTGCTCCTGGAGTTTCATTCTAAGAGCAGTCTTCTGTACATTAAAAATTCTCTTTTTCTTTAGTTCATGAAATAACAATATTGAGAATCACTCAGTTATCAGCCAAAACTTTCCAAAGAGCAGTCAGTTTGTTCACTGATGAGTCTTTCCAGAAGATAAATGAGTTAAGGTCTAACAGCAGAGTTTGATGAAATGTGCTCAATGCCATGTGCCAGAGGTATTTTGACCTGTCAAAAACATGGAAACCCCCATGGTGCAAATCCACAGTGTTCCACTAAACACAATGTTGATTTACTCTAGGGAGGATCTGTTTTTTCTTGATGAAAATATAGGATGTTGGTATGTCTGTAAGAATTTTCCCTCACGCTGTAATTCACATCTTTCAAGATGGCTTTTTTTGTTGGAGTTCTTTGTGTTTCAATTTTGTAGTGGTCTTTATTATTGTAAATTTACAGAAATGCTTGCATACCATTTTATATGTTTGCAGTTATGAGTATTTTGGTTATTTAATCAAACTCAGCAAGCTTATGAATTCAATTTTTACTTTTGTTCTTCTGAGTAAAACATTGAACTTTGATTTGAAGTTTCCACCTCCTGATGTGATGGAGAATTTTGGACAGAGAGACACTTTTCTTCTCTGTCACTTTTTGTGTGTTCATTAAAAATTCAAGGGATATAATGAAAATATAGTTTGGTACCTACACTTTCCCAATCCATATTCACTGGAGGCAGTTCTAACAGTCTTCAGACTTTTGAGCATTTGACATTAAAAGGGTCTACATTTAAAGGTGCGTATAAACAAAACCGTCTCAGTCCTTATGCTACAGGGTTCTCCACTTGCCTTGTCCATATTTGACAGAATTTAGAGGTAAAAGAATTTTTTATATGTATTTTGACAGACCAAATCTGAAAGATCAGACTGTATACAGAAAAAAACTACCAACTCTCATTTCCAATAAATTTTGACTGAACTGAGAAACCTGGATTCAGTCCTCCTTTCCCATCTAAAGCAGACAGGCAGTCAAATTATATGGAATACAATTGGTCTCAGAGGGAATAAAAAGGAGAATTTATTCCATTTTGGTGAAAGTATTAGGAGCTTATGGTTCATTTTTAACCAAATATTTTTCTTTCATATGGTTCTTCATTTGCAAATTTGTTTCTTTCCCCTTTCTTTGCCTTGCCTTTCCCAATCATTTTATTTTTATCTAGAATAGTGCTCCTTATCACAGGAGCAAGTTTTCTGTAAAAATTGATACCTGAAAAGTAATTTTTAATTATACATATAATTAATTTTTAATTTTTTTTTGGTTCATAGTAGAGAGTTCTAGGTAGAACTGTGCGAATATTTGTATCTTAATCAAATAGACATCAAATAGATTTGATGTATTTACCCTCACCTCGGGCTTGCAGCAAGTTGACCTAACATAGAAAGCTCCCAAATAAACTGCCTCCTTTCCTGGTCATTCTTACCTGCTGAACAGCCTATAAACATTGATGGTTCTGCATTCCAGACTAGTAACTGGAATAGAAATAGGGAGACTTGGAAGACTTTTTACTATGAGTAATTTCTATGTGAAGATTAAGCATGGTAAATGAGGACCAATTTTATTATTTTCTGACCACTCTGCTTTAAACTTTTGCAAACAAGCCCTGAAATGTTTCCTTAACTTTCAGTTCTACAGTGAATTCAGAAGTAGTCTGGACAATAGTGAGCCAAAACACTACTAAGACACCCTACATCTTGTGAGAATTTCACAGATCAAGTGCTCAGAACTGCTTGGATGATGTAAAAGCCATGGCTCATTTATCAAATTAAGCACCCAGCACCCTTGAGTCTTGCAGTGAGTTCCCGAGTGCTTACATTAGCTTTGATTATGAGCAGTGCTCCTTTAACTGACTTAAATGATGTAGAAAACATCAGAAAACAGATTCAACACTAAGTCCTTTGTGGTCTACTATTCTTTAGCTAATTTGGTATTGGTCCTTGCCTGCAGTTTCAAGTACAATTGCAGGTAAATATTTGAAGATGTTCTTTTATATCAAATAATACTTAAGAAGCAACATATACATTTAGTTTAAAAGGTAAGTGCCAGAGTTTTGATTTCTGAATCCTAAGTTTGTTATAATTTATGCGGTGAACAAGTTTGCCAATCCTATTGGCCTACTTTGAGTAAAAATCTTATAATCTACAGCCATGCGCTACGCACGATATACACATTTACTGCAGCAGTATTTGGAACCAGATTCCCGTCTCAGGTGTTCTTTTCATGTCTTTTCATATGTTTATGGGCTTTAAAGGCAAAGATTTGCTTTCACCACAGATTAAAATACAGAATAGTGATGGAACAACATCATCAATCAACGTTACAGAGCAATATACCTGAACTAGTGTTGTGGTTTGTGTGGGGGGTTTGTCTGGTGGCAGGGAGGGGCCACAGCAATGGCTCCTGTAAGTAGCTGCTGAAGGTTTCCCCTGGTTCCGGCTCTGCTGGCAGCAAGGGAGGGACTGCAGCCGTGGCTCCTGTAAGTGACTGCTAAGAGTTGGCCCCCACCCTTGGCTCCAAGGTTTTAGTAGCCGGGGAGTGGGGGAAGGAGTACCACCGACCTGGCCCCTGTGAGAAACTGCTGGAAGTTTCCCCAGCTCCAGGCTGGTCGGCACCTCTGCCAATGACAGATTGAAGAGGGGGCATGGAACAAGCGGCTGTCACGGCCTTAGGCCCAGCTGTAGCCCAAGCCTCCGCCATGGCTCACGCAAGAGTCAGTGCTCTCAGGAGCCAATGAAAGAACCTGCGGCTGAGAGAGAAGCAGGATCTGAGAAAGACAACTATGCAGACACAGCAGTCAGTGAAGAGAAGCAAGAGGAAAGAGAAGGAGCCCCCTCCCCTGGAATTTCCCCTGCAGCGGGGTGAAGACACATGGTGCCACACGGTTTGTCCCTGTGTGCAGTCTGTGAGAAGATGCAGCCATGGAGGATTCCACATTGGAATTTTGGAAAAACCCATGCCGGAGCCGAGCAGTCATCAGGGACTGTGGACCTGTGTGGGAAGGACTCACGTTGAAGCAGTTTGTGAAGGACTCTCCTGCGAGAGGGGACCCCACGCTGGAGCCAGGACAGACTGTGAGGAGCCCTCCCCTGAGGAGGAAGGAGCAGCAGACTGACTGCATTCCCCAGGAACAAAGCCTTTGGGCCTGGGAAGGAGTGAGGTGTGGGGGAGAAGTTCTCCCTCTCACTATCTTGCTTCTTGTTTTTGATTGTAAATAGTTAATAAATTCAATTGTTTGGGTTTTCTTTGTTCTTCCCAAGTCCTGTCGGTTTTATGCCCGTGACCCTAAGTGGTGAGTGAAACCCTCCCTGTCCCTGCCTCAGCCCACCAGGTGTTTAACAAAAAACTGTCTGGTGGCATTTCTAAAACTATGATAACTGGTCACCTAACACTGAGGAAGCATCCATGCGGAAAAAAGTTTAGAGCTTCAGTATAAAGTTGCTTTTAAGTGCTTCCCTTTGGTTTGAACATCTGATAGTGATTTAATGATTGAATTATAGATCAGTTGTAATTGTTAACTCTGTAGGTAGCCCTTCAGATATGCAGGAAAACGGGTAAAAATCAGCGGCATAAAAAGAAAAGTTTTGCAAAACTATAAATTGAGAGTTGGCAGTGCCAATGAGACAGGAAGGGCAGATGTGTTACAGTCATTTACCAGAGGGAATAAATGGGTGGGAAGTAATGAGGATACAACCTAAAAATAAATCCCTAAAAACATATATGTGACCCAGGCAGAGAGCAAGCCAGCAGACATGCACGTTATGGACAGTAATGTGATTTCTTTTGAGAGGTTAGAATGACAGCCCCATGAGGGGTAGTTTGACTGGAGTATGGTAAAATCAAGTGGACATGCAAAATGTCCTGCTGCAGATGTCACAGTCAGTGAGGTGCCGAGTCTTAGGAATTGTGCTACGGACAGCAAAAATAAATCAGGAGTTTATATGCAGTCCAGGGGAGGAAATATAAGGTCTGGAAATAACTTAAATGAATCAGTTTCTAGAGATATTACCAAAAAGAATTGCAAAGAAATACGTGAATCATAGGTAGGATCTCCATGGAAAATCTGATAATTTATATATTCACTCAGATTTTCTTTTTCCTGTCTCTTCATGAAGAAAAAGAACATTTTTAACTTCTTATTCTGATTCAGGAAGGTTTTTTTTTTTTGTTCATACTTTCCCAACCTAAGAAAATGATTTTCCATTCAACTGTAGTATTATCATGGCTAATAATATCTGTGAGTCTTATAAATAGCCAAATCATGCTGTCTTCTTGAAACTAATAGGGACACAGTGATAAATCCCAGTAGCCTCAGAACTGCATGTTGGAACTGAGCCAAGAAGATATAAATTTTATTCTTAATGCTCTTGGGAAGTCCTTCCATGGGATTGTGCCGTGGGTCTAAATGTAGGTAGACAATCTCCCTTTACAGTACGTGCCCCAAATTTTCTTTGGAGCTTTTTGTCCTTTATATATTAATGGACTTATGTTTGGGAAAGGATGGAGGGTTAGGAATTGGGCTTTACTTCAGTAAAGGCTTTTTTGGTTTGGCTTTCTGCAGATACCTTGAGAATTTTATTAACATGAAATATTATTTTAATTTGTATCTGTGCTATGTTCTTTGTTTCTAATTTTATCTTTTAAACAAAAAAATATAGATTTCATTTATTGTTTGTTGCTCAGCTGTCTCTTTAGGCAATAAAAGTTGTGAAAAAATAATATTAGCATTCATTTAAGTAAGGTGTGGGCAAGCAGAAGTATCTAAATGTAAACTGAAAGAAAATACTCAGCTTTTATTACGTTTTTACTAGGTCTGTTACTTCTCCATAAGAGAACTTCACTCTCATCTATTCTTCAAGATTAATTAAAAGAGATAACTTGTTCTTTCATGGAGAATGCCTGTCCATTTTGTCTGTATGAGGCTGATGCACCCTTGATTTCTGAAAGTACAGGAAATAAAATCTCTGCTGCTGCTGCCCTGACTGGGGTTCCAACAGCCTCATTTCCTGCAAACTTCTATGTTGCTTTATGTGAGGATGCATGGGAACATGGCATCTGACATGCAGTGGATTTAAAATGTCCTTGAAAAGGGAAAATTGTGGCTCCGATGTCAGAACTGTCAGTGCTAGGTAAATGCTCTCTTTCAACTCCCAGAGCCTCAGGAGTATTGCACAGTCCGCAGAGCTGGTGCATCAGCCATCATCATTTTCTCCTCCCTACCTGACCCCTATCTCAACTATCTTGAAGTTCGTTCAACCTATATATGTTTCCTGCTAGTTCAGAGCTGAGGCATTCCCGACAGTCTTGGTTTCTTCTCTGATTTTTCTGTGGCACAGCACAGATTCAAAGACTTGTTTGGATGTTCTTGTGGATTCTTCTGGAATTTACAGATTATAAATTGCTCTCTGAGATGGTGGGGAATAGACTTGAACAGACTGGTGATCAAGCTGTCAGACAAACCTAAACTACCTCAAAAAAATAATAATATTTTTAATGAATATAACAACAGATCAGAATTCAAATAGTCTGAGTTCATTTCCAATTCCTAGAGTATTCTGATTTCCAGGGTATTTAGTGCTTTATGTGGGATAATATGTTTCCATTTCATTGTTGTTGTAATGTAGTGGCCTAGTTCACAGTAAATTCCTGAGAGTACAGAAACAAAGGAGAGGGAATGGAGGGATTACACTGATCTCTTGGGAAGCTTTATTGCTGCATTCAGTGACATTGAAAGTCATCTCCTTGCCCAAAAACTTGGAAGAAGTCATTATTCCACTTCTAATGAAGTTAATGGAAATTTTGCAATTTATTTACTTTGCAGAAAGATAAATTTACTGTTCCTATTCCATCTTATAACAGCAGATGATAGAAAAAACATGATGGGAGTGATTCCAGGTCTCCTGAGTTACTGGGCTCTTCCAATTAAAAACTGAGTCCTATGCTATCAATACTGCTGCTAGAAAATGTGTTGAAAATGTTACACACCTATGAGGTATTGATTTAGAATGCTGGCAATTAAAAAAAAATAAATTGAAAAAATTAATCCAACCCCTGACATAGTGGGTGCTGTTGGTTTGTCTGTACTTTGTTCAGAAATTTTCACCTAGCTGGCAGCATGATGAGTGTCAGTGCTTGGAACATTCAGAAGATTTGATTTATTTTAATTACACATTATTTAGTGGGAGTCTTTTAATATGCTCAATGACACAAGTAGGGCAGCAGAGCAGAAACTATCGTGTGGTAAAGGAAAATGCTGAAAGAAAAGTGCTTTTGTGAAAAATTGTCAAGTCTGGGGGGAAAAACAGTTGGCAGGATATCCACTTCTAAATAGAAAGTTCATTTAGTTTGTATTCATCTGATCAACTTTTTTGGGTGAAATAAGCAGTAACTGCAGAATGTGCAGGTATGACAATGTGTGGGAACATGGGCTGGACGAGGAGTCCTGAAGGTGAGGTTGGGAGGAGAGTCATCCAGGAGAATCCTAAAGACTTGGGGTTCCTCCCCACTCCATACTTTTCCTCTTTCTTCTGTCTGTACCAAAAGTTCAGAAGAGACCTCCATGAGTAGTCATGTATATATGATGAGTTTGCTCTAAACCATTATTTTAATGTATAAAATATTAAAGAGGTTTATATGAATATGAATGCAGCTGCCTGTTTTGAAGTGACTAGCATTGTCTCATTCTCTTTTGTGTTGGCTTAGTTATCTTCCTTCGGAGCCAAATACATTTTTAAAGAGTCTTGCTGAAGAGGACAAGCCTTTATGCAAGACAGAATGGGCATGATGTTAGGAATATTAGCTATGTGCACTTAAAAGGATGCACCAGGAACAAAATCTCTGTAGAAAGATATTTTCCTTTTATTAGAAAAGCCTTCTGTAGGCTTAATTATCATGGACAAAAAAAGCACACTGTTTCCCAGCGAAATGCTACCCACTGATATCACAAGAATTCAGCCCTGCTTAAGTGCTAGGAGGTATGTTCTCAGTGCACTTATAATCGGGTCGTTATCGCCATGGTTATGAGATTTAACTGACTGAAAACTGTAGGCATTTGTCTCATTAATGCCAAATGTTACAGTTTATTTCTGGGAACTGAAAAGCCTGCTGCCCAGGGAAACCTGTTCTGTGATAATCTTTGAAAACAAGGTGCTTGAGAATACCCTGCCTGGCTCATGTCTGATGGTTTCACACATATTTTGTTGTTGGTTCTTAGGGGGTTTTGGTTGTTAAATAACTTTGTTCTGTGGTATTTCGCTTTATGAGTTAGCGTCCTCTAAGGACTGCAGGTTTTACAAAACAAGTAGGCGGTTATGATGCTCTTTGCTCATATGCAATCACATCTGAGCAAACTCCGCATTTACATTTTACGTTTCCCTCTCTCCTTTTTGGTTCATCTTTTTTTTGTTAGACTTTCAGACAAAACACTTTTCAGCTGTGATTTTGGGACTGAATATAGTCACACTTCTCTGCTTGGAAGAGAATTAAAGAAGTGCCATTGCTCTTCTAATTTTGTTTCTGTTGTTCCTGAAACAAAAAAAATGTAAAATCATCAGTGATTTCATTAACACGTGGATCAAACCAGAATTAATACCTTTGGACCTTTTTTTTTTTCCCATACAGTCTGCTTTGTTGTCAAAACGAGTTATGCCCAAATGAAATCCTTGCATTTGATCAGAAAAATTGTCAGAAATTTGAGAGTTTCATGTATCAACTTCTCAAAATTTTTCTCCTGATTTGCAATCTTTGTTGAGTAGGATTTGTACGGAGTATAAAAAAGCACATGTATCTACATCGTTTTGACCTCTAACTGGAAGTGTCATCCATAAAAAGTTGCAGTTTGGATGATTTTTTTCTGCTTTAGTCTTTCTTTGTTGCATATTGGGACCATACATTTCGATTTTCTTCTTGCAACATGTTTTCCATGCAGAAGCTAAGCGCACCAGAGCACAGGAGTTGACAGAGGAAAGCGAGGGTACTTGAAAAAGTAAAAGGATGAATAATACAATATATAGATTTGAGTGAAACATAATGTTTGGTAAAGGTCCTTATTTATTGCTCTATTTATACAACATTATTTATCATTGCTGTTACTAGAGCAACATTTTATGGCTTGCCTATAACAATCATGAATGTCTGTAAGTCATTCCAAAATCTAACCGCACTCAGTTTATTTCACGTATATAGATTTATTTTGAATCAGTGGATTTATATAACCAGTCTCTGAAAGTCAAAACAGCTATTTAATGAAGATTTTTCCCCATTCTGCCTCTTGACACACCTATGTACACCAGGTGCTGTCGCTCCCATAATCAAAGCAGGGCTAGTTGCTACTTATGTCTCTCATAATCCAAATGAAGAATGAAGATGCATGGTCAAAAAGGGACACAGTAATAACAAAGTTACTTACCAGCCTTCCTTACTTTGTGATTTCAGCAGGCATAAGAGTGACAAGAGTGGATAGGCATTGTAAAATTGGCTTTATGCATTTCATATAACTTTATGACGCTTATAGACAAGTGGTTGAAAGGAATAATAATAATATACAAAACAAAACAACACTAAAATACATGGATCTTTAAATAAAGAATTGCATAGATAAATGCTGAGCTAGAATAAAACTCACAACATTCACCTCTCTTTTATTGCCTTCTGTCTGGTTATCTAATGTAGGTGGCTGTCTTTGTCATTGTATAAATATGTATACAGGGCTGAGGCTGGGGTTATATGTATATGGGCTGAGGGTACTACAGAAAAATGAGATTTTACACCACTTGTTGGGAGAGGGAGGGGACTGGTGGTTCACAGGTAAATCAAAATTATATTTCCAGCCATGTCCAAGCCAAATCTGATGCCCATGCAAGAGCCTGTGTGCTGATTCGGGATGATTAAGCAAAAACCACAGTAAATCTGGCTCTGGTATAAATAATAAAGACTACCTAATACATGCAGGGAGGAGACATCCTGACTCCATCTCACTTCCATGGGCAGCCAGCACTCTGCTGACAGCTTTGCCTGGAGCCAGCTCAGTGTGTGCTCTCCATGGACTGCTGGCATTGCAGAGACTCTCCTTCTCCACTCTCAGGAACACCTTGGAATAGCCTAACGTTTTGTATTTACTTTGCAAAAGTGCAAAGGATCTTGGAAAACATTAAACCTCCTTGGTTTCAAGAAGAGCAGCATCCAGTTGCAACCACCTACACGTGCTGGTGGTGGCACAAGCTGTAGGAGAGCCAGGCAAACCTCAGATACATGAACATTCACCGGTCATGTTAGAAAACCTTCGTATTCATTTCAAAACTGGAAAAAAAAATTAGCAAGCTTCCTTCTGTTTGTAAGAATTAATGTTGGTTGTCTGTTTGCATGTCAGTTGGCTGCTCAGTGGAGGTGTGTGTTTTGGAAATGGGCTCGTCGACCTTATAATTTGGGCTGATTCTCCAGGAGACCTGAAGTAACAGAAAATAGAAGTGGTTGTATTCAAAATGGAGACAGATCAGATAAGGGTAAATCCAGCCGCAACCTCAGATGGCAACAGGAAGAGAGTTAAGAAGTTCCAGGATAGTGGCTGGGAGCATTTTGGGAAGGGGTATGCTAGATGAATTGGTTTTACTTTGGCAGTAAAGAGGCTGGGATGATATTCCATGGCTGGCATTTCCTGCTACTGCTCTGTTTGTATTACTTTTATTCCACTTCCACTTTCTTGTTTCTGCATGGTCTTGGTATAAAGGAGAAGGAACTACAAACCCATGAATTTTTTCCAAGACCTGATCCCGTTTAAAAAATGTGAGATCATGGTGTCCCCATCTATTCAACAAGTCTATTTTCCTTTACAGGCAAAAAATTACTTCAAAAGCTGCAGTGCTTCATTCCTGAGAAACTACAGTTGACCCAGTTGACCTTTTTTTTTTTTTCCTTATGATAACATTTACAAAAGAAATTAGCCTAATTCCCATAACTATGAAGAAATAAATCATCTTTAGACTGTTGGTTAGCTAAAGTGTTTGTAAGGATTCTCTGAAATAGAAACAGTACTCCCTGAAGTTTGTGGTACTGGTAAAACATTTGCAGTCATACTTTTCGTAATTAAATTGAGTTATTCCACCTTAATTAAGTCTGAAATGTACCACCAGCTGAATTAAAGGGAAACTTTATGAAACAAGCTTCTGAACTCTTCAATCTGTTTTGAATAATAATTTCCATTCCCTCACCATCAGGTAACAGAAACGCGGACTGGCCCCCTTGGCTGCAGTAACTATGACAACCTAGATTCTGTCAGCTCTGTTCTGGTTCAGAGTCCTGAAAATAAGATTCAGTTGCAAGGTATGTAGGTGTGATTTCATTAATTCGTTTTGGAACAGGATGACATTTATCACATTATCTGCTTTTCCTTTCTTCCACCTCATAAAAGGTCATTTTCCTAATTTTTTGTTGTGTGTGCAATAAATACATTCTAGACAAAGTGAAGGAATTGTCAGTAACTGGTGTTGCCTTTGAAATGGAAACAATTTCTGTACACAGCAGAAAATAATCTGAATAATGCTGTTAACATTTTACAGCCCTATTTAGCAATTGCTTGCACACCTTTTAAATGGCCTGAATTCCTGTAGATTCCACCAAACAGGGAGTGACATTTAGTCAGCCTGGAGGAGAAGGATATAGATTTTCAAAGTCTCTAAATACTAAAGAGTCCAAGGGTTCCTCCTGGGACTTTTAAGAAAACCTGGGAGGTTAGGCATCTCACTCATGAGAAAAACAATAGTAATCATATACATATTTTTTTGAAAAAAGAGAAGGAGAGAAAGGAAAGGGAACAGGAACAGGAACAGGAACAGGAAAAGGAAAAGGAAAAGGAAAAGGAAAAGGAAAAGGAAAAGGGAACAGGAAAAGGAAAAGAGGAAAAGGGAAAGAGAAAAAGGAAAAGGGAAAGAGTGAAAGGAAAAGAAAAGAGAAAAAGGAAAAGGAAGAGGAAAAGGAGAAAAAGAGGCATCATTTCATGTGTATTTTTGTTAATTCCAGTAGATACACTTCCCAACCAGCATATTGGGTAAATGAACATTTTTGAAAAATCACCCTCTAGGGTATTAGGCCATTAATGATTCCTTTTTTTCAGTTACACAAATATAGTATGAACAGCTTATTTTTAGTATGAAAACAGACCAAGTTCTCTTTAATTTCTGTACTTGTGTATACCTCTGCGTATATACAGCAAGAGAAGAATACAGTTCTTATTTTGCAGTTACAGGTAGCTATACAATCATTTCCAATGGTTGTCAGGGAAAGATTATCTTCCTATTTATAATATCCATGTGGTTATTTTTCCCTTTCCTTTCTTTCTCTTTAGAATAGGTTAAAAACAATAAATTACACAATGGTTTCAGATATAGAAGCATTTTTAAAAGGAATTTATAATTTCCACTGTGATGCAATTCCCATGATTAGGATCACGTAAACAGTGGCCAAAATTTTCGGATGAGTAAGTCTAAATTTCTGGTCACAAATATTCTGAATTTTTGAGTCACCTGCTCTGTGGTTCTGATAGATCAATGTGACATGCTTTTGCAAGGCTTCTGTGTGTCATGGCAGGATGAAGTATGAAAACACCTTGCAAACGGATTTTCAACATGGCAGGAATTTTTTGAAGCACCATCAGAGCTAGAATTTGCACCCTTTCTCCGTTGTAAACCTTTAGTAGATTTAAGAATGAGTTTTGTTTCTCAAGGCTTTACGGACCTACCCATCACATCTGATTGACTGTCCCTTAGCAATTAAATACCAGTGTTATAAGAAATATCAATTTAATTTTATTTTTCTAAAATTTCCTCCAACCCAGTTTTTCCCATTCTTCTTAGTTTGTCTGTACAAAATCATGAAGAGATAACTAGAGTTATTTAGACAAGCTGTATCTAGTTGTGTCAAAGGCACATGGAAAACAAGTCCAGTACAGAATGGAAACATTTACCTTCACATCTCTTTTTTCTGATTATATTTTCTCTTTACTCTGTCTTTCAGGACTTCTTTCCCTTCATCAACACTCTCAAAATTTGCATTAGCTGCCAGTACCAAGATTGTAATTCAGCTGCATGCTTCCCTACTGCAAAGCTCTTGCTTCTGAGGCTGTTCATTCAGCAATTCTTTACAAGGAGAAACTGATGTCATCCTTTCTTTCTGTTTTTGACAAACCCACTAGAAAGAAATTCCGCCAGTAAACGCTCTGTCTGAGGAGCACAGGCTACTAGTTAGTGGAATGGATATTCCGTACTGCGAGGGAAATGTGAGGAATTTATCTGAAATTAATTCTTAAGAAGGGAAATATATGACATAGTGCAAATACTAGACAGATGCTTAAATTGTCCTTAAAAAACCATATAGTTCCCTTTTTCATAATTGTTTGTTTGTTACATAGGTTGGGGAAGGTGCTTGGCTCGAGCATGCCTTTACGTTTAATAACATAACACTTTATTCCCTTCAGGTCTTCAAGTCATCCTGCCTGAGTATCTGCAAGAACATTTTGTCCAGGCAGCTCTGAGCTATATTGCCTGCAATTCGGAGGGGGAGTTCATCTGCAAGGACAATGACTGCTGGTGTCAGTGTGGTCCCAAATTCCCAGAGTGCAATTGTCCCTACATGGACATTCAAGCCATGGAAGAAAATCTGCTCCGTATAAGTGAGACTTGGAATGCATACAACAGTGAATTTGAAGAATCTGGTGAGATGTTTTATAAAATTTTTGTCGGTTTGGCTATATCTCACAAAAAATATTTATACAACAGGCTCCATCTGAAATCTCCAGGATGGTTTGCACATGTAAAACTAAACGTGCTTAAATGAATCCTGGATCTGAGTCTTAATTATTACAATTTCCTGATAGGAAGTGTTGTCCTCACCTTGTGGTGGTCAGCAGTCTGGGTATTTACAATAGAATTTAGGCACCTGTGTTTGAGTATTCATCTGCTATCATTTGTGGAGTCTGGGGCTGTGAGGACTTTGGTCCTGTTGGACCAAGTGTGATGGAGGAGGCAGAAGACAGAACAAATGAGGAACAAAGTCAGCTTATACACTTTATATGGGTGTTCTGTGTCTTTGTTCTGTAATGCAGCTGAAACAGCTGCTTCATTTCAGATGAATTTTTCAGTGTTGGGTCAAAGTTTCTACTGTACCTCCTCTTTACCCTGTCCCTCCATCCATGAAGCCAACATGGAGAGCATAGCCAGCTTTTCATTTACCAAATAGTTAACAGTTCATCCCGTCATAGTTGGCAACTTGCTTATTCGTATGATTTCTGTTTAAACTGGACCTTTCCATGTTGTCTTTACAACACTTTTGTGCCACATTAGTTTTCTTTAAAGCACTGAGGTTTTTTTTCATACATCATTTCACCTGTCCTGAACTTCCAGTCCCATAGAGAAAGGGAACCACAGGTAAAATCAGCTTCTAAACAACTGTTTTCACAACTCACTCACTCAGTGATACCAGTAACAGCTGTCTAGCCAGATGGTGGGAAAAGTAAGGAGAGCTCAGCAGACCTGGGAAAAATCACCAAGAAAGAAAAAAAAAAAGTCAATGAGAGAGATAAGGAAGAAGCAAGAAAAAACAGCAAAAATCACACTTTTTAGTGAGTCTTATTGGAGAAAGAGAACGATTCAGTAGAAGAGAGAGGGAAGAAGTCTATTCAGTGGTCATGGAAGAGTGTGGGAGAGAAGAAATATCAGTACAATACTTAACTGTGAATGTATATTGTATACATTCATTTTTTATATTTGTTGTTATGTTAAAGACTAATTTCCCAGTTCAAGGTTGAGAATTTCAGTAGACTATATCAGTTAAACTTTCAGTCGTAACTTTTAGTGAGACCTAATGCTTAAATCTGGGTGTGTTTGGGAGATCTCAGGCCCTTTTCCTAGCCCTAGTCTCACTCTCAGCATGAGGACACCAGAACTTACCATATTTCTCCTTGGAAGATCACAGACTTCTCTGATTATAAAAACAGGAATTTATGTTTTGGTTTTGTATATGTAAAAATGCATTTTCCCAATGACTATATTGACTTTTTAAAGCATTTACGGAGTTGTGCTATCGTGTACTAGTTTGCAAACTAGGACAAGCGTATTGACTCTACAGAATTGTGTACCGTATTTTGTCCTATTTGAATGGGATGTGACACTGTTCAGTGCCTGAAGAATGTCATTTGATGGCACCTACTTAACAGCAATTTTAGTCAAGCTGAAAGAGCACACACTTTTGAATCTGTGGAGGATTCTTATAGCAAGCTGTAGAGGGGCGTCAAATTACTTACGAGTTTGAATAGTTGTCAGCTACACATATAGTCCTATGTTCAGGACTGAGACATGAATGTTAGGGGAAAAATGAGTAAGAGTTAGATTCTGTACTTTTAAAAGAGTCTCTGTGTGAATCACTAAAATGGCAGCTTCACGTACGTCTGTCAATTAGGTGATTGCTAGTAGATGTGGTTACTAAAAAGTGAAATATAGATTATTAACATCATTAAGATGTATACCCCACCCATTCTTTAGCTCTTGAATTATTTAAATAATTTTTAATCTAATACATATACAAAGCATGACTTCCACATCTCATAGGTAGCTTAGAAAACCTCTGTTTTGAATTTATAAACTGTTTTACATAAAGATGTTCATGGAAAGATGAGATAGATAACCTTGTATGTGTACAGGTCTCTACTTTGCTGAGAAAAAGTTGGCATGTGAACTTTTGATAGATAGCTTAGTCATTGCTCATTCAACCTCCCTATATAAGTCATATATTACTGTCTGAACAGCTCTTCCAGAACTGTCACGCACGGTCTGTAATCATTTCTAGCCAAAGTGGTTACTGAGGCATATTCGGAAAAATTTAGAGCTTGTGCAAGATTTAAACTGTGAAAAATACTGTTAACAAATATCAGCACAATCTGATTCGTGTTAACAGCACGTCCTGAGAACAAAAGTGCCCTTTGTTAAACCAAACTTATATTTTTAAATGATACTTTATAACTTTGATGTGGGATATTTATCCTTCAGTCTTTGTCCAAATCAGTGGGAGTCAGCTTTTGAGATAAGAGTATGCTGTTTTATTCTAATAAAATTATAATAAAAATAAATTAGTTAGAAAAGAGAAGGGTGAAAGAAGGACAGATTCTTTAGCAATTCAGAGTCTGAGTAGACAAGGGACAAGATAATGACAAGATAAGATAACTACTGGCCCATATAGTCTACTACTAACTTCAGAGGAAGGAATGAATAGATTAATTCCGTTCTTTGACACTGCGAACTCAAGATTCAGGTAAAGCTAAGTACAAGTGTATTGATTTTCTAACTCTCTGTCTTCCAAACCCTTCCTTGCCTTACATATAACAAAATAGTCCTCTGAATCCAGAAACAAATTTTGACCCCCTAATACAGACCAGTAAATCTTACTGGGTTCACTTGAGGTTATGCACATTGCCTGTAGACAGAATTTAAACTAAAGAGGAAGAAGCAAATATTCTATTTAAGATGGTTTGTTTACTGTCGGTGTTATCTCTCCCTTCTGTCTGTTCAAGATAAAACAACTGAGGAACAGATTTTTTTAAAGGAAAAAAATGGCAGTTCTTCAGTGCCTAAATCCCATTTGAAATCAATGGGTAGCTAAATTTAGTTTGTGTTTTTGAAATTCTCCATCTGGATTTCCAGAAATAAAGAAAATTAAAAAAAAAAAAGCAACTGGACTGTTTTTTCTACAGCCTTCTGCTCTCTTCCAAACTAGGTGCTATACATTATTGTCTTACATTTTAAATTATGAGATGGAAAAGAAAAATGTGTGTACCTAGTTAAAAGTCAAAGGTCCCGAACACTACAATTACAACTGCGAAAAGTTAATAGCGTAGTATGACAACTCTTTGCATACTGTCCAACTGCAACAAGTAATCTCGTTAGATTAGTGTAATGTTGGGTGAAATGAGAGCGTGTACCACATCAGGAACCTCATGAAGTTCAACAAGGAGAAGCTGAAAGTCATGCACCTGGGGACTCTTGCACCAGGCACCAGGATGTCCAGCAAGAAAGCAGTGTGGCAGAAAAGGACCTGGGGGTCCTGGTGAACAGCAGGTTGAGCATGAGCCAGCAATGGGTCCTTGCAGTACAGAAGGCTGATGGTATCCCAGGCTGCATTAGGAGGAGTGTTGCCAGCAAGGCAGGTGAGAGGATCTCTCCTCTCTCCTCAGCACTGGTGAGGCCACATCTGGAGTATTGTGTCCTCCAGGTCTGAGCTCCTCAGTACAAGAGAGACATGGATGTATTGGAGAGAAGTTCTCAAAGATGATGAAGGATCTGGAGCGTCTCTCCTGTGAGGAAAGGCCAAGAGAGATGGGACTGTTCAGCCTGGAGAAGAGAAGGCTCGGAGGGAGATCTTACCAATGTAGAGAAATACTTGAAAGGAGGGCATAAAGAAGATAGAGTGAGACTCTTCTCAGTAGTGCCCAGTGACAGAACAAGAGGCAATGGGCACAAACTGAAACACAGGAGTTTCAATCTGAACATCAGGAAACACTTTTTCACTGTGGGAGTGACAAAGTACTGGCACAGGTTGCCCAGAGAGGTTGTGGAGCTTCCTCCTTGAAGATATTCAAAAGCCATCTGGACACAGATTTGGGCAAGTGGGTCTAGGTGGCTCTTCTTGAGCAAGGATTTGGACCAGAGGTCTTTTCCCACCTCAACCATTCTGTTACTCTGTGATCAAAGAATTTTCCTGATTTTCACATAGGATGACTCTGGTCATCCTTGGGTTTAGTGGTAGTGACAATTCTCTTTTTGAGCAACTATGATTATTATGGACTAGATGAACCAATATATTCCTGTTCAGAAGGTGTCATTCATCGTTATGTGCAGATTTCATTTCACTCAGGCTCTTCTGGCATCTTTGACTACTTGAATCTCATTTTGGAGGACATGGAGCAGTATTTTATCTCTCAGTAAATTTGGATGCCTTTCCATCTCTCTAGCTGCCCTGCAGCAATGTATACTTGATCACTATTAGCTCAATGAGCTTCATATAACCTCTCAATATCAGGGTATGTACTAAGTTCTCAAAGAAATTACAAGAGCTACTTTAAGCTGTTTACTCTGAAACATCTGTTTATTCTTTATTGTATCTTGTGGCCTCCAGACTCAGCTACTAAGCTTGCAAATGAGCAGCTGTTTCCTTACCAAAAATCCATACTAAAGCTGTTCAACCTTTATTAACAAATTTCATTAGTTTCTTGAGGCCTTTGGCTGAATTAATGTGTAAGCAAAGTTGTCTCTGAGAACATCATTCCATGAAGCTGTTTTTTTATCATCTAACACTTGGCGTAGAAATATCACCTCTGATGGAATGAAGCAGTGTTTCGTCTGCTCTTTCTTAATGTGCATGAAACTAGCCTTTCATAGGAATTTGTAGCCTAAAACGATAACTAGATAATCTAGTTGACCTGCTGTTATCACAAGACACTAAGTTTCACTGAGATTCCGGAGTATGGAGTCCACCTCCATCAGTTAGCTTAAAGCACTGCAATCTCCACTAGTGTGCCTGTAGCCCACCCCACCTTTTCCATATGCTGTTCTTCTAACATTGGCAGTTTTCCTGTTCTCCTTCTGCCCCTAATACTAGGAGCATGTTTTTGTCCAGCTCCTCCTCTCGTTAAATGTTTTCTTTCCACTTCAGGAAAAATGTTTGATCTAAGCATTCAGGTGCTAACCAGTTTCACAGAGTGTCAGAAGAAAAAATTGAAAATTTCTCAAATTTTTATGTATGCAGGATTTTCACAGCTTATGGTTACAGCAGTGTTGAAGATGGTGTTAGTGAATATGTTCCCTTGTTATACATCACTGATTTTTGAAGTTTTTGATACTCTCTTGGCAAGAGAGTGAACAAAAAAACCCAAATTCTACTGTGAAACTCTGTCAACGACTTACTGACAATATAGTGTTTTACAGAGATTATGACCCACTGCTCTAAAATGCATGAAAAGCATGAAAACCCATAAAAACACCCACAGGCTCTGGATTCTGACAGCAAGGATAAGAATATAGTCTTGCATTGTCTGTACCATAATCCTGCTGTGGTTAGCTGCTGAGTGCCTTTGGAAATCTGGCTGCTTCATTTAAACAATTTAAAAGACAACAATTTTTTTTAAGGTGGTCTGCTCAGTGACATCTAAAACCAATTTGCAGCAGTCCATGTTGCAACTTAATTTCATTTTTCTAAATTAAAAAGGCTATTAAAATAAATGAGGGCATGGATTATAGAGTTGCTCAAAGAATAGAAGATGGCAAAAGTACATTTTCATAATTTTTTTTTTTTATTACTAAAATTTATGAGACCTCCTGGAAACATGAAAGTAAAATCTTCCATCCAAGCATTTATTTTCACATAGCTCACATGCAATGGCAGCTTGCTGCCTTATCTTTGCATATTTCCCAAGTGCTGAACAGTTGGGTTTTTTTTCCCTTGAAGGCAACAAAATCTCTTTTGGAATATTTATTTGAAAGGCATGGGATGAGGAGATGTGCAACAAATATTATGAGGCATATTTTCAAAGTAGCTTTGAAATGGAAAACTTATTCTGTCAAACATTTATTTTAAATACAAAATACTATGGAAGGAAATAGCAGGGCCTATAACAAACGGGACAGAAATGTTACTGTCACAGTTGGGTTTAAAGATGATTTGGTAACGTCAATATATGTGCTTATTTTAATAATTTGTAGTCCCTTAACTTCACGCATGTGACTTCTGGGCTGAAATATTCAGTGTCAGTTTAAGTAGATCAGAGCCAGGGTTATCTAGGATGTTGAAGAGCTTAGCCCACTGAACAAAAAAATTATTTACGCTACCAGACATGTGGTTTCACAGGCATGATTAAGCATCAAAAGTCATCCTGTAAATATTATGAAATGCATCCTTCTACAAGTTTAAAAGACAAACTTCTCAAAATGTGGAGTTTGATTTTTTTTCAATCACTCTGTATCTACCTGCTTTAGAGACATATTTCAAAAGGTAAATTTCAGTATCACAGAAAGTGCAAGTGGTATCAGTACAGCTAAAGTAAATTATTAACTTTCACATTAATATTTGCTGAAATTATTTTTCATTGTGCATCCATCCTCCATCATTGCCTTGATTCGAAAATACTAGCTGAAGTGAATTGCTGTTGCAAGCTATTTCTTCTTAAATCCTTGGATTCACTGGATTTGGACTTCATGTCTAATGCATTTCATAATTCCCTAATAACTTCAAGATGTCTTGCTATTGAGCATTGGTTACTCTTTACATATACTGACCTAAAATGGTCTGAAAAAATCCACAGTTTTGGAAGTTTCACCTAAAAGTTAGATCTGAATCCTCTGTTAATGTATAGCACTACACAGAAAGTAACCAAAGTTTTCTTGTTTGCATCAGCACAGGTTGCTTTTGAGACTTTTAGAGTCCTGCTTCTTCAGTCCAATTATATTTTTTTTCATTTCTTTATAATGATTGAACTAATGATGTTCTCAAAATTCCTTGTATAAAAGAATTGGATTTAAGGGGTTGAAGAAAGCAGGTTCTAATAGAGGAGATGATAAGCTTATTACTGAATTAAATATCAGTAATACTGAAGATGAGGACGTTCAGGCATCCCATTCTTTTTTGGGGAGTAGCTTTTGCATCTTATATAATTATGTTTATGTAAAATCTACAGAAAGCAATAGGAGAGATCATCTCCACCGTTCCATAATCTTCAGTTAGATTTGAGAATTATCCATTTAATAGCATTATGAATTTATATCTCCATCTTCAAAACTGGAAAATGTATTTTGATGCTACACTTTCAGAACTGTCTCCCTTCTCCTGCAGTTCATATTTTCCAGTATGAAATGTGAGCATACTGTAAAATGTCAAGTTTGAAACAAGAAAGGCTCCTTCCACTAAGCAAATCTACTTCCCAGATTGGCAAATCTGTTTTTTTTTTAAAACCACGCACAACAGAAGCCCAAAGATGGTCTTGGAAAAAGTGAAGAATTAATGTTCTCTCACTGCTGAAGTTAATCTAGACCCTAATCAAGTGAAACTCACATGCAGACTTGGTCAGTAATTTTATTATTGAATACTACTAAAAGATGGAATATGTTGCAATTCACACTTTGGTGGTGGTCTTGCTGTATAGACATCTGAGTTGTCTAAGTCACAAGCTTTTCAAAAGATTGACCAACCATTTCTGGTCACACTACATGTCCTCCTAAAATAGCACTGTGTGCTGACGCCAGGCTTCTGAACTGTTCTACTGGTTCTTATGACGGATGGCAAACCCTGTTCTCACAGTGAAGGTGGTTTCCAATACCCAGATTGCAAACCGTGGTAAAGTACAGTAAAATCAAGACTGGAAATTACAACTGGCACTGCGGTGGAAGTGCAGATGCTCAGAGGAGAATTTTTACACCTTCTTCTAGCCCTATGAATTTGCTACAGATAGGCAACGTTGCCTTCATGATTACTGAGGCTGAAAAGAAGCTGTAAAGGAGGAATTCTAAGACTATTCCAAACTCAGAGACTGAGTCAGTTAATACGTACATCCAGAGCAAGTGATCATATTTGATCTCAAAACCTATGCATATCTCTTGCTATTTATCAGAGAAGATAATTTTATAGTCATTCTTGCACGTAGAGACCCTTAGATTATGAGCACGTAGTAATACATCTGTTGGGTTTTTTTCTTTCATTCAGTTTGAGTAACAATGAAAAAATAGCAGACATAGCCAGAGCAATCAGACTTACTTAATTTGCTAAAAAAAAATTGTGCTTAAAGAAAACACACAGAAAACCAGCCACTTTAACAAAATGTAAAGTTAAATTCTTAACTTAGTTTTAAACAGATTAAATTTAAAGTTAAAATAAAAATAAATTAAATATGTAAATAAATTTAAATAGATTGTCCATTGCTGAAGACAGAAATCTTAGATGTCCGGGTGACAGAATGAGTTGTGATGACAGCCAACGACAAATCCAAATCTTCAAGATCAAAAGTGAATCATAGCATAAAGACACAGGAAACCTGGGGGAAAGAAGTTTGCATCATCAGATAAGTACTAGCTTTTTCATCATTTTATATACTGATGTCAGCTGAAGTCGTGCAATCATCTTAATTATGAATTACATTAATATCTCCCAGCAGTGCATTAAGGAACGCAACCGGGGTCCCTCATGTCATTCATTCTTTCTCCTGCTCTCCATCACACAAGCATTTTAAAATATTGCTGTGATTGTAGTGTGTCAGGTCCTTTCTGATGGATGACTCCAGCAAAACTATAGCAAGTCTGAATTTAGTGTGTGATGTTTAACCTTAACAATCTCTCTATTTAGTCAGAAAAATCTAATATAACTTTGCCATCCCAATAAGTCACAGATTTTTGCCATTCCTCTGGCGTGAATTCTTCCTAAAAGAATGCTTTAACGAAAGTGGGCACCATGGGATTCCTTTTTATTGCCTCTCACTATCTTCAAATCAAAGTCACCTATCTGACAAGTAAAAAAATGTAATTTTTTCCAGCTGCCAGGCCTGCAAATTGACTACATCATGTAGACATCAGTCTGGATTCTGGCCCTCTCCCTTACGGCCAGCAGTAGTGATAACCCTAAGATCTAAACAATGCCCTTAATAACTCCTGTGTAAACTACAGTTACGTTGTTCAGACTGCCTTTTAATCACTGGGTAAAAATTATCTTGATGTCTGTAGGGTTCCCTATGATCCTTCTAGTACAAGAGAAAAAAAAAAAAAGGAAAAAAAAAAAAGAGAATCTGCATTGTAAGATTGACATTTTAAAACATGGTTAATGTACCAAATATCTCACTTATACCTGTTCCAAATTACTAAAATTGAGCAAAAGAGCAGAAAGTAACTGCAGGTTTAATTTGGGAATGTCAGTTTAAACATAGGATTTTGCTATATGTGCACCCTGATCAGAGGAAACTTCTTGCAATTATAATGGAAGAAAAGCTCCCAGACTGACTTCAGACTTATGTTGAGGTTCCAAGCCTTAAATAACATTGCAAGATGACTGGATGTGATTTGGCATCACAGACAGACTGTAAGTTTCGAGTCCCATACTCATTTGCAGTGAAGACAGTTTCCACTGGAAGTTCTCTCTTACCACAGCCCACCAACATTAGTGCTTTTCCAGCTACTGTGCTTTCATCCAAATGCATGTAACCTCAGCTTAAAAATGAAATTTGGAATTAAAACTGAATACTGGAGGGCTTCTTTAATTTACAAAGTTTGACCTTGCTCTCTAACAAGCTTTGTTTTCATTGATGCAGAAGAATGAGAGAACGCGCGGGTCAAAGGGCCCCTGCCAGCTTGTTGTATGTGGTCCACACGAGGTGTGATCGCTCAGGTTGTTCAGGTAGCACAGGCTGGCTCTCTGTTGACCAGAAAAGACCGTTTGAGGTGCAAAGTGAGTCTCATTTGAAATCTTAATTGAAAGACTCCTCGTGAAGTCTGAACAGACTCGCTGGCATTTGAAGGTGCTTTTTAATCACTGTGAATAAAGACTTCAATCAATATGGTTCAAACTATTTGCCCCTGAGCAGTAGAGTGGTGGTTTTCTTCGAAACTGTGCTTACAGCTTCAGGCTCAAGGCCAAGAAAACTTAGCCCCTTGAGTTCTTAATATAATTATTGTTTTCTCTATTATCCTCCAAGTGTGTTAATTTGCCTCTCAGTAATTAACTTCCCTATGTGGTTGTCAGGAAGTTTAATCAATAGCATCAAGAGATACACCAAGCTGTCCTTCCTTCTGCGACCAGTGCTCCCTCCCACCTCTCCCACTCCTGTGGAGGTGTCACTGTTTTAATAAAATGAACAGGTGGGATGTGCATAATTTCTTCCAAGAGTCAATGTCTAAACTGCTCATCTCCTATTCCACAATGAAGGCACAGCCAGTCAGGTCCCATCAATAGAATTGCCCCTGTTCCAAAACTAAAAGCATTACATGACTCCTGCTAAAGCAGCACCTGGCAAATCAACTTAACAAAGTTTTGCATGGCATTGCATTCTCTGACACCTTAAACATTGTGTGACATTGTGATAAGAGGAGGAGCAGAAGGCTCGATCTAATATTATTCTACTTATGTCCAGCCTGTATGGGACATAATGTAATACCCTTCAAAACTAGTGACAAAAACCCTCATTCTTGGTGGAATTCCAACCTGTCTTGGCAGCTTTGGTCTTTCTTTATTAAGAGGGAGATAGCTCTGTGGCCTCTCTTCTAGGTTAGTCTTGTCTGTTCTGGTTCATAGCTTCTTAAATCTCTTGTAACAGCTTAACACTGGTTATTTACTTCAATGTGTTTTTCCAAGAGCACTTTTAATTTATGCTCATCCTCTTCCCTGAACTATCCTTCTGTGGTGCATTCCATGTTTATTTATCTTACTCAGTTTTCAAACTACAGGAATTACAGGAGCTAGCAAGGTAACTTTCGGTGACAGAGGTTATGTCTAAATCTACACATAAGAATTATGTCCTATGAATTATGTGCTTTTATAGTACCATAGAAAGATAATAGCTAGCACTAGATAGAAATTGGAACATCCATGCTTCAGGAATACTTGTAAACCCTGTTGAAATTGTCAAAATGTTCACAACAAAACCCCCAGAATAACCAATAGGTTTTTGAGAAATTTTTCTTGAAAGTTTACGATGAATTCCAAGGGACATCCATTTGAAGGGTAGTGATATAAACATTTTTAAAGTAGTAATGAATGAAAATCACACCCGAAAGAAAAACTGACAGGATGAAGGGAATGTCCTTCAAATGTTGGGTTTTACAGAGACAGCTGTTGAAGCCTTTTTTTCAATTTCTGAAAAGTGAACTTGCTGTCAAGGTCATATTTAGATTGAGAATAAGAAACAAGTCATTTCTTGATTATAGAAAATGTGGAGTATTTTCAGCTTGTGCCAAAGGTTCAAGGGGAAGGTTCTTATCTGGGGAAGGTTCTTATCCTCTGCCTACTAAAACTGCAGAATTAATCCAAGAATTAAACCAAGAAACCTACCCTACTGAAGTAATAATAAAAATCTTCCCCTGGAGCTTACAAAGCGGTTGTACCAGTTATTGGTATTTCTTGTACCAGTTCAAATAGCCTGTCCAATATTCTGTGCTGAGCTTCTCTCCTACTTCATATGCAGTCCGTATCTTCCAGAGCACATACGTTTCCTTCTCTTTGTCCTTCAGAAAGTTTAAAGAAGAGTTCATTTGCTTTAGAGAAGCAAATGTTTTAACTACAGGGAGAGCTGAATGATTTAGCCTAGATGGGGGCAGGGGAAGGGAGGAAAATTCAGCTTTACTATCTTTTCTGTGAAGAAATAAGGTTGTTTCAAGCTGCAGTCTTATGCTTCCTTGAGTTGGATTATTTTCAAGCATATATTTCTTGCAACACAGCTGCTACTTCTTTGTCAAATGAAGTAATGCATCATGAACAGCTAAAATTCATTGCAACATAAAAACAAATATATGTTCATTTTAGTACATTGTTTTCTCCAGGCTTTTGAAGCATGGTGGGATATTTTTAAAACCATGTATCTTTTATAAATCTCCTTAATAATAACTACACAATATTGAGGCAGCACTTTGCTGAACAGTGACCGTATCTGACCATTTCAAATGTAGGTCCTATTGCTTTTTGTTCTCTCCGACTACCGGCTTTGTGGTTTGAGGTTGCAGTTTACAGCTGACACTGATATTTGACTTGCTGTCATATTTATTGCCCTGATTACAATTAAAAATGTTGTTATGGGAAAGGTCACATTATTAAAGTGGAGGGCTTTTCACATACAGTACTGTTATGTAAGAAGCGTGATAAACTCATAGGGATTGTGAGATCTTTTCTACCAGAATTCTTGCTCCTCATGCTAATTGCAGCTACCATGGAGGACTCCAAGGAGGATAGAGTTGCCTGGAGCCATGAGTAAATTTAATGTTATTATTTGTAGTACACGGCAACAATTAACTTTGGGGTCTGTTGTGCTAACTGCCCTATAAAGCATCAATAAGAGACATGTTCTTCTCTGAGGAACTTGCAGTCTAAACAGAAAAGACAGTTGAAGGGTAACAGAGATAAACATTTATCTGCAAAATATGACAAAATGTTGAGGCAGCTGTTTTGAAAAAAAACACAGGAATAATCTTTCAATAATTGTGAAATTATGCTTTTTTAACAGAACACAATAAAGCACTTTGACTTTCATTTATGAAATTATTACTTATTTTGTCAGTTTTTACTTTGAAACTTTTATGTTATAATACAAAATTAAAGGTTGACATAAAAGTGTAAAATTTCTGTTTTGTCATGGTGAAGTATTTTGACTTATTCAAAGCAAAGTAAAACAGGAAAATCTTGCAATGTTTCTTTTAGAGGATTTCTGAAAAGTCAGAAGCTTTTGGAGAATTTTAGAGAATTTCAAAAGACTTAGGTTGCACCTAATTTTGGAATGCTAAAAATCCTTTCAGAAAGTGGATTTTCTATGCTCTGCACAGTTCTACTTAAGAGCCTTTGTTGTGAAATGAATAGCTTTAGCAGCTTTCCTTAGCTTTTGTGTGAAATTAATTGGTAGTCTTCTCTCCAGCTTCTAACCTATAACAAAAATAAACCAATATTTATACTAAATAATAAGCTTATTTACAGCATCAGCAGATAAGGTCAGCACTGAAATGGACACAGAGGTTAAGCAAATTGGCAGAGCAGGGTTGGATGGCTTGCTTTGCTGCTGTGTGTCAGCTTTTCTGTAGGTAAATAGATTGCTGGAGTTGCTAGAGATATTTCCTTAGTGTTTTTCAATGAGAGCTTTTGGTCTGAATATTTCTTCTTGGCTCTGAGTGTTGCTTATTTTCCTTATGCAATACTATCTGTTTGGTTTGGCTTGCTGCTAAAATGAATTGTGCATAAGGAAGGCTGGAGTCGTATTAAAGCCAGGTGTAGACAAATGATTAGCATAGACAAGGAGAGAGGTTATTTTGGAAAAACCTCACACCCCAACTGAACTAAAGCTGCAGCTGAAATTTTTCATTTAACGTAAAGCTTCAAGTTCCTTAAGTAGTTTTTTCTCTGACAGGCAGGAATCTGGAAATTATTGCATGTGCCTGTCTTTGGAACATCATCGCATGAATCACTCCTCAGAGAGGGAATAATGTTCCCTCTGCAAAGCACTGGGAAAGGTGAAAAAGAGAGACAGGATCTTCACAGAGATCCTTCAGAGCCAAGCGTCTGAACCCTCAGCTGCACGTGGTGGGCAGCCAGAGCCTGTACTCCATCAAATGGCAAATGCCGACTGTCAAGATGTGGGAAACCGGAGGCTCGTGATCCATGAGCAGGCACCAAAAAGCAGTGGGTAAAGGCATTGGAATGGACATCCCCCTCTGCTGACCTGACCTGCTCTCTGGGGAAGTTTTCTGCGGGCTTTGGTCTGGAATGTTGAGGAGAGACTGCTGAGGCTCATCTGGCTTTTCTTAGACTATTTTCCCTTGCTGCTTATCCACGTGAGCGCTAACAACACTGCCAGGGGAGAGTTGGAGAGTATCAGGAGTGACTACATGACTCAGGCCCATGGAGCATCTCCTCGGTCCTACTAAGGAAAGGGAAACACTTTCTTAGCAATACATAGTGCAGGGTGACAGTAATGAGAGTGATGATAAAGCAGGGTAAATGGTAATCCCTCAAGTATGTCTACTTGAATGCACTTGACCTGTGAAATGAGTAGAATGAACCAGAACTCTCCATGAGGTGACAGAGGCACGTTGTTAGGATTGCAGAGAAAGGGTGGGACAGATTGCCTGACTGCTCTACTGTGGTGGAAGGGTACAAATTCATAAGGAAAGACAGGCAGTGATGATTAGGAGGGGAGCTGCCCTCTAAGGAGTAGCTTGGATGTATGAAGCGCTGCTGTGGGATGGACAACAGGGATGAGTGCTTGGGGGTCAGGGTCAGAGTGTTCAGGACCTGGAAAGGCATGGGTAAGGAGAGCAGCAGAATGCAGGCATGGGCTTCACAAAAGCAATCTTCAGGTAATTCTGGGAACTGGTAAGTGGAGTTCCTTCTGAGGCAGCTCTGAAGACAAAGGAGCTCTGGAAAGGTAGACAGGTTTTAAGGATAGCATCCTCCAAACATAAGAACTGTCCATCCTGACACTCAGAAAAAATAAGTAATTCCAAAGCAAAAAAAGCAGCATACAGGAAGTGCATAAAGGGACAGGCTACCAAGGAAAAATTCAGAAACACTGCCCAGATATTTAGAGATAGCGATAGGAAAACCTAGAACAAATGTTTGCAAGAGATGGCAAGACCAACAAGAAAAGCTTCTATAGTTGCCTTAGTGTTAAAAGATTGAACAAGAAAATGTATGCCTGCTGTGAATAGTTTGAGTGACTTTGTGATTTATTTGTTTCAGCATAAACAAATAAGGCAGAGGTTCTCAATGTCCTCTTTGCCCTTGGTCTTCACCAGCAAATATCCCAAGTCCCTGAGCCTCGTAAGGGGATTCACGGGAGGAGGGAGCTACCAGCAGGGAGCAATGGTTGAATCAAGGGTTTTTTGAGAGAACTTGACCCGTGACAGTGCATGGGATTCAACAGGCTCTATCTGTGGATTTTGAGAGAGCTTTAAGGTCTCTCTCTCTGTTAGTTCTGAGTGATCATGGAGACTGAGGAAAATCCTTGATGACTGAGAAAGGCAAACATGCTGGTCATCAAAAAAGTCTGAAAGGGTGATCTAGGGAACTACCACTACTACTACTGATCAGCTTTACTTTGGTCCCTGGCAAAACTGTGGATTAAGTCCTCTTGGAGCACATTTCTGGAGATGTATTGGGTTTATGTGGCAATGTTTTGGTAGTGGGGGGGCTGCAGAGGTGGTCTCTTTTGAGAAGACACCAGGCATTGTCACCATGTTGGACAGAGCCAATGCCAGCTGTCTCCAGAACAGACTGACCACTGACCAAAGCTGAGCCCATCAGTGAGACTGGTGACGTGACTGTGAGAACATATTTAAGAAAGGATAAAAAACTGTGTACAGCAGCTGTGAGAGAGAGAAGTGAGAAAATGTGAGAGAAACAGCCCTGCAGACACCAGGACTGGTGAAGAAGGAGGAGAAGGAGGTGTTCCAGGTGGTGGAGCAGAAATTTCCCTGCAGCTTATAGAGAAGAGCATGGTGAGGCAGATTGTCCCACTGCAGCCCATGGAGGACCCTAAGTCGTAGCAGGAGGAGATGGACTGAAGAAAGCTGCACCCCATGGCAGGGAGCCCATGCAGGAGAGGGTTTTCTGACAGGACCTGTGGCCTGTTGGGGACCCATGTTGGAGCAGTCTGTTCTTGAAGGACTGCACCCTGTGGAAACAGTCCATGCTGGAGCATTTTGTGAAGGACTGTATCCTGTGGGATGGATGCTGCACTGAAGTAGAGGAACAGCGTGCGAGAAAGGGGTGACAGAGATGGAGTGTTTTGAAGTCAGAAGAAGCCCTGCGGGAAAGTTCCTGGGGCCTATTGGCAGTGAGTGGAGGGGAGCACGTCATGGCTTGACAGCACCAAAGGCAACAGCGTCATGGGTGGTACGAACAGGAGATCAAGGAGGGGATGAGCCTCAGTACTTCTTAGATCACATTCAGATAGTGTGTCCGGTTTTGGCCTCCACAGTACAGGAAAGGCATTGGCAAACTGGAGAATGGTCAGTGACGTCCCCAGAGCTTTTGGGGCTGGGGCACCTGCCCTGGGAGGAGAGGCCACAGGAGGAGGGCTTGGTCAGCCTTGGGCAAGGAGGATCTGCATGGACTTAAAGCATCCACCCTGTCTGCAGGGAGGGGAGGGGACTGAGAAGACAGAGCAGGCTCTGTATGGTGAGAGACAACAGGCATAAACTGAAATGAGAGAGGTTCAGCCTGGAGGTAAGGAGAAACTTTTTCTCCATGAGGGCATTTGAGTCTTGGTTACCCAGAGGGTTTGTGCTGTCTCCATCCACAGCAGTTTCCAAGATCCAACAGGACCAAACCATGAGAAACCTGGTTCGATGTCAGAGATGACCTTCTTGGAGCCCAAGGTCACATCAAGCCTGAATTAACCTCTGATCCTATTGTTATGGTTTAATAAGGGAAATGGCTTCCCCAAGCAGTAGTGGTCTGTAAAAAGTAGTGGTCGTTTGCAAGTAATTCTCTTTATAAAAATGAGAAAAAGATTAAATACAATGTAGAACATTAATTCACTTCAGCTAATTTTGAAATTGTATGGCTTGCTCTCATTTGGACTAGCATGTCAGACTACATAATTTATTGCTCAGACACATACTGCCACACCCTTACTTGTTAGAGAATAGTGGATTTTTGTCAATTTGCCTTAAGCCAACTGCAACACTTTCTTCGAACCAAAGCAGGACAGTTTTTACATTATGCACTTCTAGACTGTCACGGCAGAATTTTAATATCTTTAGAGGAAGTTAAGGAGCTTGATAGGAAAGAATGTATGTACAAATGACAGGTGCATAGATTTAACAGACAATGCTGAAGTGTCACAAGTGCTGTCAATCAAACTAATGAACATACACAATTTTATTCATGACGTAGTTTGTCAGAGATTGTTTATTGTTATGCTTAGATGAATAAGGGAGAAAAATGCTTCATTAAAGCATCATTTAGAGAAATGCCAAAACAGCATATTTCAATTGCTGTCTAGTGGTAGAATTTGACATGATAATATGATGTAAAAAGTGGTTTTCTCCTACATAGTTTTACTGAGCTTTGTTAAATGGCAAATTGTTACAGTCCAAATTCTTTTTCACTTTAGAAAATACATGGACTATGTATAGGCCTATTGTTGATAGTATATTTCAGTCAATAAAGGTTTCTTAAACTGTCCAGTCAAAATACTTTTTCAGTTATTGTCAGGCTGCTTTTGCTTAGAAAATATGAGCTTTTTCCACATTTGGATATTGGGAAAAAAATTAAATTAGTTTAGGTTAGCCTATGCAATCCACAACTAAACAGGGTTATATATTTACTGAAATATTTTGTTGTAATTTCCGGTACTAAATGTTTTGATGCCATAAGATTAAATTATTTCATTTTAGGTAAAAGGGATCGTCAGGCATGAGACATTAAATGACAGAATAAAACTTGATGGAAGGTCAGCTCCAGAAGCAGTCCTTTCTAGAGGCTAAGAGATGGCTGAAATTTCTTCTAGTTTAGAATCATAGAATAGAAACATAGAAACATAGAATCATGAAGGATGGAAAAGATTTCAAGGATCATGAAGTCCAACCATCAAGCCAACACCATCTAGCTCACTAAACCACATCCCCCGTGTTCCCTTTGTTGTGAAACAATTTCTTTCTTAACTTATCACCAAATGCAGTTTATTTTCAAACTGTGTTTTACTTTACTTTTTCCTAAACTGCATATGGATTGTCCCCTCACTTAATTTCTTCACATGTACGTGTGTGCTGTCTTACATTTCAGTCATAATGCAGAGCCAACATAAAAAAAAAAAAAGAAGAAAACTGTGTATTTTTTGTTTCTTTGTTAGGACTACATGTCAAATTTAAATTTTCCTGTTTACCAGGGGACTCAGGAATTTTGATCTTTAAAGAACATTACTGAGTCCTCCCTAGACACAAGCTGTGGCTTAAAGGATCAATTGTTTTATCCTCCTGCTCATGTCATCCTGACTGCAGAAGCTGAGGTTGTTCTCCGCCTTCACACAGAGTGTGTCTTGGGCTGTGAAGAAGAAATCACTCTGATTCTAACCCCCACTGGGCAGAAATAATCTCTGTTACATTGATCAGGGAAAGAGCGACTATATAATTTAAAAGAAATGTTTAGGGATGACAGTTTGAAAGCTTAGTCATGGACTTCCTCCATTTAAAGCAAATAGGAGAAGAAAGTGCAGTGATATTGTGCAGCATGTTAATATTGGCAGGATTGTATTGCACAGCCAGATGTCAGCCTGTGGTACTGTTTTTAACTTGATTTTCTGGATCCCTGAGCTGGTATAAATCTCTCAACTTCCAAGATGCTTCCAGAGATCCTCCAAATGGGATCTTAGGGAACAAGTTAACGAGACATTTTGATAGACTGGAAAAGTTCCCAAAACTGATCAACCTCAATGGAAAAGCAAACACAAGTATGCCATGGTCTTGTAGGTGTGATAGTCTTGTACGGATCTCGTGATTCAAAATACTAGGGATATGCAAAATATTCTTAGCAGAGAAATCAGAGGTCTTGTTTTCTTCCAACACGGAGCAGGCACCGTTTTTCCCTATAGCAGAATATTTTCGAATCCTTTGATGGGGCTTAGTGCATTTTTCTGGTCTTTGCTAGCTCTGTATTCAGAATGGTAAGCATTGAGCCCTACTCTGATACTGAGTAACACTGAAAATCCAAGTTACAAGCTAAGTAGCTCTAGGTATGTCTTACAGCCTAAATACGTCTGATATTCATCTGATTTCAGCAGTAATGTTTGCTCCCTTTGTGATATTTTTCATTTATTCCTTGCCACTGAAAGATGGTGTGCCATCTCAATCTCTAGACACCATTAATACAAGGAAGATTTGCCTTGAAAAAACGGGGGAGAGAAAAACAGACATGGCCAGCTGTAAAATGAAAACTAAACTCGTTTGACCCACCACTGCACAGAATGTTTTAGATTCTTCCCCATTATTCACAATTAGTTAAGAATATGGAAAAATGTTATTGCATGATGCTACCCATGTGAAAATAAATGAAGAAGTGCTGCAATCATATCACGTGTGGTATCAAGTATCATGGGTTAAAAGCATCAATTTCTGTGGTCACCAGCACTGTAATACTGGCTGTTAATCCTCAGGAATGGCTGGTACAATGTGTCGATTAGAGTGTAATAGTTTAATCATCTCTCAGTGATAGGAGTTCATGTTGTAGTTTCACAGATCATGAAATGTGTCTGTTTAAGATATGAGCACATTATCTTCTCTTTTTTTTTTTTTTTTTGCAGAAGGCGCTGTGTAACCATGCTCATTTTGTCTTTCTCTCTTTTACCTGCATTGTGGTGCTCATTAACATGATCATACAGGGCACAGGGATAGTCAAAGATGATGCTTATTACAGGGGGAAAAGGAGTTATTTTCTTCTTGGAAATGCTTTTGCATTGCAAGTTCAGGAGTGTAAACCCTCCTTATCACTTCTAAACACTGCATCCAATTAGTTGTCAGCTGTAGAGCTTATTGCCATTGTGCAAAGGACAGCAAATTGACAATTATGCTTAAAGAAGTTATTACAGCAATATAAAAACTGAAAAGGCATATTCTGAGTCTGTTCTCTCCTCAGGGATTTGGGGTTATTTTTGGCTTTGTGAAACTGAGTTTAAGTAAATATACTGGTGTCTCAGAAGAATAGAAGGGAAATTAGAAGTTAGTGATTAAAACAGGTAATCAGGAATGTGGCTGTTGAATCTGATCCTCCCTAGGTGTATTAGTACACTCCTCTGAAGTCAGTAGAGCTTGGCCAATTTATACAAACTGCAGATCTGCGCTTTGCCAAAGGGCATATTTCATAACATAACCTTAACTCCTATTCATTTGTTGGGTTTTCTTTCCTTTTTCCTTCCCTTCCCTTCCCTTTCCTTCCCTTCCCTTCCCTTCCCTTCCCTCCTCTTCTCTTCTCTTTTCCTACAAGGTTGTTAAATTTGCTAATGCACTCTTTAGGCTTGGAAGGGTTTACCAAGCCAATAAGATTGTGCCTCCTTCAGACAAGCCAGATGTCAACTTCTCCCACAGCATCTGTGCAAGCCTTGAAGGGAAGCGAGGACTGGGAAGTGTCGTGTGAGGAGAGGAAGGTGCAATTGTCACTTGGGATGGGGAAAACAGGGAACTGGTTTTCCCAAAACTACAATAAGACTCACAGAGATGTTCATCTGGCAGGGCAGAATTTATCAAATATTCCTATTAATTCCAATTATTAAGCCAGAAACCCAGGAACAGACACTTACTCTTTTTGGACAGAGGATAAGAACCAACTTCTTAGACAAAATTAGGAAAGGGAAAAAGCAACATATAAGAAGCTCTGAACGTTTGATAAAATATAGTTCCTTTCCTCAGTCCCTTCATTTGTAACCAGGGACAGCAGAGGGGCAGTGGTGCTGTCTCAGTGGGAGAATAGTGGACAACTGATACACAAAGAGGAAGGCATGAGGATAAAATGAATAACACATTTCCAAGGAGCTCCCAGATGAATTATTAAAACCACTTTATTAAATATAAAATCATCATCTTTGCCCCTTGCCTTTCATTTTTTACCTTCCAGGAGACCTTTCAATGCCTTTTGTCTTCTGGTGAATCTTAATCCATCACGAGAAATACTGTGCCAAAATATGACTGTCCTATTTAATCATGGCCCCGTGTCCCTCAGGATGTGGATGACGTTCACTCTGTCTCATTTAGAAAAGATCTTTCTTCTCCATCCATAAAAAAGAAAATATTTTTTCCCCTTTTCTCTATAAAAATGTTGTTAAAAACCTAAACTGAAGCTAAAGCTAAAACCATCTATATGTGATGGTAATGGAATATACTTTCATGTGAACAACCTCTCCCACGAGCAACCTAAAATTATAGCACTGGTAAATATTATGATTAACTCTAGTTTTAAGCGGGAGGCTACTTGTCAGTTGGATCGTTGCAGTCACATAGTCTGCTGAAGTGTAGACTACTCAAAAGGAGCATCTGGCAGGGTGAAAGCCAAGTGGTGGGGTAAGAGACTTTACTGCAGGAACAAGTTGAAAGAAAAAGCGGATTGCAAAGCGTGGGAAGATAGCAGGAGGCAGGAAGGCAGACAGGAAAATATACCGATATATAGAAACAAAGAGGATAAACATACACATTCAAGTGTGCTACTCATTTTCTCATTTTTTCCGCAGTAATTAGAGATCTTTTAAATGGAAGTTTACTTATGTTCAACTTGTAAAACAGGCAGTAAATTATCCTACTTATGAAAATAGATTCACCGATTAATAAAATTCTGTTAATAATGTGCAGTCTCTGTGTCTTATGTGGACTGAGCTACCAGAACAAATCACAAAGCATGGGATGCTCCCGATAACAGTGATCCTGTGATTTAAAAAGTCTTTTTTACCACTTTAGAGATGGGGACATGAGCCAAAAAGAAGTTACGGGAGACATTTTTGAAGTGTCAAAGTACCATAAAATGCTTTGAAAGGCTCCATTTCAGTTCTAAATACTTTTGAAAGTCTGACCCTCAGTGGCTTGTCTCAGGTGAAATAACACATCTAAAAGAGATCTGGCCTGTAAAATCACATTTTCTTGCATTTTCTAAGTATTGGAATACACTCCTTTTAAGATTGTTTCCTGTCTTCTTCAAATGAGTCAATATACATCAACCTTTAAGTGTGTATTTATTTTCAGATTGATTCTTATTTAACCTTTATGTTCCTCAAGTTGAGCAATAATGCAAGTTCTTGTATTTCCTTTTAACATACTTTTAATAATTATATAAATATTGACTTTTGTTGGTTTTGTTCTAATGTTGTCACTAAAAATTTGGCTACCGTCCTACTTTGAAAGACTTAAAATGTTCAATTCAAAAATTTCAAAAATTTAAGATTAAAAAAAAAGATTTAAGAAAAAAACAAAAGTTAATTTTTGCTACAGCAGTAGCCATAACTATGTAATTAAAGCCTATTAATTTTTTTTCAGATGAATTCAAATTATTTATGAAAAGGCTGCCCATGAATTATTTCCTGAACACCTCTACTGTAATGCATTTGTGGACAATGGATTCTAATTTTCAACGTCGTTACGAGCAACTAGAAAACAGCATGAAGCAACTCTTCCTCAAGGCACAGAAAACTGTTCACAAGCTCTTTGGTCTTAGTAAGAGGTGCCATAAACAGCCACTCATCCGCATGCCAAGGCAGAGGTAAGAAAGCCTATGAAAACCCAAGAAACTCAAGCTGCTATCTTGACACTAAAATCTCCTTAAGGGCAGAGATGTGGGAATGTGTGCAGGATATGCTATGTGCACAGTATACAATCTGTATATTTGTAGGAGCTGAGCAACCCAGCTTTCAACATTGCTCCCTTTGTGTTTTCCTAAAAAAAAAAAAAAATAAAAAGGTCAAAAAGAAAACCTTATTTGTAGACAACTTTTCGTTATGTGAGGCAACTTAAAAATAACATCAGCATACAGATTCATCCCATTTGGTCTGCCTCTGTTTTACAGAATCACATTTTCAGTGGAACTTGGCCAAGTGTAACCGTGCCAAATAATTGTATACCAAATACTGAATACCCATTCTGAAGCAAGCACAGCTATTTTAAGAACTTTCCAGGTCATTATACAGTATATACTACACACTATTGATTTCTTGTCTCATTTGGCAGATATGAATTAGATTTGAAAGGATGCCTAAGGAAAGAAAATAGAAGTGTTTTAGTCCTTCCTAGAAACAGAGAACTCCTGAAAGCTAGCTAGTTTATTAACATAAAGTGGTTATAGTTTATTGCTGATGGAAAACTGCTTTATTAAAATTAGTGGAATGACACTAGCATAAATCTGAAGTGAATGAGATTTTAAGGACGTTATTCTTTTGAGCGCAAGCATTGTGGGTCTAGTCTAGTGACTCCTGCATTAAGCACGTATCTCCGTCGATTTTAAAGAAATCTAGTTTAGGTCCAGTGTTCCAGGACTGCCAGGGGTATTTTCCTCTCCCCTGTTCTCAGGGGAGCAAGCAAAGGAGCAGAGGCTCCATCAATTCCTCTTTGCCTTTTGGTGGCACTTAGCTAAACCTTCCACCTTTTTTTTTTCAGAAGGAGACAGTGGTTATGGGTCTCATGCCCCACTTTTTCTATATATTGTGTTTTGCTTTGAGAGCTGGTAGTTGAAACAAAAACTGTGGGGTTTTTTTTCAATTCTGGTGTCATTTCATAGTTAGAAAATATTCCACTAAGAAAGGTTATATAGTCACTACAGTGCTTCGACATAATCCCCTGGGTTTCTTGGGCATGACCTGACTGAGCGTTCTGCCAAAGAGAGATGATTCAACGTGACGGACCTCAGCAGGATACCAGAACTTTTTCAAACACAGGAAATAGAATCCAAACTCACTTTTTCCCTACCAAAATTTAAAATAATCATGTCTTCCAAAATAACCACTGTAGTGTTTTGGGGCAATCTTTGGTTACCATCAGTAACAGCAATGATAGAGTACAGACAAACTGAGATGTAAAAAGCAAAAAGATCAATTGAAATGATTGATCAAAACATGCCTTTCTTGTTACATGAAGGATATTTTTTTTTAAATGCAGAACTTGTAGGTTCATGATTTATTTGTTAATAGTAAATTCTACTGGCAATGAGTTTGGCTGTTTTACAGGGACCTGTACTAAACTTTTGTATCAGTTTGATTTTGCAATGCATCTTTAATTTAGGAATATCATAACTTACTTTTAAGATAACTCTGCCCCATTTTAGTGACTGCTCTGAATTTTTTTTCTGGTTGGTACAGACAGAGATTGGACATATGATGACATAATGATGATCAATAGATGGCTCAAAGATCAGTGCTAAAGGCAGGTTTGGGAATACTCAGCCAGCGGGATGCATTTGCTAAAAGCGAGTGTTTTCAAAGGCTGGATTCCATCTGACTGTCTGGGAAAATTACCTTCTGACATCAAGGCTTTTATGGCTGATAAGAAGAGATTTAAACTGAGAAGTGAGGGGAAAAGGTCAAAAGAAACTGTTTTAATTTCCAAACCTGGTTAAAAAAGATCTGATAGACCAAGATACAGGAATGGATAAAGGAATATCAGTGGTGAAAAGACAGATAGTGAGGAGAAAGAAAAAGCAGGTATTGATAGATTATTGGGTACTTCTCGGGATGAGAGTATACCTAACCCAAACAAGGTGCTGAATTTTTGGATACAGAACTGCTAGCAGGTAAGCATGCAAGTGAATAGTGGGTAGTGCAATGGGGAGTGAATACCTGAGTAATGAAATGGAGAAATGTGAATTATTGCTCGCGCTGTAAAAAAAAGACATTTCCACAGAAACCGTGTGGAATAACAGAACCAAAACCAAGCTTTAAAATTTCTTGTGTTTAAGGGAAGACAGAAATAAAAGCAAAAATCACATCTTTGTGTGCCTTTTCTAGGCTCCAAAGAAACAAGAAGGGGGAATTGGAACAAAATGTAATCCTTTCCAAAAGCTTTCCAAACAACTCCTTCAGATTAGTATTTAGGCTCCGCTAGCGATCGTTAAGGGTGAATTTTATTACGGAAAGAGAAGTTAGACAGAAAGTTAATGGAGATATGAATTTCAAGTTGTATTTTATGGGCACTTATCTTTTCAGATACAGATTAAAGAGCCAACGCGTCAGTTTTTAATAAAGGTCATGATGCTGGCAGTGAGTAAAAACAACTGTGCTAATGTTTAATTTTACACTGTAAAGTCAACAGAAGATATATACAAAGGATTTTTAAAGGACTATGTCAAAAATGAGAGCTGGTTTTCTCTTTATGATGCTGGGGGGTATGTCCTAAAAGTTAGACATAATTCATGAAAACTTTCTGTGAGACTGAGCTTTATAGGCATTTATCTATATAGCCTGCCAAAAATCATTTTGTCACACTTGAAGGAGCTCCTACATACAGTCAAGGTTATAATTCATTACTGAACATATCTCTCTCTTTTCTCTGGCCTCCAAATTTTGTCACTGAACATGAAACAAATTGTTGCTTCATTGTTTTGAAATGGGATTTAATTAATAAGCTAGACAGAATTACTTGCAATTTTTTCCGTATTTCCTGAACAACCGAGACATTTAATAATCATAAGACTAAATTATGTTTAAGCTTTTACTTTCTAATCCTTGAACCAAAATGCCATTGAATCCTCTCCTAATGCCGTTGATCATAGTAGAAAAGAGTCCATTAACTTGCAAGTTAAAGAAACTACATTCCCGTGTCTCTTTTTTAAACACAGTTTATATTCTTCAGCTAGAATAATATATAAATAGTTTTCTTTCAGTCTGCACTAGAGATGAGAACAATGTCTTATTTAGTGCAGCACTTTGGTATACACTGAGGATGGGAACAGGATTACTATTTTTATTTTATTCTGTTCATTGAAAACCTTTTCAAGTTCCAGATGTTCTTCCCAGATTTTACACTTTCTTTCATTAACGTGAAACAGACCATTGTTCCTTTTCCTGAAAGTCAAATCATGCCAAGATCCATCAGAAGTCTGTAGATTTCCCTTAGAAATTATTATGGTACTGCTGAGTGTAACTTTTAAAATTCACCTGAATTAGTTATTACACTTTCTGTAATCAGTGAAGTATTTACTGGTTGTCTCAGTTTTGAAGGAAAAAAAACCAAATGAAAATTCAAAATCAACAAGAAGCACGTAGAATCATAGAATCATAGAATGGTTTGGGTTGGAAGGGACCTTAAAGATCATTTAATTCCAACCCCCCTGCCACATAAATTGAGATAATCTGTTCTCATGTTGTATATAGGGATGGAATGATAAAACATTCAGTTTCAAGAGATAAACGGAAAACCAAGATTTTAAAAAAATGCAATTTGAAAGAGAAACTTGCTATTCTGTGGAATAACACTACCAGGTGAGCTACTGCCTCCATGAATTTGAGGCTCTGCTGCTTCAAAAGGCTCAAGTGATTATTACTAATATGATCTCATTGCATCAGCACATCAACCTTCAGAACGTGCAGTATCATATGCTCATTTAATTTGTTTGCTTGGCCAGAGTCCAGCACATGCAGCGTTCCACTAGATGGCCAGCTCTTGCTGCACTTTTTGTCCGGGAAGGTTGTTGTAACACCACTAGTGGCACAAGACATTTTGCTTGGTGGGAATCAGTAGGTATTGTAAAATGTATATAAAAGGGTTGTTGAAACAGCGCTAGAAGCACAAGACATTTTGCTTTTTAGGAATCCCAATGGGGTATAAAACCATATGAATGCCTTAAGCTCATCACACATATTTCTGTGTTAGGACCATGAGGTGCAAGGAACAATTTTTAATCTTTGGAAGCTGTTTGCGTACGGTGACTGTGGTCTAGTATATCTACTCTGAGAAAAGGACTGACATCGTCATTAAGTTAGTCCAAGCGCTCAATTCCAGCAGCATCTTTCTCAAAGGAGGTGAGAAAGCAACATCCCATTACAGGCAGCAAAGGGCAGGCTTCCTCCCAGTTTAGGCTGAGCTTTGTGACTCACACCTGCACTGAGAGATGGGATCTGTGCATGCGTAATCTCACGTTAACAACACCTTCAGACTGAGTCCTCTCATTTTCCAAAGACAAAGTAAGAGGAGGGAATAAAGAAATATCAACTTGACTCAATAGGGATGTTCATATGGGACATTGTAGGTTGCATACAGCAACGGGAAGAGGTAAAGCAGCAAGCCACGTTGTGGTTATACAATCCTCACTGTGTTACAGGGAGGAAAAGTTGGTTTTGTTTCTGTTTTGGTTAATGCAACAGTAAGATTTATTTTCAAATGAAATGACTATGTGCTGACAAGCTGAAAATCCCAGGGACAAGAAGACCTGATCCTACCCGTAAATTGCTGTAAGGGAAACACCCGACGTGAACGAGAGCTGAGGGTAGGCAGGCATCACATCTGCCCAAATTATGGAACCAAAATGAGAAAACTGGAATATCTATGCTTAAGAGCATAAAAGAAATACAAACTGTGTTGGCAGAGAAGGAGAATCTTGAAATATTTTTCAATAAGTTGCAATGATTTATGTGATTAGCTTTAATATCCAAACACTACTGAAAGACACTGAAGCCAGGGAAGAGCTTCCATTTCTTCAGAAGTGCCAGTTTAGCGCTTGATTTTGTTCTTTTCTGTGTCGTTCAAAATGGTTCTTTGGTTAATGTTATCCGTTTGAGTGAATGCACTCAGTACCGTATACTGTTAGATGTACAGACCTCATTTGTATGCGGTTTAAATCACTTTGTAATGAAAAAGGATCACCTGAGGCCAAATTTAACCAGCACAATTTGTGATTTGATGCAGACTTAAACAAAAATATTAAAAGGAGAAACGTAATGTAAATACAACAATAAACCAGTGGAAAAAATTACATCTTCCTTGGCATAATAACAAAATGGAAATCTGCTGTGACAAACTGCAAGTGGAGATTATGAGCAACTCCAGTAAACAAGAATTTTAATTTTAAAAGACCAAGGTGTAACACCTGCACACAAAAGCATGTAATGTTGAATAAAAATTTGAATTTTTAAAAAGACTGGATGGTTAACATTACTATATAGTTTACAGTGAAGATGTTGGTTATATCAACAGTCTAGCCAGTTTTTTAAAGGATCTTATTCTGGTAAAACAAGCTGAAGGCAAATATAGAAAAAAGATACATAATAAATTTTAAAAAAATATTCTAATTAACATATAAAAGTCCTTCTTTCTGAAAGGAAAGCCATTCTCAGCAGGCTTGTGTTTGAAGCATGTCCTTTTCTTCATAAAGGATTTTTTTTTTTAAGATACTCTGGAGCTAAGGTAGACTTAGAAGTCCATCACCAGAGGTGGTGAATGGCTGCATCACACAGAAAAGTGGTAGAAAGAGTTCTGGTTTTCAGAAAAAAAATTTATTCCGGAATTTCCCACAGAATGCATTGCAGGCAGCCATAAAAGGGGGAAGAGCCATGAATTAGTATTTTCTCATTTTTCTTCTTTTTGAATTTCACTGAGCAAAAAAATTCCCATGTTCTAGGAGAACAACAGGGCCTGAATACTGTAAAAACACTTCAGAGAAGGGATTTGTATCTTAACCTTCTCTTCAGTTCATATGAAGAAAAAAGATTTAAGATATTTGACTTTTATATAGTATCTATAACACAATCCATCAGAATACTGAGGCCTTGAAACCTGTTTTTTTTTCAGAACGCTTCAGAATGAAATACACACACACACAAAAAAGATTAATCCTGTGCCCTCAGGATGTTTACATAGGATTAGTTCTTTACATCCCAAAGTTGGTCATCAGCTACTTCAGGTTGCTTTGGTATAAGCATAATTGATTCACGGACACAAAATTACTAAGGAACAAAACCTTCCACCAAGGACGCCACGAAGTTCAGTACATGGGACTTTCACAGTACGTCACACTGAGGTTTTTTTTTCTTTTCAAAGCACATTTGTGGCATTGGATGCAAGCAAAAAAATCTAATTATACATCACTTTAGCAGGCTGCTAGAGTGAAGGTGAATAGTGAGTCTAGATGAAAATTGTGTTATGGAAAGATACTGTAAGACAGCAAGAGCCCAGCTGAATTGACTGGATCTAATGTTCATGGTGCTTCTGAGCATGAGGTGCTAAACAAGCAATATTCTGTCTGGTTTTAGAAGATCTTCTTATTTAAATAGACCACAATGTATCATAGAGATGTTTCTAAACAAAAATCATTCCAAGAAAGAGCAAAGAAAAATGGACTTAGATTGCGCACAATTTTGTGTTATAAAAAATACCAGAAAATGTTTTGATCTTCTTCAGTTGAGATATTGCGTGTGGGAGTTAAAAATGGATTTGCAAGTTTTAAGGTAAAGGAACACCTCTCCAGAGGAAACTGTGACTTGATCTAACACACCAGGAGCACATCTGAATGTTGTATGCTAGAGAAAAGGAAGGTGATAAGATGAAAGTATCTGAGATAAAATGAAGGTCAGTTTGGCAGTGGCTGCTTTACTAAACTGAATAATAAGTCTGCATCTTCTCTCAAAGGAAATAAAATGATCCGCTTTGAGGTGATACCTTTAATTGGAGTGGGAATTAGAGTTATTTAAAACTAATGTGACAGACATAAAAATATAATACACAGGTCTGCAAATAGTAGGTCTGATAATAATGACAAGCTAAGATAAACTCTTGTCTATATGTGTGTTTTCACACCTATTTTTGTAAGTACAGATACATGCGGATAGACTGCTCTTAGCATCTGTCCTTGTAACATGTTTTCTCTCTCGATTTGGTTTTCTAATGTTGCAGCACTTCATTACATACTCATAGAGGCTGTCCTTCACATGCTATACTTGAAAATTGTTCCAGCCTCCCCACAACTCCACTTCTGTTTTTTTTTCATGAATAGCAACATTAGGATGAAGTAATTTCACCATGTCATGAAGTGCTGTGGAATCACAGAATGGTTTGGGTTGGAAGGGACCTTAAAGATCAAGTTCCAACCCCCCTGCCATGGGCAGGGACACCTCCCACCAGCCCAGGTTGCTCAAAGCCTCATCCAGCCTGGCCTCGAAGCCCTCCAGGGATGGGGCATCCACAGCTTCCCTGAATGAGTAGACAGGTTATGTTAATGTCACAGAGCAGGAGTATGCTTCCTTCCATGCTCTGGAAATACCATCCGTATAATACATGGAATGAAGCCACATCTCTCATCCCAATGTTTTGTTCTTTTAAAGTACGGACAACTTACCAGTGCAACTGTCCCCTAGTAGTAGCGCTTTAGCAATCATATTTTACATTTTCTCACATGATGCAAAATGTTGAAAAAAAGAAAATCACCTTAGCAGGAATCATCTGACATGAAAGGAGCTATACCAATATGGTATTAAATGATATGATATTAATGTAATGTTGCAGGATGTTGTATTATGTCTTGTCTGAGACTTGCAATACCATAGTATGATTCCTGAATCACTAACCGCTGTTAGAGTACTGTTGCACTGGCAAACAATCTATACTTTAAAAGGACAAAGCATTGGCGTGACTACCTTAGTGTCCAGCTCTTGTGGGCTCTTTTCTGAGAGTAACAGGATGATAGGAATGAAAATCCCTTATTCTTTTGAAAGAGCAATTTCCTCTATACAGTCTGGTTCTGAGGACCGGAAAGTTGGGCTCCATTTCCCCTTCTCCCTCATGAAACAGTATCTCAAGCATTCATTTTTTCAGATCTGCTCACACTCATTCCACTACAGATCGCTTCTGTCCCTTCCATCTTGGTGGAACCAAGGAACAACAACCCCCTTGTTGTTTCCAACCCAGATGTTCAAACTTCCTTTTATTTTTCACCAGACAAATTGAATATTACAATTGGTGTTATCTGTACTGGAGCCAAAAATTTTGAAGACAATACAGCACAAGCCGCTTAAAAAAATATTTTTATTTTATAGACGTGGTATTGAAAAAGAAAAGGGCAGATTAAGAAAAAGCTGCTGCAGAATTTTAGCTGTAAAGACAGGGTATTCATCACATGTAATCCCCAGTGTAGATCTACAGTACTGAGGGGCTTGCTTTTGGCCTTTGAGCTTTTTGTTGTGACCAAACTGCTGTTAAGGACCTTGCCTCGTGCCAAATGTAAAGATATCTTAATCACCTCTCCATGTGAATCACTTGTAGAAACATCAGAGCCAACACTGCGGTGGCTCACAAGGCTTGAGAGCCTACACTTTAAAATGATTACTTGACATGTGGATAGATCCTGGCCCACATTTCTAGGCTTGGCATCTTCTGTTTGCTCCTAGCCCAATGACCATCTGTCTTTGCAGCCATGACGTGTGACATGATGGCCGTGATCCTTTCTAGACAGCATCTTTTCACCTTCAAAGATCGTGATGCCCCATCCCTGGAGGTGTTCAAGGCCAGGCTGGATGAGGCTTTGAGCAACCTGGTCTTGTGGAACCTGCTCCCTGCCCATGGAAGAGGAGTTGGAACTAGATGATCTCTAAGGTCCCTTCCAACCCAAACAATTCTGTGGTTCTATGTTTCTATGACAATGTACACCACAAATGCAGCCAGAGGTCAGGGAAGGACACCAGCATGTGATACTGGATCTTGGAGCACCCTTGGCTTCAGGCTATCCCCATGTCCAGAAAGTTGCAGTATCTTCCAGCTTTCACTTGTATAACAAGAGCATGTTTGAACATTGCTTTATCTGATCCAGAAGAGTAGAAAATGTACCATAAAGACATGTCTTTTATCATCTATGCATTATTAAATAAGACAGGAGAAAAACAAGAAAGAATGATCTTTGATATTCAGTCTCCAGCATCAGACTTCCCCCGTGGAGTCACCAAGGTGCCTCTGTCTGTGCTCACCATAATACAACAGGACTGACAATAAGCTGACAATATCACATCTCCTTTGCTCTCTTTTGTCTATTGTGTTTCTTGAGAGTGATACACAGATCGTCTCGCACTCTGTGTTTGTACTGCACATGTCACAGTGGGGCCGCAGACTCAGCTGGGATGAAATGCTGTAACATAAATGCTTTTCTGGTCTGTGCTATTTAAAGGAAAAAGTGTGTCTCCTCTGTGGGAAGGTGGTATTAATGCAAAGCACAAGAAAGCTTTGATGTGAGTGTAGAATAAAAGGGAAAATGAAGGTCGGACTTGTGGGGAGCGAGGGGATATTGCTATGTGTATCCATCCGTATTTCAGGCAAAACCTTTCATTGCTCTGATTCTTCACTTTGACAAAGGTCTCTGCTTGTCAGGTTATGTCTGTCAACTCTGCAAACAAGATTTTCAGGGTTTGAATAAGAAAAACTGCTCAATTAAAAGAGTCAAAGAACCATGAGATATGCATTGACATAGAAATGGATACATGCAAGCAGGCGCCTTGTATTTCTCACCTGTATTAAGTCATACACAATTTACTCTGTTAGCTCACTCAGAAGGCAAATACTAGATCTCCAAGGGGACATCAAATGCCAGACTTTAACCCTGAGGTTTGTGCCTCAGGTCATCTTAGCTAAAGACGTATAATAGCTTTGCCTTTAGATAAATTTGAAGATTTGATGGTTTCAGTCCTTCAGATGGTAGGTTTTCAAGTTTTTGATTTTTAAAAATGCTTTGAAAAGTACTCTAAGCCTGCATCTGAACTGTCCGTATTGTCTCATGTCCAGTTTTTTGTTCCTTTAAAAAAAAAAAAAAGTCCTTTGCTTCTTTGCTTCCAACATGCAGAATACACCAATACCATTGTATGTTACGTGCTTCCAAATGACACAGTTCTGGGAACAAGTTTCCTATTTGTCCAGTAAGTACAAATACGATAATGAAAAGACTTATTCAAAGTTCGTATGTCTGTTTCATATGATGTCATTCTTCCATTTGCAACAGAAAGATATAACTCTAACGTATCAGCTTCCAGGTCATTTAAAGCAAGTCATTCTTTCCTATTTAGAGTCTATCATGTTTTTTGTAAACCTAAAATACATTAATTTTTGGTGTACTATGTTCTCTATGTTTTATTGTGTTTTCTTCATAAGAGCAAAGTAAATTAATAGGAAGAATAAGGTGCATATTGAAGGGTAGGGAGACATTTAATTTTGCTGAAATTGAACTGCTAGATAAGAATTCAATTTGTGCGTAATTGCTATGGACACTGTCAAGGGCAATTTATGGACAGAAACAGTAGGAAAAAAATTATATACAATAGTAGTTCATTTTTGGAAATGTAAAAATTATTTTGAAAAATTAAAAATTTCAAATTCTTAATTCCATACTGTTATTTTATGCATGTAGCTATATACATACTGGCAAAGATAACGTACAGTTCATTTACCCCAAAGAATACCAAGTGACAAACTCAGCATCTCTACTGACAGCAGCGGCATGACATGAGCTCCAAACTGTCTTTGCCCTCTCCCCTTGCCTTTCTCCCCTCCTGCCTTCCCCAGTTTCTGAATGAATTTAGCACTGCGGAGAGGTGCCAGGCAGACAGCTCGAAAGCATCCAGCCCTCGGATGCATTTCCAGAGAGACAGGATGGGGAGCAGGCCTGGGCTCGCACTGTCTTGCCAATGTGTCTCAGCTTTCACTGGGAGGGATCAGAGTTGGAGGGTGTGAAAACAAGTCCGTGATAAATAATAAACTCCGCAGTGTTTCATTCCTTGGCTTCTTGGCTGAGAGCATCGGCAAGGGCACCAGTCGTGGCGATGCCATGTGTTGTATGGACATATGTCACCCAGGGAAAAGCTTTGTTGTTGAGGTATTCGCCTCATATTTTGTGTTGTCAGACCATTTACATTCTTGACAGATTTCTTATAAACTTAAGGTAGCTCCAGGGCTGCACTCGAAGACACCAGCTAACACAAACTAACTCCATGGTTTTCAGTTCAGCTTATAGGTACAACCTTGTTGCTGATATGACTGTATACAACTTGGATATTTTTTGTATTTCAAAAAATATTCCAAGTATTTAATAAGCAGCAGATTATCGTCTCTGGGTAATATTTGAGTTAGAAAAATTTCAAGAGAGGGTTCTGCTATCCTTACTCGGGTTGACCAAATTGATCCTGGAATAGGATTATTTACCAAAGGGCAGAAAATACAAGAATGGCAGAGGTTGCCCATTAGAAACGTTAATTTTCAATGCAATCATCAACTGCCATGGATGTTTATAGTCTGCAAAGAATTCATTATCTTACTGACATGTAAACTTGGGTGATGTGTTTTGTATGGTTCTGGAAAGAAAAAAAAATATAATTCTTTATCATTGAGTCTTTCCATAAGATGTTAGTGTACAAAAGGCATAGACCTATGTTTGCGCTTTTTTTTTTTCCAGATACTTACATTCTTTTGGAAAAGTGCCATAAATATACCACAGAGAATGAACACAAAGCACCGTGTTATCAGTAACGTTATTTTTAAAAAATCAATTTTAAAGTCTTTTTTTTAGGCAGGAAACAGAAAAGCTTCAAGCTAAGAGAATGCAAATTAAGTTTTATTTCATCAACAAGTGAAGGAGATTAGGGCCTTAAAGCAACATCTGAAATTAAAACAAGATGGTCTTTTTATCAAGTTTCTTTCCTCCACATTCACAGTCCAACCATTTTTTTTAGGGTTATCTCCATTACCTACAGTTGTAGGGCAACAACCAATGAGAAAGAGGATGTCAAATGTCTAAGCTTCAACCCACACCTCGCTGAAGGAAATGGCAGGAAAAAGGTTTTTTTCCACAGGAAGGTGTAAAAATTCATAAGAGGAAATAGATTGAAATCACATCCTGCCATCCATAGCGGTCTGTCCTATGTGGCTGGAAGGCAAATGCTGATTCAGAACATGTGATCTGTTTACCCATCTAGTGCATGCTTTTTTGGACTCTAAGGAAAATTAAAGAGTAGCATAGTTTAAAATTGGTGGCCATAGATCATTAAAAAAATCCCTTGAGTAGCAGTTGATACAGCCCAGCTGCAAAAGTCATTAATTCCAATTAAATTGTCAGGAAATTATCTCAGTCATAGTATTATCAGTTTTCTAGAAATCCATATATGGAACCACAGATGATGAGTATGAAATAAAGGACCTACATATTGCAAGGAGCAGAAGTAATAAAAATAGTTGGCACTCTGGACAGAAGGTGACACTTGCTATTTTTCTAATATAGTTTTATTATCTTTAATGACTGGCTTCTCTCAATTGTCAAGAAATTAAAGTGAGAAGCTGACCCAAACCAAACAGAACTAAAACCTTCTCTGAATTCTTCCTGGAATCACCTTTTCTTTGCTTAATTTTCAATAATATGTGAATGAATTTGTTCAAACCTCAAGAAATTATAAAAATAAATGCAGTCTCTACAGTGAATCAAGCTTTTTTCCCCATTGTGAAGCTGACGTTATGTGTACCACAAAAGTTATTTTCTCCACGTTTTAGTTGGAAAAGGAAAACAGAGTTTTAAAATTTTTGTTTTCCTTTTATTATCTGGATTTTTTGTCATTCAGGTTCTTAGATAAATAGTTTCTGTTCTAGGCACATGACAGGAATTGCTTCAATATGCATCCAAACCTCTCCTCATTACATAAAATTGCAGCAAACGTCAGGATTTGTTGCATCAATTAAAAATAATGCATAAGTCTTTGTATTAAAAATACATTTTGAAATAAATTAACTTTTCAAAATGCATATTCTTCTAAAAAAACAGCAATTAAAAATCTCTGTCAACATTGCTTAGACTCTGTTAATAATATTTCATAATACTCTCCTTCCTTATTTTAAACAGTGATATTTCCAATAGAATATGAAATCAGGATCATTATCTTAAACTTTTATTAGTTTTGATATTTTTAAACTTCCAAATTTAAGAAAATTCTGGTTGATAGTTAAGAAAAAAATCCTACCAACTTGTTTAATTGACCTTAAAAGAACCCAAAGGCATCATGCCCTTGAAACTGTGCATACGTTATTCCACATATTTTTTGAACAAAGTCGCCTTAATTTTGGAAAAAAACGAGAACAATAACTGATGATTTTTTTAATGTAAGTTGAAAGCTTACCATCTGTGTAGATTGCTTCATCAGTGCATTATCTGCAGAAAGCACTACTGGTTTAGATATTTCCTGGAGTGATGGCTAAGATACAGTATAAATATAAATGAGATAGCTGGCAAATATGTCCAAGACGTGAGCAAGGTACTGTGAAATGGATAGCTAAGCTGCTGACTGTGTTGTCCCTAATGTTCCTCTACAAAACTTCAGTTAAATAAGCTCTGAGTAGAGACCAATGTAGCAAATCCCAAGACAGCATGCAGACTTTCTGTTTCATCAGTTTAGCCCTCAATACATTGCAAAACACTTGAGTAGCATTTTCTATCTTGCTGAGTCCAGTCCACAGTTTAATGAGTCTTGCCACTGGTATGAGGTTGTTCAACGTTAAGTGGTTTTTTAATTTCTTCTGCTGACCATCTGCTGCATATGTAGGCTAGTTATCTATGTATATTCACATTTGAATATAATGTCAACTGCATTGGAGAGAAAACATTTTATTTGTGGATTAAGAGACAAGCAAAAGTTCATAAAAGCCAGATTCCTCAGCTTTGAATGGTAGAAGTAGAGAAAACAGGTTTCCATCCATGAATATTTAAAAGGAAGTCTATACAGAATATCTGCATCTGTGCTTTTAAGTGTTGCTGCAACTTGTGGTTGGATTGACTTCAAAGATAAAAATAGACCCTCTGTCTATGAAAGGGAAAATTTCTCCCTACTGAAAAGAGATTAGTGTCCTGACAGAGAGGACTGAAGCTTTACAAAGAAGTTTTCTACAGGAGGCACCTGTGAATCTTGGCAAATATTGATTGCAGAGTCTGTTTCTTCTTTTTGCTGAATAGCAGACAGTCATCTGGTGATAGAGCTCTATAGACAAACTCAGATGAATGGTGCCCTGCAGTTGTGAAATCAATGACACTGCAAGTCTCACAGTCTGTGGGATCACACGTCTCACTCCAACTTGCAAATATATTTTACAAAAAACCTCTTTTAATCTATTTAGTCTTCAAAGTTTGCAAGAACATTCACTATATCCTTTCCACCCTAGATATGAAGGCAATAGTGAAATGGAACCAGTATTCTGTGTGTGTGAAATTCGTGTAACTTTTATGTAATTCCTCGTGTAAATATCTAGCCTTGACAGTGGATAGCCTTGCAATGTTTGCAGGTCATAATCCCTGATCACTGATATAAAATATACAACTCTTCATGCATAAAATCATATTCACACATTTACAGAAATTTAATGAATAAAATTAAGGAGAACATTTGCAGAGCTCTCTCTTCAACAAAACTGTACGACATTCCTTCAAAATTGTTAAATAGATATTTCTTGTGCACACAAGTTAAAATTCACAAAACTCTGCCTCTTAAAAAAAAAAAAATTAAATAATTGGTTCCCTAAATCCCCACCCAGGAATTTTATAAAACTATCCTGACTTGTGGATTCTGCTTTCACGCTCTGAGAAGCTCTGTTTCAGGAGGGTACATGACAGATCAATCCCTCTGAGTCATAGCGCTTTCCACGCTTCGGAAGAAAAGGCTCTAGTTCACAACATTTCCTTGGTTCTGATCTGAGGTATTGTCTTGATGATTAAGCAGAAAACTGGAGTTTCCGACTATCAGATGAAAAGTAGTGACTAGGTACAGTAGTCTCCTTTCTTCCTGACCTTATTACACATTCCTTTGTAGATCTGAACCGTGTTGTTTGATCACAATTCAAATCCAACATCCCATCAATGCTACCAGCTCTGTGAAAGAAGCGAGCAGTTCTGAGTACTTACATTTTTGCACTTTTGTCTGTGAGTTCCCCCAGACCTTAACAAGATTTTCATTTCTTTATTGGCAACATGAGTCTGGCATGGATTCACTCTTTTGAACAGCAAATAATCTAAACCCCTCTCCCCTCAATGATGTAGGTCAACCCCTTACTGTTAGTTGTGCACAGTATCCTCATGCTAAAATACAGATGCTAAATCAGTTCAGAAAATCTGAAAAAAAACAGAATCGTTGAACTTTTTTTTTTCCTTTTTTAATGTGGTTAACACTTTGTATTCAGGTACAGAAGCAGGTATACTTCTGAGGTTTCATTTACTTGCCGGGATTTTGATGCTGTTCTGCATATGTTGTTGACACCAGAAGGTGCTGAATTAACTTTTCCACTGGAGGAAAGGAAAAGATTGAGTACTTAATTTCTTGAGAAGGTAGCTTTTAAAATGCAGTTAAGGTGTGCAACTGCCAGTGTTAAGGCACCTGAATGGCAGTAACACTTTGCATACTTCTAGGCTGTAAAGTAAAGTAAAGTAAAACTGAGCATGATTAATGGGATGGCTTTACACATAACAGCACATCTGGGGATTATGTTATTTTATATTCACCTTCCAAACTCCCATAAAAGTAGATTATTGTAGCATAGCACTTCTGAATAGTTACACGATGATTGGAGTCTTTTAACAGCTCCCGTGCTCTTACAAAAAGAAATAGACTGCAGAGAAACTCGGTCTTCCTCTGCGGGATTCACCTTTCAAGGAGGATGAGGAACAAAAAATACTGGGAGGGTGTTTAGGGGACATTGGGATCATTACATAAATATTGGAAGAGATGCAAATATTTGGTTGAGCATGGGAGTACTTGAACAGAATATTCGCTTAACTTCTGTGGCCCAGGTGGGCTGAGGACAGATTCGGGGCGTGCCTGGGACTGGGGGCAGCTGACTGCTGGGCACTGGTGCTCCGAGCCCCAGCATCGGGGTTGTTCCTGCACTTCACAGTGAAGACATTAGCTGCAAAACCAAGACCATAGTGTGAAGAAAGTGCCTATGCACTTGCCCTGGTTCCAGCTGGGACAGAGTTAACTTTCTTCCCAGCAGCTGGTGTGAGGCTGTGTTTGGGTTTGTGCTGAGGAGAAGCTGATCACACACTGATGGGCAGAGCTGCTCCAGGACACTCAAGGACTTTCCAGCTTCTCTGCTGTGCCTGTGTCTGCAGGGGCAGGAGAAGCTGGGAGGGACCACAGCCCCAGTTACTAGCTCAGGATTCGACCTTAGGTTTAGGATTGAGACCAAACTGGCCAATGGTCTGTTCCATGCCGTGCACAGTATAGAGATGAGGGTCTGTCTGGAAGGACTCTCTCTTGTTCTGGGTTGTCTCCCTCTGGGACACCCCTCTCTCAGTGTCATCTCGGTCTCTCAGACAGTTGGGCTCTTATCTCTTTTCCGGGATGGCAGTTTTGGGACTCTACGAGCTCTAGGATCATTAGGTGGGAACGGGCTGAGTCTTGGTCATTGGGTGGTGAGCAGTATCACTGTGTGTCACTCATTTGTATATTTGTGTGTATTACTATTATTATAATTATTATTATTATTTTCAATAGTATTGTTGTTTGGTTATTAAATTGCTCTTCTCTCAACCCACAAGTCTCTTTTCCCTTCACCCCTTTAATTCTTTCCCCCATCCCTGGGAGGGGGTTTTGGAGGGGGTGAGCAAGTGTAGTTGTGTAAAACTACAACCGTATTTCTAAGGATCAGGCAGATATTCTTTCAGTGTCATGTCTGAGCCTGAAGATGTGCCCCAGAGTGTCTGTGTACTGGTAGAAGCATCCATGGTGGGACCTGTGCACAAGCGCCTGGAGAACCTGAACAGCAATAGAGAAGTCATAGTGTGTTAACAACTCTGAATATAAAGGGTATTTGACTTATGGTTGTTATTGCCCACTAATTGCAAGGCAAAAAATTGCAACCATCTAAATTCTGCTGAAGCTCAGCTGGAATTAGAGTTGCTGCTTTGTCCTGTGAAATCTCACTCACAAATGCAGTTCATTCAATGGACTGCTGGCATCAGCTGGAAGATACCCACTGATCTCATGAACTAAAGAATAAGCACTCTCCTTTATAAAATTAAAAATTAAGATACTTTTTATAAAAAGTTAATTTTTTCTTAATGAATAAACTTCTTTTCAAATATGTTTTTATTTATGACCTGTTGATTCACAAGAGGATAAATTTCTTATTGCTTAGGTTCTCTCCTGTTCTTTTTTCCTATCATTTTTAAGACAGTATCAATTTACCACTAATGAAATATTAACACTTAATTTTCATTAATTTTAACTCTATCCATAGTGAAAAGGATTCAGTTTGATTTCTGCGGCAACAATCATATTGATCTACAGTACAGTTTGCTCTCAATCTGACAGGTATCAAACAAATACAAGTACAAAAAAATTAACAATAAAGAAATGAATTTTTTCTGAAGTTCTTTTACACAAATAAAATTTCCGTAGTGGGATTTTAGCTCTTTTTCCCCTGATTTCAAAAGAAGAATAATGTTAATTAAATGCACATTTCTTAACTCCGTATTCTTCAGTATGTATGTTAAGGACCAAACAAGCTATCGACTTGAGCTAAGACATTACTTCCCTATAATTATTTTTAATTTGTCATGGTTTTGTTAAGCTTTCAGTGATCAAATAAGAAAAAATGTTAAATGTGTTTCAAAACCTGTAATTTTCTATAGAAAATTTATTCAACTATTTATTTGTAAGCGTATGATACTATATATCTTTGTGAGGCAATGACTGTGTATTTCTGCTAAAGTGAAACACTGGAGACTTAATATTTTTGTTATATTATTGCAGCATCACTTTTGTGGCCTCAAGTTCTTACAACGATCGATCCTGCTAGGAGAAACTTAAGTTTAATAAGAAATACTTTAGCAGGTCAGAAGGAAATGCACAATAATAGGTGCATATTGCTTTACCTGACAACAATTACAAATAATGCAAATATCATAGCCTTAGCAAAACCATCTTCATGATAAATTCCATAAACATAGATGAACAAATTTTATTGTATGGTTAAAAGATACTCTTGTTCCTTGTGCTTTAAAAAAATACATGTAAATCATAGTGTTCACTCCAGTTGCGCAAAAGCTGACAGAGAACCATCTTTGTGAAAACAGGGGTATCCTTCAAGAGTATGCCCCTGGGAATGGGTCAGCTTTGTGTATTGCCTGTTTGGCTGTCACTCTGGCACCCTTTGATAAATAGAAGTGCACGGTACTAGCGGGTTGCTGAATCTACCAAATGTTGGTTACGCTATACTGAAAAGCAAGCAAGCTATTGACATGAGCGATGAGTAGCCTTTTCCTGCGGTCGTTTTTCATTTGTCATAAACACATTAACACAGGAGAAAGGGGATATATCTTAATTACTTCAGAGAGACTAGTTCTAGCTTTTGACTGACTTCAGTGTTCCTAGAAGATGTGTTAAAGATGTGACTTTTACAAAAAGGCAATTTAAAATACATCAGGCGTCTACCAGACTGTTTCCTATTTTTTCTTTTTCTTTTTTTTTTTTTTTTTTTTTTTT
>WKFP01015128.1:339409-406749 GCA_011057875.1 Pterocles orientalis
AAAAAAATTTTTAGTCTTTTTTTTTTTTTTCTTTTTTTTTTCTCTAACCATCAGGGTAGGGTTTGCTATGTCAAAAAGGGGAACAATCTTTTTGCCTATCTGTAGGAAGTTCTTTAAAGGCAACAAACAGCAAAAAATATTATATACACACAGTGATCTTGTGGTAAATTGCAAATTTAGCAGCAGATGGCAGGAAATGGAATTTGCTGTCTTATCAGGACATTAAAGCAGAAAACACTTGGGTTAAACTTGTTACAAAGGAAAAAAAAAAGCTTGCAAAACAAAACAGAACAGATACTCTAGTTCACATTTATAGATTCTATTAAGGACAATCTGCTTTTAATTGGAAAGGATTTCCTGAGCCTGTAAATGTTGTATGTGTGCTCATCTGAAGAAACACTTGCAAGTTATTGTCATGCCGAACACAACAGGTGCTGCTCATGCACTAAATTATATTCACTGCTAGGAGCCTACATGATTCTAGTAGAAAAACGGGAGAATCATGAGTAGTGTCTGAAACAGCTTCACAAATCACTTCCGCTGTAGTGGATCCCAAGCAGAGAAGCTGCATATTTCTACAGCTGAGATCAATCACTGTTGTGTCAAAGGTTCTGAAAACTTATTGTGCGGATGACTAATTTATTCAACATATCTCAATGCAGACTAGAAGGATCTGAAATTCTCTCTAAAGCAGAGTGAATCATGGGAAATTCATGAATCATTTTCAGTGCAAATGAATGAAGAATTGGTTGCAGGAAAAGACAAATAACAGGTGCCTCCCAGTGGGCACATACAGTACAGAGAAATCTTGGGCTTTGGGGCAACCACAAATGTTTGTACTTCTAAACTCTGGGTGCTTTATTTTCTTGTTTGTTTTTGTTGTTATTATTTTGGTTTGTTTTGTTTTAAGGTTCGTATTTGATGAGAAAAGGAAAGGGGATGAAAGATGCAATGCAGTGACAGTTGTGAGTTCACTCTGATGTGACCTACGCCCTTAGACGTAGCATTGGGTCTCTTTGTCCTTCATGGAGTACACTTTGGGGGCAGAGGGTCTTATCTATCAGTCATTTCTGAAAAAAAGTTCTGCTCAAGGAGAAAAAGAATTGCAGCTATGTCCAATGTCTGGACTAGTCACATGCAAAAGAAGAAGAAGTCATCTTTTATCCACCCCCTTCTGTCTGATGTGAGGACAACACACTGCTTCCACCTTCCTCACAAATAAGAAAGCTATTCCATAATTGTCCTGGGTCTAGAATAAGGTATTTCTCAGCACAATGCATGTGATATATTTTCCTCAATATTTGCTAAGTTCACCTAGAAAAAAGTTTGTAGACCATCTTTTTTTTTTTATTAGTAATCAGTGTCCCAGTGATATTTAGAGGAAAATCTGGCCAGTGTTATGTGTAAGGTATTCATAATTAGAGCTGTGTTTATGTAAGATATTTTAATGCTCTGCTTCAAAGGAATCATCCATAAACGAAAAACAAACAGAAATTGCAAAGTAGTCAAGAAGAAAATTTTAAAATTGCTTTCCAACATTACAAGGATGGTAATTTTCTGCAGAACACTATGAGAGTGGAGAAAAGATGAATTTTCTTTTTGATGCAACACCGCTAAAGCTAGGCTTCTTCAGAGGGCTTACACTTCTTTGTTCATCTGTTCCTCACCTTGATTTGATTTTGTCTGAAGTCCAGTGGCTCTGTTCCTAAACTGGAGTGCCCTGACTCTGAGTCGTGATTCATGCTTTAGCAAAGGACGTGGGAATTAGCTACTTGAGGCACCCTGGCAGAATTCAGTCTTACTGCTTTCTGTTCGTGCACTTCAGAACTCTACTTGACTTTCGGATTACCTGAAGGATAAGTACCTTGATTTGGGGGTGGGAGATTATGTCCTGGCATTACAGACGTTGCTTTTAAACTCATTCTAATGGGTTGACGTTTTACACGCTTAACAGCATTAGCTGAATACAAGTCAGCTGAAAAGCATAGTCATCTATTCATGGTGCACATTGTAAAAGACCAAAATGTGAACTATATTAAACAGTTCAAAATTTAAAGGGTCTATAAAACAACCTCCTTGACAACCATGCTCGACTTCAGTAGGAAATTTTAAATGATGCCTGTAGAAAGAATCAATCAAATCGCAGATCATTATGTACCAAAAGCAATAACTCCCTTGGCAAGCAAAGACTTTCTCCCTCAGCAACTGAGACAAATAACCCTTTCCTCCACTCTTTATAATGGTTACTCTTACCCTAATATCTTCTTCATATAGAAGTTGGAAAATTGTTGTGATCCTCAACCCACAGGATATAGTAGTAATATAGAGATTATGGCACGGCACTTCATTTTTTCTCACTCACTTATTTGATCCTGGGAAATTAAATGGTCTTATAGTACCAGACAAATACTTTATTTCTGGAGCTAAGAGTATAGATATTTCATTTAAGAGTTCAAGTATCCATATGTGGACAGGTAGTCTATGCAGCAATTCCATCCTATGTGAAAAATAATAATTGAAATGGTTTCCATAGAAACTAAAAACAGCCAGTGGAAACCGCTAGATGGGATTAAAAAATTCCGTCGAGTTATATTTGAGTAAACAAGGATCATTTGCGACATACTACATTCTGCAAGGACAGATGGTATTCTTAAATATTTTTAAAATTACATCACTGAGCTGCAGCTTCTAGTCAGGCATGTGGTTTCTTACAGGGCTAAAGGTTGTTATTAAAAAAAAATAGGACTATGTAAGTAGTTGATCATGAATGCTCTGAAGATTAAAGGGTCCTTTTTACCAAAGTCATCATTATTTTGGAACAAGTCCATAATGGGGTAAATGAAATAGATTAAGAGATTCATAAATATTCAGGTAACAATAATGTTTGCCAGCGCTACATTGCAATAAGCAGCACTGACTGTAAAACTCCTGCCGGGTATAAAGCGAACATTCATTTGCACTCCTTATATCACATACAGTTTGGCTTCCTGTGAATAAGTGGTTGTTAAGAGTTAACTTCAAACAAACAAGCAACACCTGAGCAAGGTCAATTTTTCTTTAACTTTCCAGTAATGTCAATTCTAGCGCAAAACACTAGATTAGGTGTGGATTTGGGCTTCTCGGGCTGTTTGCCAGCAGAGACTTGTGTTGCAGAGGCAATGTAATTACTCAGCAAGGTGAGAGGGTTTGTGCTGGAGCCCTGCGTACTTTCCCAGTGACAAGCCCGCTTACCTTTGCTGTCAATCAAAAGCACCATGAAACGGTGGCAGCTGGAGACAAGGAAAGAGACGTGAATGCCTTGAAAGGAAGTGCCGGAGTAAGCAGGCTGGAAAAGATCCCACCAAAATCTCTCTGCCCCTGTCAATGCTCCTTTAATATAAATGTTAAGTCACCTTATCCACCAAAACCCAGGTAATAAAAGATACCTCCAAACCCCTTGTAGACGCTTGTGCATTGGATAAACAGGAGAAATGAGGGATGATATGTTTTCCTGAGGACATTAAGGCTATTTTTGTGGCTGTTCCTTGTTATTCTGTGGTATTCACTGTGCACAATAGGAAATCCTCCGCAGGACAGAGGGAATATTAAAGCTTCAGACTTGTACTTTAGCTGGTGGGTCTGCAGTTATCCACCTCCAGTCCTCATCATCCCCTCACTACATCTCTAAAACCTCAGTGACTACATCCTCTATCCTGTTTCTGTTCCTTTTCACTGTCTTACGCTTAGATTGGAGACTCTTCAAGGCAAAGATTTTTGAGGCAGATTGGCATTTTCCACGTGGACTATGTCTTCAAGCGTTTTTCCTTTGCTTTTACTATAAATACAGTACAATAGCATTTGTAGAGTGTTGAGAAGAATGGATGGAATCTTCTTTGGGTCATCTTGGCAGTGTCGTTACCCTAATAATTAACTATTTAAAAACTATCACTATGAAATTTGTCATGTTTCGTGATCTGATTCGCAATCTTTTTAACCATCCTTTCTGAACTTAACTTAGTTGAAAGTGCAAAGACATTGAACTAGAGGGGCTGTACAATTTTGTACAAGGTAAAAAAATGAGAGCTATTGACTCTGTATGTAGGTTCCAAGATGAACACATATGACGTCCAAATACATCAAGCAAAAGACAGCAAGTTGCTGTATGTGTCATTTCATTCTGTAACAGCTGAGGACAGCATTGCCCATTTCTGCAGCTTGTGCATCAATCTCCCTCCAGGTAACACTCCAGAAATAAACAAGCCTCTTGTATTTCAATACAGATTTCGTGTCAGAAACCTCTTTTAAGAGAAGTACATTTTAACAGCTTGACACGACCATACAGTATACACGGTCTATCTGGAGTTTTGGGTTGTGACCAGCAAGTTACACTACAATGATTCACCATTGTTAACAGGTGCTGCTTCCTGTATTTTGCAAACCTATCCTCATTTCTCTGTTCCCAGTAAAAAAAAAAAAAATCTCACTTGACCATTAATTTCCATTAATTAGAATCATCATCATTCCCCTAGTACCATCATGACTCTTGTTCCCTCGGTTGAGCTGCTGCCCCTGAGACTGGGTTTGGGAGGACTTTTTTCAGAGGATTTTTGTAGTGGGGGGAGTTGGTTTGGTTTTGTTGTTGTTGTTTTGTTTTGTTTTGTTTTTCCCACATAAGGGCATCTGGCATTTCTAGAAAGAACAGATAAATGTTTCAGAGAGTGCCTAGGGTATTAAGAAGGAGTGTGTGCTTATATACATATATATATATACACATAGACATATATAGAAAGCATACTACTTGTTAATGATAAAGTCCTTCCAAAGTCTTTAGTATCCCTCAGTGCTTATAATCAAAGATATTTAAAATAAATATGTTAAGAATGCTAAACATGTCTTAAAACATATGTTGTTGTAGGTTCTAAAATGTTATATGTCACTTGTAAAAATAATATATCCTTTAACAGATTTTTTTTTCTGACAAAAATGTCAGAAGAGATGCAATTACTTGATATTTGCTTATAAGCATTGTTACTACACCATTTCCTAATTTGTATTATACAAATGCATCACCTGGTAATTCATATTAATATTTTCCCTATTGATGACTGTTACGCAGGTGACATGTTCTTACAAGAATTATAGATTTTTAAGTGAAATACATGCTGTAAAACCAGCATGATACAACTTTAGAATTCTAGAGAGCCTTTAATTTTCCTTCAGAAATTTAAGGGTGTCTTTACAATTTATTCAAACATATCATGGCAGAAAACCAAATCTCTCTTCTGTATCTTATTTTGTGCCTATATTAAAACTTTAAAGTTTTGCTCAAAATTATAGTTACTTTATTTCCAGTTATTATAATATGAGAGTTAAAAAACACGCTGATCTCAGAATCTAATTTTATTTTATTTTATTTTAGTATCATGATAAGTGAGGTGTGAATACAGAACTCAGGTTTGTACTCTTTAATTAAAACCATTACTCTTCACTGGGATATTCTTGTCTTGGTGCAATACTTCTAATTCTACACAATGGAAGAAAATGACAGATTGTAGCTTGTTTATATTACAGTAGCATCTAGAGGCAACTAAATTTATAATCCAAACAGTGGGAAAAAAATTAGGATCATTATAAAAGTCAGAGAGTAAGTGGCTTGTCCATAGTCATGGTCATAAAGAAAGATTGTGAAGGAGCCAGGAATAGAATTCAATAGAATTCAGATTTTCTCTACCTCCGTGATTATAGCTGTAATGTTGCAGGAACAGAAGCAGATTTTTTTTTTTAATTTCACTTATTTTTATCTGGGAATAAGGATGCCTAAAACAGGAGTAGTGGTCCTGTCTCAATACCAGTAGGAAGATAAGAAACTGTAATGGTCTTTTAGCAGTTTTGCAGATGTAATCACGGACTTGGCTTTCTGCCACTGGCTGTTTAAAGCTATGATTTTACCGATAGTAATGAGGTTTAATTCCAGAAAATCATGCAATTGATGGGTGATTTTTCTGTGACTAAATCTTTTTCCATATTCAAATTTACCCCTCACTACAATTAAAACTTTGGATGCTTTTGTCAGCACAGGGTTTTTTTTGCATTTTCTTATGGTCTAAAGACAGTCCACTGACTACCCTTTCATGTGATTTTTGGTTGTCCAATGAAGCATTTTAAATCTTCCAGCTCAGAAATTGTTTCCAGTCTCTGAACTTTGCATTTTACTGCTTTTGAACAATATACTCAAAGAACATGGATGCTGCTTCTTCCTATCCTAGATACAACATTAAATCATAAAATATTCTGTATGCATTTTTCAATAGTTTTTGTGATCTGCTGTATTACATATGAAGACTTTTCAGTCAAGGCTATTAATAATATTAATTCTAGAATTTCCACTGCAAACTAGAGCTGCTGGTACATTTTGTTATCTTAGGCTACCTTTGAACTTGTGCATTTGACATCACAATGTACGTTGACAAGGGAATCCAGTTGCTCTGAGTAGTCCCTACTGGCTCCCTTCCTCCTACAGATTAAGTATTCAAATTAAGTTTGTGCCAGCATACGCAAGCAATCTGATGAAGACCTGTCCTCATAATTAACTGCTACGATTGCTTTATAGTTATATATATTTTAAGATCCAAAGACAACCATAAATTAGATAATTTTACAGTTCCATCTTACATTATTCCGTGGAAGATATTTTCATTTCAAAATCCCATTTAATTTTTCTCCTTTTTCTAAGACAGAATATTGTTTCCCTTCAGTTCATCATTGTTACATCTACTTTATGGCCAGCTGACCAAAGAGCAAAGAGCTTCAAGTGGCCACTGCTCAAGCTATATTACTGTGAACATCTTCCAAAGCTAATAAATTAAGTTGGGAGGGGAAGGTTAGTAATAATGCAGGAAAACAATCAGGACAATACCCAATACTAATACAGACTGGGGAATGAAGGGATTGAGAGCAGCTCTGAGGAGGCAGACTTGGGAACAGTGGTGGATAACAAACTGGACATGACCCAGCAATGTGCGCTTGCACCCCTGGAAGCCAGCTTTGTCCTGGGCTGCGTCAAGAGAAGCGTGATGTGCAGGTCGAGGGAGGTGATTCTCGCCCTCTGCTCTGCTCTCCTGAGACCCCACCTGGAGTACTGCATCCAGCTCTGGGGTCCTCAGCACAGGAAGGACATGGACCTGTTGGAGCAGGTCGAGATGAGGCCATGAAGATGGCCAGAGGGATGGAGCACCTCCTGTACAAGGACAGGCTGAGAGAGTTGGGGTTGTTCAGCCTGGAGAAGAGAAGGCTCCGGGGTGACCTCAGAGCAGCCTCCCAGTGCTGAAAGGGGGCTACAGGAGAGATGGGGAGACACTCTTGATCAGGGGGTGCAGGGATAGGACGAGGGGTAATGGCTTCAAGCTAAAAGAGGGGAGATTTAGATGAGATATTAGCAGATAGTTTCTTAGTGTGAGGGTGGTGAGGCAGTGGCCCAGGTTGCCCAGAGAAGCTGTGGATGCCCCATCCCTGGAGGGGTTCAAGGCCAGGCTGGATGAGGCTTTGAGCAACCTGGGCTAGTGGGAGGTGTCCCTGCCCATGGCAGGGGGTGGAGCTAGATGGTCTTTAAGGTCCCTTCCAACCAAAAATATTCTATGATTCTATGATTGTGTACAGTTGTGTATGTGGCATCATCATGCTCTTATTTTACCTGTCTGTGTAAATGCAGGGGGGAGGGGTTTGGTACTTTCAGTTTGTCCAGTTTTATGACACTTCCTCAGCTTTCCTTCACACAAAAATGTTGATTATGTTACAGCTTAGCTGTTATTTTTCTAATGCTTTAAAGGGGCATATTAATCTGACTGTCACTGAATCATCTAGATAAGCTTGTTATAACTTCATAATTTTCTAAATAAACACACTTTAATATACATCTGTAAAAAGCTGACCTATAATTCCATTGAATCAATGGAGAATCTGTGGCCCTAAATGAGTTTCACACTCATCTAACACTACAAACATACACAGATATGTAAAAGATGAGTGGCTTCAAGAAGTACACATTTGGGTTGGATTGTTTGGGGTTTTTCTTGTTTAGTTGTGTTTTGTTAGGGTTTTTTTGTTTTGTTTGGGTTTTTTGAGGTTTTGTGTGTGTGCATGCATGTGTTTGTTTCCCCTGTACATGAAAACTTCTCTTTCCTTTCATTCTGCCTTTGACACCGTTAATTAATTTGACTGCTATTTCTTTTGTCCCTGCTGCACTACAGATCATTATTTAGTAAAAGCTCTCAAAGCTTGTCTCTGATTTGAATCTCTTCAAATAAATAGCTGGCACTCCAAAGTGGTTTGATTCCTATTTCAATATAGCACAATGGTCATGACTGTAGCTGTGTCAAAAAATTGTGGATATATTATCTTAAAATGGTTTTTCTATAACCATTCTTTGGTGTGCTTGTCAGAAGTATTTCACAATAGAAAAACTTTGCTATGAGAATTAAAAGAGTGCAACATTAGCGTAGTTAAACCTTCAAGTCTTTGTAAATAAATTCATAACAGCCTAACTAGAGATATCCTCTGAAATACTGAATGTTTTAATGTAAAAATATTGTTATTCTGGAATATAGTGTAAACTCATGGCAGTTTTTGTTCTGTAAGGTGCATCAGGTTTATATCATTTAATATTGGGGCTTCATTCCTCTACTTCTCATAATATGAAGACTGTCTGGAATTTATAAGTGGCATACATTATTGGTTTCAAAATATAGAATATCAGCCTTAAGAAGTGGGAGGGGACAACAGCTGCAGAATGGTGGCACAAGGGCTGGAGGATGTGCAAAGATTCTTCTTAAATGTGATTAAAGAGCAGAACAAGGTATTTTAATTCCATAAATCAACTTATTATTTATTTACATATGATTTACTACCAACAGGATTTACTTTCAAACATATGATTTACTTCCAATCAGCATATGATTTACTTCCATAAATCAACATGTGATCTTAATCAGTTGAGATTTTTATTAATCACAGCAACGTAATCCCAGAATCAACCTCCTGGCTCCTCCAGTCCCTTTCCTGGAGTATAGCCACCATATGGGAGTCTCACACCGAGCTACATTTCTTTAGTTATCCCATCCACTTCTATGCTGGAAGCAATTTTAACATGTGGAAACAATATTTCCATAAAAATTTCACAGCTAATTAATATCCTTTCTGTGTATGCTAACAGAGGATTTTTAGCAAAACCATCCCTCTAGGCAGAGGCTCTTCTTTCCTTTACATGCATTTAGAAAAGTGTCATACTCCTCCTCTGCTTCACAGTACACTTATCTTGCTTTCACCATGGTCCACTGAACTAACTCAGACCTTTAGATCGGCTTTAAGGTATCCGGCTCGGGTGGAGCCAGCTGTGAAATTGTAAGATGTGAACTCAGAACAGCTGAGTTCTCCTGCTACTGTTTAACATCTTTCTGAGGAGGATTTGCAGCTGTCATTGAGAGTCTCACTGAGGTACCCATACCATGAGCCATAGGAAAAGAATTTCAGGTATGTTTATTTGAGTGGTGGTTACGGTGCTGCTTTAATGTTGTGAGGCTAAAAAAATTAAAAGCATTCGTTTGTCTAAGCACTTACTGGCCTTCTGGTGACTGTACAGTCAGCAGTTTTTCTCTGATTCCCAGAAGAAAAATGCATTTACACAAAGACCATCGTCAAATTTAGTAGCAATTAATGTTCTTGCTATGAATCACAGCACAGAAACAAAGTACTCAAAGTCTTATTTGTCCTTGCCAAGAGCTGACCCCACAAGATCAAGAGTAGGATGTTTTAGAGACTGACATTGCTGTCTTACAGATTTATACTGGACTCAACCTCCAAAGGAGGGAAAAATAGGTAATGGGTATTTTACTGCCTATACACTTGTTAAATTGTCTTCATTTTTTTACTTAGCATCTGCCTCACTGAGTACTCATCACCTGCTACTGAGTCATCTGATGTACAACAGATGTTAAGCACTTAATGAGGCAGAGGAGGAGGTAAAAGTGTCATATCATGAGTAAATACTTGCTACAGCTATTATATAGGGTGACCATACCACTTTGTTCTTACATTTAATGTCACAGTGTATTGAACAAGAGTAAGGACATGTTTTGGATTAAACTTGCAATTGCTATTGTTCAAATAAATTAATTTTTTTTCAAAGTAAAGTTCTTTCATAGCAAAAAAAATAATTGCAAAATATTTTAAACACACTTCGGAATTAAGAATTGGAGAGCAATTAGTAAAAAGGCAATGCAGTGCAACTTCACATAGAATTATTTCACCTACCAGAACACTATGATTTTATTTCTCTTTAAGGCAATTCTCATCAGACTTGGCTGATGTTACCTGGTACATTAAATTCCCTAGGATTATCCTTGGTTTTTATCGTGCTTGTGTAAATGTGAGGTTATATGACAGGTTTTCTTCACTTTGTGAGTAATCTAGTTGAAAGCACGGTACGCAACAGTTTAGTGCATCCTGCGCGACAGAAGGTTCATCCATAGATTCAGCAACAGCAGCTTGATCTTCTTGCAGTATAACAGGAAAAAAGGTTGAATGTGAAAAGGTGGAGCTGGATCTGTTTTTAAAACAAAATTAGTAAACAATCTGTTTCCCAGTCAATTTTAAGAACTGAGAAAATTTACTTATACTTTTAGAAAATGCTAACAGACTATATGTATATAAAAGAAAATCAACCCCAAACAACCAAGATTCCCAGCTCCAACAAAAAAAAAGAAAAAAAAAGTGTAATTTTCCTGATCTTTATTTTCATGTTTCTAATGAATCAGAATCTGAGATGTTATAGATTTTTTTTGTAGAAAAAAAACAGAAAAATTAAGATTTCTGAACTATTCAATGCTTGAGACAAGTTCAGATGTGACTTAAAAAGTAAGTCAGCAGTAAATGGGGCTCTTGCATTTTCTCTTTGAAACAATGCAATGAAAAAGGAAGAAACCACACAACCATCGTCATTCATGTGGCAACAATAGATATGACACTGCAGCAGCAGTTCTTTAAACTCTGCATTGCTAGGATTAACAAAAACTGAAAAATACAGACAAAGAAAGAAGATAATGTTTCTCTTTACTATTTCCATGTAACTGTTGTTCCCATTGTCTTTCTTCTAGCTATTGTGCCTCATCAGCCTAAACTGTTGGTTTCAGTGTCTGTTTTCCCAGTGTGATGTAGGACATTAACTTGCTTCTAGTGAAACCAAAATGAGATGACGTGAAGAACACTAAAGTGATCTTTTAATTTCATCTCCAAAGATGAAAAGTAAACACAGCATGCTCATGCATGGCTTCCTATTGGGATGTTGTTGTTCTGGAAGTCATCTGAAGAATTAGGACTGAATCTATTTTAGTGGGGTGCAGGGTCCTGTTTGCTATTCCAGGAAAGCATTTTGGCTCGTTGACTATAAATCAAAGCAGCTCCAGCCAGTAGCAAAAGAGCTTGCAAGCTTACAAAAATCTTCAGAATGAAATAGAGAGATGGTGCAGAATTGCAAACACTTAGATACATACAAAACACCTCCCTGATCAAATAGTGTGAAGAAATATAATCTCAGCTGCACAGGATTTCAAGATGTTAATCTGAAGACAATTGCAGAAAAATGGCTCTTTGTCAGGTTTCCTTGATAGAGTCACAGAGAGAGAAAATACATGAACCAAATGTTCCTGTTGTGCTTCTGAGTTTATAAGGAAACTTTTGTGATTTTGCATTGTTACAAGGCAATTTATACATGCATTTATCTGACAGCAGATGCTGTCATCTGACTGGTGCCTTAATCTTCTACTAAAAACAGCTTTATTTTTCTCTTTCTGATAAAAAATAACAAGGTTGTATTTATTGTGTGCGGATCTCTCCTTGTGTTAAAATAAATTATTTTAACGTTGCAGATCTTCCAACTATTGGCTCAACCGCATCCAGTCCTTTCTCTACTGCAATGAAAATGGCCTCCTGGGAAGCTTTTCTGAAGAGACTCACACATGCACCTGCCCCAATGACCAGGTTGCCTGCCATGGTTTCCTTCCCTGCACAGTTGGAGATGGCTCTGCATGCTTGAGCTGTGCTCCTGACAATCGCACCCGCTGCGGGAGTTGCAACGCCGGCTACATGCTGAGCCAAGGGCTTTGCAAGCCTGAAGTGGCGGAATCGACAGAACACTACATTGGGTTCGAGACTGACCTTCAGGACCTGGAAATGAAATATTTATTGCAGAAGACAGACCGGAGGATTGAGGTCCATGCCATTTTCATCAGCAATGACATGCGCCTCAACAGCTGGTTTGATCCCTCTTGGCGCAAGCGGATGCTCCTTACTCTTAAGAGTAACAAGTACAAGTCTAGCCTGGTCCATATGATACTAGGCCTCTCTCTTCAAATTTGCCTAACTAAAAACAGCACCTTAGAGCCCGTTCTCGCTGTTTACGTCAACCCTTTTGGGGGCAGCCACTCTGAGAGCTGGTTTATGCCTGTGAATGAAAATAATTTCCCCGACTGGGAGCGGACTAAGCTGGACTTACCCCTTCAGTGTTATAACTGGACACTGACTCTGGGCAACAAGTGGAAGACATTTTTTGAAACTGTACACATCTATTTGAGGAGTCGAATAAAGTCAAACAGTCCAAATGGCAATGAGAGCATCTACTATGAACCCCTGGAATTTATTGATCCCTCCAGAAATCTGGGCTACATGAAAATCAATAACATCCAAGTGTTTGGTTACAGCATGCACTTCGACCCAGAAGCAATTCGAGACTTGATTTTGCAGCTGGACTACCCCTATACTCAGGGATCACAGGACTCAGCACTTTTGCAGTTGTTAGAGATACGGGATCGTGTAAATAAACTCTCTCCACCTGGCCAACGTCGTCTAGACCTCTTCTCTTGCTTGCTCCGTCATAGACTCAAACTGTCTACCAGTGAAGTGGTGAGAATCCAATCTGCTTTGCAGGCCTTTAATGCCAAATTGCCAAACACAGTGGATTATGACACAACCAAATTATGTAGTTAACCATAAATGTGAAGCACAACACAAAACCTTGAAGGAGTTTTTACAGTGCTTTTGTGGAACAGTTTATGTTTGGAAGAGTAAATTTAAATTGTCTTTTCAATATCTGTCTTATATCAGTCAATACTGTTGAATGGCAATTTACACACATGAACTTGCTGACAATGAATATATTATACCTGCAGTTTTGGTTTACGAATGAAATAAATACTGACACCAGTCTAGAAGACATTCTACTTTTTACAATAAATTTCATTTGTAATTTTATATGTTCCGTGGCAATGCTTTTGTGCATTACATCCTCTAGAGGGAACATAGAAGGATACCAATAAAATTTTGTAGCTGAACAGTTACTAAAAAGAAATGCTGTGGGATTCTTTTTTCTTACACAAAAGTAGTAACCTTGATACACTTGGGTGTGTGTCGAACAAAGGAGGTGTAGTTAAAAAGATAGTGACTCAAGATTTTAACAGAAACTGTAGAAAAGCCAAAGCCATAAAATATTTTATTCTTAGGATGTGGATCTAAATGTTCGTGCTGGGCAGAAGTGACAACTGTAGTGATGCTTTACTTGCTACATCATGCCCTTACGAATGTGCTTAACATGTCGTATAGATTCCCAGAATGGTAATGTGGAGTGGTTTAGGATGGACAGGGGGTTACTATTGTGAGATGCACAGTAATGAAAGTTTGCATTAGCTCAACAGGTGACAGGTGAGAGGCTGTCTGTGCAACTGGTATTACTCATGCTACAAAAGAAACAACCTTTTCCAGCCAAAGTGCTTTTTGAATCTCCCTAATCCTTTGCTTTGTATATTTCCAGAAAGAATTAAGCACATGTATACATTACCTCCTCCTAAATACACACACTATAATATTTATCTGGAATTATCTGTTTTGAACTATTTACCTAAATACCGTTCATACTGATTAATTTAAATTTAAATTAATTTAAAAAATTTCCCTGGCAATGCAACTGTTTAGTATGTGGATATTTTTTTTAATTGATAGAGGTTATATCCTTTCAGTGCAAGATTTTTCCGTATTAAAAAATATACCCTTTTACAGATACGTAACACCTATTGAAACCTCGTTTATAAAGCTGAAAGTGCAACTAAATATGTCATTATCAGTTAATGAAATCAATTAAATATGCATCCCTTTTGATCAGAATGAGGTTCTTTGGTATTTTACACATTCCAACAGAAAAGAATGTATTTAACGGCAGAACTTGGAACTCTCAAGAGGGTTTTGCTACCCCTTTCTAGAGAGTAGAACAAATAGCTGGGCTGTCAGGAGTCCTTGTTGGTAAATAAAGGGTAAAGTGAAGGAAATTAATACAAAGTCTTTTCGTAGCACCTCCTTACATTAAGTCTGAACCTGTGTCATTGATGTAAAAGCCAACTTTTAATTTGAATAGACTTTTCAATTAAATTCACTTTTATTAATTTCAATTTAGTTACATTACAATGTAATTCTGAATTATAGCCTAATCTGAATCTAAGGTACACTCCTCACTTCATTTCTAGCTAGACCACAGCAGCACAAGAAATGCAATGTTTCATAAACATATGTAAGCAAAATAAAATTCAAGGCCAGAAACACTTCAGAAAGACTACTGCCAGGGAAAAATCTTATTTTCTTTAGTGATTCTTGTCTCTCTTGATTTTACCAAGTATATATAGGGATTACTATTCCACCACCTCACATTCAGATAATTCCTCAGACCTTCTGCACTGGGAAGCCCCCCAGACCTAAAACTTTTTTTTTCCTTGTAAACAACCTCTAGATGAATTCCTGCTTTCTTTTGGCAATTAATTAATGTATCTCAGCCCCTCTTCTATGTGTCAAAAATTTGGCTTGCTCTTGCATTGGTAAAACCTTCTCAGTTACAATCTTTATTATTCCTGTTTTCATCTCCAAGTCTTTCATTTGGTGTCTTTGGCAACTATAATAAACTGGAGAAATAGTTAGTTTGATTTTACTATTCAGTAACCTGTGTAGTCTTTTTAAATAAACAAAACACTATGATGTTATAAAATGAACAAAAAGCAAAAGAAAAATCCTCTTCTGTTCATAGAAAGTAAAAGTTACAATAGAAATGTGGGGCAATGATAAATAAAACATTTGCTTATGCTACACCTTCACTAGGGAAAAATACTAACATATTACAGTAAATGATCTGAGGGTTTTTTCCCCTCTCTTTCATGCTCTTTTCTAAACAGTTCCTCAATGATTATGTTTCTTTCTGGGTTGGGGGTTTTTTGATTTTTGGGGTTTTTTTTCAAATATCTTTCCCTGCCAAGATGGAAAATTCTTTGCTGTGCTTAAATACGTACAGAATAGGACGTACAAATGAGAAGAAGTCAAAAGAGGTTTCAGTGAGACATTGTTTAGTTATTATACAACACATTAATTGTGTTTGACTGGACTAGTGGAAAACCTCTGTCATTACTGTATCTTTGTGCCAAATCAAAAATGTGATACAACTTTCTTAGCCTACTAGTAATGGACTAGTTTTGGATTTTGGAACCTGCAGGGTCTTGGAATAGTGAGGGTTTCTGTTTTACCAGAACTGGATTCCATAAAGATAAATATAAAAGGAAAAAAAATGTGAATAGTGAAAAAAGAAAGTCACAAGTTTTATTTAGTTCTCAAGTTACAAACAGGAGCCAAGAACGTTTCCCTTTCGATAGTTTTCCAACTGAAATCTTTCTATGCTCTCAGAAAGAACTTCAGGATGTGTAAAAAAAGAAAAGAGAAGTCTGCATAAGTCAAAACAGTCAAGGACTTGATCCATAAGAAAATTTTGTAGTAAGATATGAACACAATTGTGGGAAAAAAGAACTGTGGCTGCATTTATGCACACTCACTTCCACCTGGATATTGCAGGTAATATTTAGTGCATGCTGTGCATCAGATCCTGACTGGGTTTTTTGCTGGCCATTTCTGTTTGCATTCACCAATGCTGTTATTACCTGCCATTATAAACTGAAAAAAACCCCAAGGAAAATATAGTAATATACGGAACTGTATCATGATAACCTAAAGCAGTATTCAGAACAAACTTTACTGGCCTTAGTTATAATAACCAGGTAGATTATAATTATAACGTAGCAACCTTCCTGCTTAAGTGAAGGATGCTGTTACTGGCTACAATACTCCTATAACGCTATTTTCCAAGCCAATACAATTCAGATCGTGTCTGAAGGCTGGGAGCCAAGCTAACGTCTAGAATTTCTATTGTAGGAACAAACTGTAATACGGATGGGCTACCTTATCACTGCCTAAAAACCAGAATTAGGTTTGCCAGAGTGATCTAAACCTCTGGGTGACACAATTCAGAATACAGAGGCTGAATTGAATCATATTAAAAATATCATGAAGATGAATAAACTTTCTTTTCACTCGTTTCTTACTGAAAAGATAGAGGCAGAAAGAAAATGTTCTTCAAATTCTAGTGGCTGAAGGTTGGGAGAGGTGTAGTTGCATTTCAGGGTGTTTCTTCCTTTGCCACGGAACAATTATACCTGTACAAATAACTGGAGGAAGAGCCTTTGTTTCCAAAAGTATGCGTGTGCTGACTGCATTTATTGTGAAAGTGCTTACTCAGCAGATACATCAAGTTGGAAAAGAGGCAAAAACCAGAAGTCAGTATTTCCCAGGCTGAGTAAGCAGCCAGGCAGCTTGAGCAGGAGAGAGGACAGAGATGTGAAGGAGAGTGCTAATATTGTCAAAAGGTCATTTGCTTGAAAATACAGTAGATATTTCCAGGTACGAAGCAAAACATAGAGCACCAAGGAAGAAAATTAATCAGCATCCACATCACTCCTCTACTGAGCTACATCTAATCTTTGAGTCCTGCATGGCAATGGAGCTGCCTACAGCAAAGAGATAAATGTGTTAGGGTGAAGAACCAGTCTTTTACAATGCAGGAGCTGTTGTTTCGTTGACAGAATCTGAGCTACAGCCTGTGCCAGCACAGTCACCCATATGAACAGGAGCATTCCCTACATGGTGCAACAGGGGCTTCTAGCAAGACAGCCAGAGTGCAAGCGGAAAGCCAGGAAAAAGTGGAGAGAGTGGAAGAGAGCCCCTATGTGCCATTGTAGTTAAAACAAAAGACCAAGATCACCTTAGGTGCAGTAGGAGTTTTGTAACAAGAAATGTCATGGCCCCTTTGTCATGATAATCAGTGACATGAGAGCTCTCAACACCACAACTAGTACAGTGTTATTACTGGCAAACCCAGCTCACTGGGACCTACAGCCAAGGCAGTTCATAGGGCTGCGTGGCTGACTTTGGGTCTATTCACTCAGCTTCATATTTTAAGCGTGAAATCTATCCTAAATGTAGTAACACAAAATGATGGTCTTTTGCACACAGATGTCATTTGTGAAGCAACTTACAACCGTGGGGCACAGTGTATATAATGTTAATTTATCCACATGGTAGAGGAGGGTATGGCTTTCGGAGACATTCTAGGTTCACAAATCAGCAGAGTGGCCACACCACAGATGACACTGCTTCGGGAGCAAGTGTGTATGGTGGAGTCGTAGTTTCTTTCTCTCCTCACCAAATCGACAACATTAAGGTGTGAATTATGGCTAAGTAAACAGTTTTACTCCCCAGAAATGCTGTGAACTTTTCCTTTCCCATAGGTTATTTGTTGGATAGTAATGTGCATCTGAAACTATTGGTGTCTCTTGTCTTGGACTGGTACATTTTAGTCCAACATATATATGCATATATGAAAGAGAAGTACAGCTAAATGACAATGCTAGTAACAATAGCTGGTGCAGGGTTGTCTGTTCTCTGGACACAGCTGCACTAGTCATTGTCTGTCTGCCTATGGTCTTCTCTTCAATGTACAGCGAACAGGAAAAAGGGTAAAACCAATGGAGAGGCAGAGATGGTTTTGCTCTGCAAACAAACCTCCAGTGAGAGGGCCTAATCCAGAGCATGACCACCTCTCCGACACATGACAAGACCTTTCTCATTCAAAAAAAAAAGGTTTTTTGACATTTCTCAGGTGACATGAAAGGGGAAAGAGAAGACGATGATTAAAACAAAGTTAGGTGTGTGCATATCAAACTTTGATTCCTCTGTGGGGAAAGGGGGAAGAACAAAGAATCTTTGAAGTCCCTTTGGGATCTCATCAGAGGTGTGTAACTTGCTCTAAAAGCATTTAGATACAATAGGGATAGACACAACAGAAGACCAGAAATAGAAAGATTAGGTACAATCGTTTAGTGTGAATGTGACACAAGAAAATTGACCATAATTAGTTTTGAACACACAAAATTTGGCTTACATCTTTCGCCTTCTTTTGCCAGGGAAGACACTTCACACATTAAACATGCATAAGAGAACAAAAAAGATAATTAATGTTATAAATGTGTAGATCTTATTTTACGTGTTCTTTTTATTGAGCCCCACCCCCCCTCTTCAGTTATTCAGTGTATCAGTTATGTATCAGGACATAACTTCTTTTCCTATAAAATTAAGTCATCATAACATGAGAGAAAATTATTGTCATGTCAGTTAGATTTCTAAATAATTTTAAATAACTGTATGTCTTACATATAATTATAAATTTCCCAAAAAAACCCATAGAACTAATAAAATGTAGGTAAGACAATTTCCAGGAGTTGAGAGGTAATATATGGTGTATAAATCCTGCTCAGTGAACAAAATTCATTCAACTGCTTCTGCTTGCAGAAGTTGAGAGCAACCCATATTCTATTCTAACGGTGTAACAAATTTATCACATCATTTGCCAGCAACGTAAATTACTTTTGTGCATGTAAGTGTGTTTTTAAAAGACATGCCATAGAGTTGACAGTAATTCTAATGTGTATTAGCGATCTGAAAATGATTTTTTTAAAAACTGGTTTTGTTCCACTGACATTCTATGAATTCCATTCCTCTGTCGCTGTCCAATGCCTAAAATGTCACTACCAAAACCAGCATTTCTTGAGGAGACTAGTTTGACAGCATTAGATATGAAAGTTCTTGTTTAACAGCAGGACATCAGATAGTACCACAGCTATCTTTTTATATTTGGATCTATCCAGTTAAGAAGAGGACTGAGCTGTTAAGCATTTTAAAGGTGACTTGTCAACACAAAGTAGAAAATGGAAATTCTAAGTTGAAAGTTTTACCTGGACCACTGAAAACACTAAAGTCTCTAGCTAACCATAATGTAGTTGTAAACATGGAAAGCTACTAAGCTTTTTTTTTTTGTGTGTGTGTGGTATTCCTCAGCCTTAACAGTTTAAGAGAGCAAAATGAACAAATGCAACTGACCTAGATTGAAAATATTGGTGTTATTCTTAAGCCTTTGGTTAAGTGGAATATATTGATGAAAAACTTTTTCTTTCATCAGAAAAAGCAATGTAATCCCTGACATATTCTCTTATTACAATAAGTTTGAGTGATCCTATCACTTCAGTTCATCCCAGATATATTTGAAAATTTTTATGTGATTATTTATTAAAATAGCTGCATTACACACATACACACATACACACATACACACATACACACATACACACATACACACATAGTTATTCTTTGAACTTGCCTGGTTACTTTTTTCTTTAAGAGGCAATTTCAGTGTCTTTGATAAAGTTGGGAAAAGTCATTATACAAAGAGCTCAGCTACACGGAGCAGTAATCCCCTTGCAAGTCCAGATATTTGCCTTTAAGGTTAATAGATGTCATTTCCACCTAAGCGCTCCGGGAACAAGCAATTCGTGAGATAAGCAAGCTCTTCCTTGCACTGGTGTAAGGTAATGCATGTTTCGGGTTGCTGAAGCCATCCACACTTCCATAGAGGCATGCATCCGGCAAAACTTAAGGCATCTAAAATTAGGGCTTGGGATAGAAGTAGAGGCTTCTTCTATTTGCAGTAAAGCTCTGAAGGGCAAGTCAGACATCTCAGCAGCCTACATCTGTCCATCAACTATCCAAAGATCCCAGACTCCTAACCTAGACTAGATGCAGAGCAGGACAGTGTGAGTAATCAAGCTACGCACAAAAATGGGCAGAAATCCTAAGGCTGTTATTTGCTAGAGCAAATCCCTACCAGGATTCCCTACGAAAATCTGCAACATAAGTAAAAGACTAGGGGGAGAAAAAGGAAAAAAAAATAAAAGCAGTTATTAAAAAAAAATCCGTCATAAGGGCCGCATTTAGCCACTGCGTAGTCATGCAGGAAACCTCCTTAGTCAACGCACGGAAACTCAGCAAGGTGTGATGTAGCTTAATGTGAAGACTACTGAAGAATCAGACCTTAAGGAAATCTTTTTAAAACATTAGGAGAAAATGTAAAATCTTCTTATGAAATATGGTGTTTGGATTTATAACTGAGTTCCACTTGGTAAGTTCTGGGAAATTTCCCTAAATCAAATTAAACTCAGGGAGCTCAGCCTGCCTCATAAATCACTAGTCTGAACTAGGCACGCTTCAAGTGATACATGTCCAAATCAGGAAGCATGAAGATAAATTTGATAACATGAAATGAGTCTGTTAGACCTGGATAAAACTGTGAGTAGGCACTTTTTATGTCTTGCCTAGACAACAGCAAATGAGGCTTGTTTTTTGGAAAATTCAGGATGAAGTGTCCACATGTGCAAGCTGCTGCAGCCCCATTTGATCTTATTCCAGACAATTTTGCACATTCACAGTAATGAAAAACTTTTCTGCTGAAAAGAAAAATCTTTTCTGCTGAGGGGAGATGCAGTTAGGCACTCTAGTGATGGGCTTTGCAGGTGCCTGGTGCTCCCGCGGGAGCTGAGATAGGGGTGGACCTTGTCTGTGGGAGGTATGCCTTCAATCCCTGAGCTGTCAGATGAAGGGATGCAGGAAGGAGTCAGTGGATTATGTTCCATATGGGAACCTGAATGGGAGATTGATAGGGTGCTGGCAGCGATGCTAAAAGGACAAGAGCTGAGGACTCACGGTGCAGAATAAGATGGACAAAAGCAAGGCTCAGGCAGGGAGAGAGCAGTGAGTCTTAGGACAAGAAATCTTCAAAGCTTGTTATCCATGGCACCAAGAGAGCCACTATCCCTCCATGTAGAAAAAACATGTGGAGAAGAGACATGGGGTCCTACCAACTGAAGGTGGAAAGAAATGAGTTAGTTCATTTTCTGCTGGAAGAGACAATTGATCCAACAGCTCTTGATCAACAGGTCAAAATCGGTATGGAGATGAAGCAGAGACTACTAATACTTTAAGACTGGAATACTGTGTCCAGTTCTTCCCAGTTCAAAAGAGACAGTGATTAACTGAAGGTGGTTCTGTAGAGGGCCACCAAGATGATTAGAGGGTTGGAAGAAGTGGCAAGGTTGAAAGAACTGGAGTTCAGCTTAGAGAGGAGAAGGATTGAGGGGGAGATCTAATTCCAGTCTTTCAAAAGAAGACTGTAAGAGAAGGTGAAAAAATTCTGTCTACCAGGATGCAGGATGAAAGGAAAAAAGGTGATGGGCACAATTTCCTTCAGGGGAAGGAAAAAGAACCTTGATTGTGACAACAATAAAAATTGCAATGGATTGTGAAGAGAAGTGATGGAATTAAGCCTTGCCTTGGCAGAGTTCTGGATAAGCTGGCCTTGGTCTCAAAAGAAAGTGGTACCGGATGATCTTCAGACATCCCTTCCAGAGATCCCAATGTGGGATTTTCTGTGTTTCTATTAGGCTAAAGGAGTTAAACCTTAGGGCCTCAGCCACATGTGCTGATTCTGTTGCATTTCTGACCACGCTATGTGATGAATTGGTGCAGTATTAGAAATGCTCAAAAATATTTTTAAAACTCCCTGTAAGCTGGAAACAAAGTCTATGAACTTATCTGGTTTGTGCTGTCAGTGTTGGATTCTCCTGCCATGCATCATTATGAATTATCACTGTAGTGTATTCATATTGTGAACATGAGAAACTCAGAAAAATAGCTTCTAATTCAAATTCTGTGATTCATTAGCTTCAGTTGCAAGATACATGTCACAAGGAGCACTCAATTGTAAAACACAGTGAGAAAGTACAGAAGTTCTGTAGAGAAAAATCTGGAAGCTTTTGTAGTATACAGATACTTCATAGTATCTGTTATTTTAAGATCTGTCCAATCTACAGCTTGGATGAGGATGCGAAGCTAAAATTTCTTTGTGATTCTGCTGAGGGATCTCTCTCCCACCTATCAGACATATGACATATATGAGACATTCAGACTCATATTCAGAAGGATCTTCTGAACTTTTTCTGCTTTTACAGACACCCTATTGCATTGATGTTCGAAATCTTACGATACAAAGCCTACAACTCCGTAAAACCTGTTCCTTTGGCCCAGGGAAGTACAGTAGAGAAATTTTATCTAGAATGCCTTGATGTTAAAAAGACATGCACACAAACACACACTCAAAGACAGAAATTTGTCTTCTTCCTCCTCCCACTAGAAAAAAAATCTTGCTAAGAAATATAACTTCATCAGACAAAGAAGTATTCCATTGATCAGACAGCTCCACAGGAAAGGACAGGAAAAAAGAGCCTGTAACAATTATTAATTGCTTCAGGTACCATTCAAAATCTTGTTATAGACAGCAATAAAACACACATTATATGTAAAGCCAAGGATTTGTTATCAGCATATTTAAAACCTTAACAGAATAATCAGAGAATTAATATTAGTTCAGATCAAATTATTATAATAAAAACAAAGAGTAGAATACTACTCCACAGAAAATAACAATAACAACAATAATAATAGCTAAACTTATTATCTGGCTTCAGGCAAATGCGTGTGGAGGGATGTACAGCAAGTTATCAGCATCCCATTTATTTTGCTGGGAGGAATAGGACAGGATTTTCTACTCCCCCCCCCCCCCCCCACATCCCCAGGGACATGCTTGGCATTTTCACGTGTTTTCTAACAGGCTTATGCACCTTCCTCCTCCTTCACTGGTGTGAAAGTTCCGACTAGATGTGAATCCATTGCGTGTGGTGCATTTTGCATAGATTAGATATTCGGGGTTTGTTCTCTTTGTTACATCTAAATTAATTTTATCCAGCTCCGGGTCTTAGTTTTTTTTAATTGACTATAGGTGAATTGTCTAGTTTCTCCATCTCTTATCCTGTGCTGGCCTCCTCTACACTGCAGCCTGTGTCCCCATGTCTCAAGACTTACCCTATCATGCTGAGTCTGTAGTCCTCCACACTACGTCATTATGTTCAAGTTGAGTTCTACTACACAAAACAGCTGCTTCTTAATACTATTTATATAAAAACTCTGGTTATACCATCGAAAGATAAGCGAAAGAAAAATTAACTATAGCCCCCTAGTTGCTAGGAAAAAAAATAATTGTTACAGCTAAACTGAGTAAAATCAGAGCTACTGCCAGCAAGTTGTGGAAAGTTCAGAGAAAGCCTGATGATAAGGCTCAGTGCTAAGGCTTTGCAAACTCCATACAAAGTTTCTGACCCACTACTGCCGTTGGCAACGCCTTGTGGCAGAGTTACACTTCCTACTCATCCAGAAAATCACTGAGAATACACAGTGCCAGGTAAATTCCTCTATCTGACTGAAGCTTTCAGAAATGCTAATAATAATTAAAAAAAATATTTACTGTAACAGGATTTTCAGTGATACTCTGGTATACACTGTTAACCCCAAAGAACACATTGAAAGCTTAGCACAGTTCGAGATATTCCAGTAGTACTAGTACCATGGCCTAGTTTCCATTTAGGAGGACATTGGCTTGACTTTGTTTTCCTTTCCAGAGTGCTTCATTAAGTTTAAAAATGTTTCATTAAGTTTCATTAAGTGCATTAAGCTGAGAGTAAGGAGCTGCACTTTGCACACTGGGTGAAATGGGCTCCACAGAAAAGCCTGTTATCAAGAGTGATCAGGAGTGATCTATGAAGTCTTTGGCTAATTTTTGGCTTGAGGGAGGGTGATTTTTACTTACTGTTTATTTAAGGGAATGAACTACCATTTTGCCAAGCAGAACATACAAATAAAGTAAATCACCACTTCGAATAGCTATTTTGTCTTTTTTTTTTTTTTTTAATATATTTCCCTGTGGCAAATGTATATCCTCCCCGTTAGCAGGCAGATTGAAGGGACTCACTTAAGAAGTACTGATGTTTTGCCAACTCAGGGATTTTACTGTAAGTCTGATGATACCTGATTTATGTTTTAAAGTGCAGGTCTTGGAAAGCTGTCACGAAGTGAGTCTTCCCTATCCGCACACAAAAAGTTTCTAGTCCTCAAGCTTGGCTAGAAACGAGTGGGGAATAACCTTCCAGATTACATGTTCTGTACCAGGCTCAAGCTAAAAGAAAAATCTGAAGCTTTGCAAGCTGCCAAGACCAAGAAAGTTTCTGGTATGTAACGTCTCCCATTTCTGTGACGGATAAAAATCTTCTCACAGTCCTTGCTCTGAGTACAACTGGTATCTGTGGCTGAAACTCCCTGGTGTGGAAAATGAAAACCAATACACTACACAAGTCCAAGACCTCAAATTTGCAATGCAGTCTCATGCTTTTTAAGTGTTATTCTGAGGTTCAAATGTTTGTTTTGTTATTATGCTAACTATATGTCATTTATGCTAATATACCTCTCTGATTACTGTTTTGTTTTGGTTTTGTTTTTTTTTTTTTCACTTGGAAGCTCAAAACTATTAAAAAACCCTCTATTTCTATCCTTGGCTGAACTTTAATTTTTGTATTCTAAATTTTCTACATGCTACAACTTTCTTGGCTCCTTGAGAAGAAGATATGTGTTTTGGGGAAGAGTAAACTCTTCATTCAACATATTCAACACTTTTGTCTTAGTTCATATATACATTGTGCTAATTAGGACAGAACCTTAAACAGGTTTATTAAAAATTGTATCATTGCCGCACCTAATCTGCACCACACAGAATGACAATTTCATTTGTTAATGAAACTCTACTGTATTACTATTTTGAAAATAAACTAAGCAGAATAAAATGTGAGAAACAGTCCTGCGACACCCCAGTGAGAGAAGAAGAAGGGAGAGGAGGTACTCCATGCACTGGAGCAGAGATTCCCCTGCAGCCCATGGAGAGACCACAGTGGGGCAGATACCCACCCTGCAGCCCATGGAGACACCACAGTGGGGCAGATACTCACCTTGCAACCCATGGAGACACCACAGTGGGGCAGATACTCACCTTGCAACCCATGGAGACACCACAGTGGGGCAGATACCCACCCTGCAGCCCATGGAGAGACCCTGCAGCTGATGGAGAGGACACAAGTTGAAGCAGGAGAAATGTGGGAGGAGGAAAGATCCACAGAGGGGAAGTGATACGGACTGACTGCAACCCCCCATTCCCCCTTCAGTGCTCTGGTAGGGAGGAGGCATAAGAGCAAGCAAGAAGGAGTGAAGTTGAACCTGGAAGAAGGGGGGGAGAGAGGGGGGTGGAAGATATTGTTTTAATTTGTCTTTGTTTTGTTCTATCCAAATATGGTTTTAATTATCAATAAGTTGGGTTTTTTTCCCCGAAAGAGTATTAAAATCAAGAAATATATGACCTGACTTCAATACAGAGAATGAATATCTGGTATTATCTGTGTTTACTAAATCAAAGTGTAATTCACCAGTAGATCACTTTGCCAGAAAACTTGATCATGGTCATAGGATCATAGAATCATAGAATCAGGTTGGAGAATACCCATTCCTTAAATCTTACTGTCAAATCACACAGAGCCTACAGGTAGCACAGAAATGGCTACTATTTACTGTAATGTATTACAGTTCAGTGTGAGAGCTCCTTCAATGGGAGATGCGTGTCTGAGCAAAATGAAGAGTGAATGATTTAAAATAACTCCATAGCCCATTCAGAACTTCCTCGTGAGACACACTTTTTAATCTTCCATATTGGTAAAAGTTGAAAGAATTAAAGAGGCAGGACATACCTGAGCACTTTTCAGCCTAGCTGAACCGTAGGATGAAGGAGGGTGTTTGCATTCATTTCAGCTATCATGATAATGGGTAAGAAGTTATCCGTGGAATAGCTGTAGCTTGACAAGAGCTAGATAAGAGTACTGGCAGAGCTCAGCTGTTACCTCCCCTGACATCAGAGGGACTTGTGTATCGAGACTGTAAAGCTCATTTGTAATGTCAAATATATTTCTCTTTTGGTTTCTAGGCTGTTAAAAATGACAGCATCCATATGTTGAAAGGATCAACACTACAGACAGTAATAAAGACATTTGTGGTCTTTTGCATTATGCTTACAACTTTTATAAACACTTCTACAGCATGACAGATTGTTTGAACACAAGGAAGGAAGGAAGGAAAGAAGGAAGGAAGATCTGGACAAAGAGGATACTTACATGAGACCAATTACCTTCCCATACCAGTACATCAGATTTATAATACAGACTTCATCTAAAAAGAAAAGAAAACCCACGGGTTAAAATATATTTCAACTGCAAATGCAAAGGCTCTCAAGAACATAAAACAGAATGAACCTGTTGAATGTTAATATTTATAACGCTGAAAATAAATCTTGTATTATGTGTTAAACAAAGACCCATGACATAAATAATCAAGATGAGAAAAATGTGGTAATCATTACTAGCTCTTTTCAGTACTCAATATAAGGTGTTAGGCAACAGGACTTCTAAGACCTGAAATCACTAAGTAGCTGGTGGTTGGCAACTATTATTTTTTATCCTAATAGGCATGAAAAGAATATTTTCTAGGTGGTATTACGGCTGTTGAAAGACTTTAAAAGGCTTTTCTTTCAATGGCAAGAAGCATAGGGTGAGGCTGTAGGCAGCAAATTCTGTGAAGCCGCTGCAGTGAGCAGGGACCAGCACACAGGGAGATCTGGGTCCCTCTAAATGTATGATGTCTTTGGTGGTAGTAGTTTAGCCATAATTAACTTTTTGTAGAAAGGAAGGAGGAAGAGAGAAATATGGAGTTTTTATATATATGTGGCTGCAGCCTACTCAGTTAAATAACTTAAGTGATTCTTATATTAATGTTAATGTATAGAACAAACTCAATGGTTGTATAAGCACAATTGTTTCAGCTGAGATTTTTCACAGCAGCAATGAGTATGGCACTAAACAAATTGTATCATCCCTGTCTACGATACATTCATCATTACTTGATTCTACACAAAGTGTGAGACATCTATAAAATGAGTAAGAAAGAGGTTACTATATCAAATGCAACTCTGCAATAACTTTTAATGAGTGATTTGTTATAGAGAATTATATAGTTGTGAAAAGAATCTTACTAATCATTATAAGACTTTTTCTCAATTTTTCTCAAGTATATTTTTTATTTAGAACATTTATTTCTATTTTCAACATATTTTGTTGGTTCTCTAGAAGGTACAAGACAGGTTTACTATTCTGTCCTCTGATTTGTTTGCATTGGTACTATAGTCTTGAAACACTACTTTACTAAAGAACATGAGATGAAATACCCGAGACAGAACAATAAACTTGTTGTATTTTGGGATATCTCAAGAGATTTGTGCTATTAATATATTGTTGTTACTCAAATTGGTTGAAGTCTAATAAGTCTTTATTTTAATCCTTTTTGGAAATTTCCATTTTCCATGCATGAAGGAAGAAAGAACTTTAAATATTTAACATCTGCAACATTTGATAGAAAAGCACTAATGTTGTTGGCTGCAGGCATCTCTTCTCATGAGTGTACCACAAATGCTGTCCTTAAGGTACTTTCTGATCTGTATTTTGTTTGGAATATTATAAAATTAGTTGCTTTCAGAAATGAATGCTTACGAATCTTTGGATTTTCTAACTACCTAGGTGGAACTCTAAATTAGATGGGTAAAAGGAAAGAAAGCATTTCTGCACAGAAATACAGCAATTAAATGGACTCAATAGAAATCATAATCTTAAAAGTCAAAGAGAATGTTGCAAAAAACAGGAGCTTGAGAAGCTGTGGGTTGCTTGGTGTTTTGGTGGTGTGGTGCGCTGGGTCTGGCTGAGATGGAGTTAATCTTCCCCACAGCAGCCCTCAGTGCTGTGCTTTGTATTGGGAGGTAGAAACTAGCTAGAAGCTAGCAAAACACGAGAAGTTAGAAAATCCTTGGTTTCTTAACAATAACTAAAAACATCCTCATATCATCAACATTCTTCTCATACCAAACCCCTTACTGAATCCAAACCTGACCAAAGGGATATTCCATACCACATGATGTCTGCTCAGCAATAAAAGCTAAGAGAAAGGAGGAGGAGGGGGGGGGCATTCATTGTTATGATGTTTCCCTTCCAGAGCAACTGGTACATGTACTCCAGTACAGGAAAGCCCTGCTTCTTGGGAAGTGGCTGGACATTGCCTGCTGATGGAAAGCAGAGAATGAATCTCATTTTCCTTTCCTTCCATGCACAGCCTTTGCTTTAGCTTTATTAAACTGCCTTTATCTTGACCCATGAGTTTTTTTGCCATCTTATTTTCTCCTCCTGCATCCTGCTGAGGATGGGAGTGATAGAGGGACTTGGTGAGTCAACCCATAGCTTATGGTTTTCTTTTTTTTTTTTTTTTTTTTTTTGCTGTCCATGATTTCAGAAAGTTATAACAAATAATTTGGCACATGCTTCGATATTCAAGTTTCCTCACTGTTTGCATCAAAGTTTCTACACACTTCATATTTTCAGTCACTCAGAATGTTATCCTTTGTCTGTGTCCTAAGAAAAAAAAATACAGCTAGCAGTACGAAATACAGCTCTCAGTATGAGCAGGAAAAAACCCAACATCTTGTCATTCCTTAGCAGTGAAAAAAAAACCAAAACAAACAAAACACTTGGGAGGAATAATGTACCAAGCAGCATGAGACAGCCTTATCCTGCAGTACTTTAGTTTTAATGTGTTTTTGCAATGAGAACTGAGAATTTAATTTGGGCTTTACTACCATGCTGCATCATTAACTTCCAAACACCTCTAGAGCTTTTCCATTTCCTTAGCTTCATTGTTAAATCTTGAAATAGACTGCATTAGCCCTTAGTTCAGGTGTAGTATCTACCTTAGTCTTACACAGCTCTTCTACTCCTCTTCTTTTAGATAAATGTCTTATTTCTCTTCCTCTCTTCTTCCTGACATTTTTTTTTTCTTTCTTGAATGTCTGAGATAAAAACATCTGTACTAATCCTTACTTTCACATCTGAAAACTAACACGGAACAAAGAACTACAGGAAGATCCTATTCAACAGCTATGTGGATAACAGAGATAGTTAACAGAGACCGGAAATACAGTTCTGTAATGTCCTAAATTCCTTTTTCATACTACTTTGGAGAAAATGTTAAACCTTAAAAGGTTTCCAAAAAAACAATTTTGTAAATACCTAGTTTTTGCTTGGAAAGGTTTAGTTTTCATTTCATCTTCTCCTCAAGCAGTGGATTTACCAGGGACCCCATAAAACTTTAAGTTAGAAAGGCTGTCAAGATAGACACAACTCCATGAGATATTTAGTTTTCAATAAAATGAAATTTTCTACTGAAAAACCTTCTGACCCGCTTTGGTGAATGATAACAACCCTGACATCTCTCTCACGTGGGAAGATTTAAGAGGGTGTATGTGTCATATGTACATTCACCTCAGTAACTCCTTGTTCTTATAGTAACAAGATCTTTCTTATTTTCTCACCAGGCTCTACATCATCACCTGCGAGAAAAGCTAGGTGTCAATGCCAAACTCAAATCAATATAGAGCTGAAGTAACTGTAATGGTGCCAGAGATAATGTTTCCATTAATCTTTCTGAATTAATGTCTGCTTCATTTCCAGGAAGTCTAGAGGGATACGTAATGGATCCGTTTTGCACTACTAAAATAGTAGGAGAAAAATGTGGCTTCAGTAATTTGGATTACAGACCTGCAAGAGGAGTTAGGTAAGAGGAACACCACCACGAACCAGCTTGATTCTGGGAAAAAACAGAGGGAAATGCAGTCTCTTTTTATTGTCTTTTGCAATCAGGTAGAAAAGCAAAGAGGAATATTGTGCCTGCACTGCACGACCATCAGTAGCACACAAATTTGCTGCCAGTTCAGCCTGAAAGTAATCATGGGCCCTGGCAATGGATGGATTTATGGTAGTGCAGAGACACTCCTCCAGCTGAGCTCCTCTTGATCTGGAATATTTGGAGCCGCCATCTAGCATCAAAATCAATTGGAGAGAGTGAATGTTGCTCAAAACTGCTGGACACATCCAAGTTCATGATGGTGACTGCAAGAGCCTGGTCCCCATGAGTTCTGTAATCATCTCGGGGGCCGTGAGTGACTTGGGCTTTCTTCTCCAAACACACGGTACAGGCGCCTGCTGCCTTTCTCTCCTACAGTCTCTTTTATAACAGTCAAGCCATTATAAACTGGCTGTATATGATGGTGATGAAGCTTTCTACCAGCGCTGCTGATAACACTGTTATTACTTGGTAATTTCTTCCATTGTGAACATGGGAATGCAATGATTGTTTGCCTGATGCTTGATTGTGATTGTGTCAATATGGAGCTCTCACTTGGCAACAACTAAGAAAGTATCTGATTAACTCTTTTTTTCTGCACTGTTCAACATATTTGAGTCTGTCTGCTCTCCTGCCAGGCCAGCTAGCAGGAGGGCTCCTCATTACTTCATTCATTGTTTAGTAACAAAACAGCTATAGGAGTTCAAATGAATGGCTGAGCGGCAGAAACACTGCTATGTTGTTCCAGCACAGCACCTTCCGCACCTTGTCATAGTAAATATACATGTATACTGCCTGTAAGCAGCATACTAAGATTACCACTGTGCAATTTCTTTCTGTTGGCTGTCGGAGCTCAGTAATTCAGTATAACTCATTGTAAAGTTGCCACAAAGGAGAGGCGAATGTATCTGAAATGTAAGAATTTCTCTGTAATTTCTTATTGATTCATAGTGAAAGCTATCCATTAACGTCAGAAAAGTGTGCATTTCTTAAAATATTTAGAGCTTCATTCTTTGAGGTCTTGTGTACCTCTGGAGAAGTCATGAAGAATTTAAGTGGTACAGGCATCCCTTAGAGTCTCTCAGCATCTCATTGCTTGGAGCTTAAAAACAGTACAAACAGTGCAAAATTATTCCCTTCACAACTGTTTATATTTTTTTTTAAAAAGAAAATAACAGGGAAATTATTTGACATAACATGAAAAATGCATTCAGAAGGTACCAGAATCCTACCATTTGAAGCTGTTAGAATATTTACACAGGTAGAATATTCTTGCTTGAAGTTAGTTTCCCGTATAAAGCTGTATGGAAATGATGCCAAAGTCCAGCATGCTGATGCCTGATGGGGGAGCTTGCAGAACACACAAAAACATTTGTTGAGGATTATTTTGCATGAAACATTTCCACGGACACTGAAACTTTTATTAAGGACCAAGTCTATAACAGGGTTTCCTTTCAAGACCATGTACTTCTAGAAGAACAACTCTGGGCCGTCATACTTTCTACTTGACAGTCTCAGGGTCTCTGTCAGAAGTAAATAACTGTATTTTAAGTGGTGACATGTCCGCAGAGTAGAGAGGGCTTTGGAGAAATAACTTCATGAAAGTGGTTTTGGGGATTTTTTTGTTTGTTTGTTTTTAAAGATCTGTGGAACTTTAGAGGATGCTTTTCTAAGGCTCTGTGGAATTACAAACAACTTCTGTCCAAGACTTTGAATTTATGAACGCTCTGCAAATGAAGGGCTCTAGCTTGAACTCTAACAGGAATCTGAACGGGGTTAGGAACAGGGTCAGATATTTGCTTATTAATAAAGAATAATATTTAAAATATAGAAAAAAAACCACTTATTATTTACAGCCCAGATTGAACGTTACGTGTAATTCTATTATCTTATATATTTTTCTTAATTTATCTTAAGAAAATTTGGCAAATTATGTATAAATAAGAAAAATAATTTTGGGAGTGGCAACATTACTACATCTAGAATGTAGTTTCTTCTTGCTAGTCCCATTAACCAGAGTGGGACATAATCGTAAGCTTACAAGTGAACAGTAGAAAGAAGGACAATAGAAGGCAGACATCAGCTTTACCGCAACACGTTTAGAAATATATTTAGAACTTGGCAGTATGTTAGTCACTCAGCAACTATCCCTCTGTGTTTTCACAGGACACAGATTTTCTCTTTTTGTATATACAACTGATAGAAGTATCTAATGAATAATTTATTGAAAGCACCTGCAGCATACGGAAGATTTGGAAATTAATCAATTGGTGTCTGAAACTCATATTATTATTAAGTTTCAACATCAGCTGATGAGGGAGAAAATGGTTGGTGTGTTCCGCATTCAGTGGAAACTGTATGTACAACCTTGGCTGGAATTCAGCTCAGTCTTAAAACAGCTTCACACCGAGGATTAGCATAAGGCCAGCAGCATTCCTTCACATTTATGATGTTGCCATTCATACTAGAACCTGGCCATAAGCACCCATAGAAAACTCAGATATGATATAGCTGCACTGTAGTTTGCAGCCTACAAAGCAATAAATGTTTCCTCCAGAACAGCTTATAAATTCTAACTCTCACAAATAACGACGTTATCACTGCTGGATGAGGGAAGGCTAATAAATTTTAACAATAACCCAAGCAAAAATAAAAACCCAAGTGGATGAACTGTTTCAACAGAGCTGGATGAAAACTAAGAAAACATTAAGAAACATAAATACAGTACAGTGAAGTACTTAAAAATGTGGGTTACTTCAATCCTCCAAGAATCAATAAGCTTCCAAGTTGTCTCCCCTTCATGGGCATAGAAACCCCCATCAGATCTCATCATACGCATGCAAATGCATGATAGAACAAAAATACTGACAGTTAAGTACCAAGGCTACAAAATCATATTGTCAGAAGGAAATATTTGGTGGTTTAAAAGCTCAGAATATACACAGTTCCTCATACTACATTAAACCAAAACCTGTGGAATGTGCCCCCTTCTGCCCTGAAAAAAATATTGAGACTTATCTTTTGTGAGGGATAAGGCTTACCCAAAATCATCAGGAGAATGTGCATTAACTCTTCCACTGAGTCTGCAATTGCAAGCAGGGCATATCACTATTCTGATGAAATGCATCAAAGGATAAACAATTATTTTTCAGCTCCTCGTCTCTTGTCTATAAAAATTTATCCCCTTGATTGTACATTTTTGCATGTTGTACAGTGTCATAATGACTAGCAGATATAGAATCACAGAAAATGGGGCTGGCTGGAGCACCATTTAGTCCATTTCCTTACAGCAAGGCAGCACTAACTACCCAAATGCGGTTGCTGGCAGGTGTCAGCCTGCTTTGTTCTCACGGAACTTCAGCAACTGAACCTCCACAACTCTCCCACATAATTTATTCCAGTGCTTCACGACTCTCAAGCTAGCTAACAGAACATGTTTTTAATATCATATTTTAGCAAGAAAGATTATGGTTAAGCCATATGTTTCTACTTTCTTCACAATGGCTAGGGAAAGTGGGTAATTTTCTTTCCCTTTGAAGTTTGTTATAAAGACCACTCTTTTCTTTCCAGAGTAAATTTGCAGAAGAAAGTTACAGAGAATTAATGATCTCATAGTCCCTCTAAGGACTTTGAAATAACCTAGGTAGCTCTCACTAAATTAATTATTGAACTTTCTATAATTAAAAATTGTTCATAAAAAAAGCTTCCTAACAACACAAGGGAAACTTGATATGCCTGGTGAAAAACTGCTTGCACCTTCAGTGTTTGATTACCAAAGTTGGATGAACATTTAAAAGACCTCACAAAAGCCAAAACAAAGTTTTGCTGCAGATATAATACAGTGCTTTCTTGTATTTATTGATCCCAGTGATTCTAAGCCAAGTCTACTTACCTAGTCACTGAAAAGATGCTCTTTCTCCCCACTGCTAGTCCTGGAAATGATTTGTGCCTGCTGCAGGTTAACAGCCCTGCTTTCTCCCAGCCCCATTTCCTGGCTGCTCCTAGCACAGTTTCTCCAGGGATTCTGGATTTTGCACATGGCCAGCACCAGCTGTGTCCCTTAGTGGGAACAGGTGGGGGCAGAGTGGGAAAGGTGAGGCTGAATCTTTTCTTTAGCCCAAATTGTGGAGGCAGTGGTGTGCTGCAACTCTCTGGGTTTGTAACTACTGCAAATGCTGATGATTTCTCCAGACTATGGGCAGCATGGAGGCTCAGCTCCCACCACAAACAGGAATCCACTCTCAGAATTATTGTTCAACCTTAAACAAGGCTAGAGTATTATGGCACTGGAAATGGAATTTTTTTTATTGGGGGTGGGGGTCATTACTGATACAAGTATAGCCAGAACCATACTGGTTGCACGGATTTGAAGAAGGAAGAAATTTTGGAGTTGTAATTTTTTGAGAACTGATTTTACTATTAAGCAGCACAGAGTTCCTGTCCTCAGCAAGAGAGGAATTTAAAGGAAAGACCAAGATGTAGGCACTTTGTGTTGTTTTTTTTACTAGACTAATTGACACACTGGGAAATCAAGAGAAGGCTCTAGTTGAAAGACTGTGATTGGTTATAAATGGCAAGTCAGTGCTTAGAAATTTTGCAAAGAATGTCACTACCTGTATAATTAACAAGTAGAAAGGTGATTGGCATTATTGTTTAGGGAGGGCTGGCGTATACATTTGACTGTTCTAACTTTACACTTATTGGAGAAAAGATTGAAAATACAGATAAAGATTAAATTGAATGGAGGCTGGTAGTTTCCTTGTAGTAGCCACAATAGGCACAATTATTCAGGCTGAAAGGGCACATCATCTTTTGAAGATGTCCATAACTTAACATGTAAAAACTTCTATTTAGGAACAATTTACATAAAGAACACTTTCACTTATCCTATGTTCATAGTCAGTTTGGTTACTTGGTTTATAAGTGCTGTATAACTGACAACTAATTGACAAAAGCTCATTTTGTTGCTTTAGCTATGCAATTATTCCTCTACTACATGACAAAAGATGTCCAATAGGAGAACAAAAAAGCTATCAGGTTAAAGAATTACATTTCTTCTTCAGTTCTGAGAGAATTAAAATTTTTCTGGATGCCTAAGACTGACATTCTTTAGGTTAATATTACTGATGGAATATGTATCATTGGATGTAAGAAAGCACTAAAGTAGCCAGAAATAAATGCAAAAATTTAGTAAGCACCAGATTAATGTCTACTTTCTAAGTTTAATTTCTCTGATAGTAGCTTAAACTGTAATTTCTTGTGAAGTCTAAAAGTCTGCAGTGATTTTATTCCTGAGCAGTGTAGCTAGCACTATCTCAGAAGCAATCCTTTCAGAGTGGTACTCTGGTCTCTCTATATATATGATGATTGGAAACCTCAGGCAGCAATGGCTTGAATGTATTGTATAAGTCATTCTTTTGGTTTATTATCCATGTCTTCAAGAGAAAAAGATTGAAACTATTCACATCAGAAATCCCATGGTCTCCCTTGGAGAGAAACTGGAGCTTGTGAAACTGTTTGCCAAGTCTTCAAAGGCATGAGATGCAGTTACAATTTAGATATGAGCATTGTCCTGACTGAATAAATCACCATTTAGGCTTATTACCCATATCAACTGGAGAAAATCTCTGTTAATCAACACAGGCTTGCAAGAGCATTATCAGCACAAAAGGAAGCCCTTCCCGCTATCGCATTTAGCTGATTCCCCCCTCTGCAAAGAAAATGTTTACTTTCTTCATACAAATAATTTGATCCAGCAATATCGTTAGCATTTAACAAAATAGAATCAGCAATAATATTTTTCTGCAATTTCTCTATATAAATATGCACATTAAATGTGTTTATTAAAAGTTCAGATGAAAAAATAGAGTACAAGTTCTCAGTCTCAAATAATGGTACATTACTAAAAACAGTTCAGCTATTGGAGTAGGGTTAGTAACAGAACTATGAGTATGTAAACGTCTGCTAGATAGTTCAAATCGTTCCTGAATTATTTTTATCTAAAACACACTGTCAGATTTGGTCAAACTAAATGTCGGATTAAGACAGGTTGTGACTTCCCTAAAAGTCACTGGGTACCAGTTCTATTTAGGAGCTTCCATAGCTACTAGTGAACAGAAATTCCATTTACTACACAAATCAGAAATTCATATTAAAAAAAATACCCTTGAACGGGAACATACATTTTCTAAAAATCTCTCTCCTTTTCTCAGAAGAATAGGATGAAAATATATATGAGAGATATTAAAAGATTTTTTCAGGTAATTGAAAGGAAGATGTAGTTTTTTGCGTGCCATTGAAGTTCAAAAAGTTGTAATTGCAGGAGGATGCTGGTTTAACCATTGATATTTCATTTTCAATTGGTTTAAGCAATGGGTTTAGAAAAATACTGTGAATTTGCAAATATATTTTATATTCTTTCATGATTGTTCAGCAAGTAACAAGATACTAAAAATGACATATCAGAATAATATAAAAACGGTGTTGGAATAAACACGTTAGACTGTGATACACTAAATATAATATGCATTTCAGATAAACTTTGACATAAAAAGATGCTCCTGGCAGTGCAGTGGGAGTTTTTTGCTATTCAAAAAATATATGTTTTGACTCATTATATCATACTATGCCATTAAGTCATAGTATGCACCATTAGTATTTTGTCATATAATGTAAAAAAGTCATTAAAATAGAGAATAATAAAAAATACCCTATTTTAAACTGCATCTTATTCACAGCCACCCAGCCATGTTACTTTCATTTGCAAAAAAGCTATTTTAGCAAGATCTTTCATTAGATCTGAAATCATTTAGTTTCCAGGGAGAATTTGAGGAAAATGTCATTCTGAGAAGTGTCTGTCATTCCTTCGTACAAGTGAGCTACAGTAGCTGGTGAGTTTTATATGGTAGCTTTCAATATACCTTAGGGTATTACCTTGCAGAGCTGCTGGTATGTGTTTTGGTTTGAAGTATGTAGAAATACATTCATAATTTTTAGGTTTCTGGATAAAGAGACAACTTTTCAACTTTATTAAATCATGCATTTCTATATTAACAAGACTTAAAAGCATTATGCTTTAGGACTGATTAAAGATACTTTGAAGTCAACAGGAGTTGTTTCATTGACTTTAAGTGGGATTGGATCACGCACCAGGCAAAATCAATGGACCCTGAATTCAGTGCAGTCTTTTTTTCTTATGGATCTTCAGATAATTTTCACTTACCATATTTCAGGTTATGTGGCTGAAAAGACAAAGTTACTGTATTTTTTTATTAATTTCTCTGTGTTCCACGATTGCATCCTAACTCTCCTGTTGGGTTTCCATTCTTCAGGATTCCATTGGATTTTACTGGTGCATGACTGGTGTGGTTTTGGCTTTTTTTTTTCCATCTATTTTGTTTTATGTTGGAAGTGTTGTGAATAGTTTGAAAAAGTTTTCTTTCCCTTCATAATTAATGTCTTATGATTTGTGAGTAACTCAGGGGAAAGTAAGCAAATAAAGAAAACATAATTTTATGGAAACTTGACACTCTGGCTTTCCTGTTTTAGAAGGATGATAAGGGTGTAGAAAGAATGGTGGATGCTGCATAATAGGTAACAGAAGTCTGTTGTGAATTGAAAAACACGTGCACACGTTTACACACAACATCACTAAGTTAGACTATAATATATATAATATATATTGAATGACTCAATGCAAAGTTTAGTTGAGAAAGGAAACAAATGAAAAAATATTTAATTGCAGAAGAAAATATTAAGTTGCTTCAGTAAGAAATATGAGGGGTTTTACTTTTTACTCTTTTTACTTTTCTTTGGACCTTTATGGTGAAAAGGACATTGAAATTGTAACTGCTTAACAGTGGAAGTTTTTGACCAAGGAATGATTTGGGTTGGGGGGCAAGAAGAGACAGCTGCAGAAGGAGTTAAACTGGCTGGAAACAAGGATGCCAGAGGCAGAAGGACTTCCTGCAAGGGAGTGGAGTTTCCCTTGATGATACGATAAGAAACAGCCACAACTTTGTCTTGTAGTGGTCCCGGAATACGTGTGCTCAGGAGCCAACTTTGGGCAGCAGAGCTGGCCTGGGGGACTGACCCAAGGCCAGGCTGAGATGCCTCATACTCCCAGGATAGACTCCCAGTGTAAATAAGCTGTTGGCTCATGGTACATCTTTGCAGTCTCCTTGCTGAATCACTTATGGCAGTAGTACTCCGTTTGATGCATTGCTCTTTTGGTTTGTTTTGGTTTTTTGAGTTTTTTTTCTATTTAAACACAAAAGTGTGTTTAATTCGCCTCAAGGGGTACAATAAAAATTCCCTAACAACATACGCAGAGTATCTCATTACTTTTAGAAATGGTGAAATTACCAGTAAAGAAGATGGACTGTTTTCTCCTGATTGTGTGTTTAAAATCTCTCCTCAGAAACAAGTAAAAAATAATTCAAAATACTCTAACCTGAGATAGTCTCCTGCCCCCCAGTTAACTTTTCTGCCTCCGTTAATTAATGCATCGAATATTTTGTCTCATTCTTCTCTTTCTAAAGAAACCAAAATAATCTCTTCAGAAAAACAAAGAAATTAGAATTCCATTCACTGGTATAAGTGGCTCACTTGGGACAGTGATTTTTCAAAATAATATGAAATGTACATGTAATAAACACAGCTCATTGTAAAGGCTCAGAATTTAAAGATGCAAATGATCGGATACATGCCATATACTTGGGTTTTTCCTTGAGTATCAGATTTGCAGGGTGAAGTACACAATGTGAATGCAGATTAAATTCATTGATACTTCAATGTTTTTTTCAAAATATATCAGATCTATTTAATGGTATTTTAGTATGGCACATAAATTCCTATAAAACTAGAGAAATGAGAACAAAGCAACATGAATAAGCAGTGAAAAGCAATTATTTCTGGAGTTTGATGTGTGTATAGGACTTCAGGAGCACAACTCAGGATCAAAACTCAAAGTTGTAGTTACTGAGATGTTTAACATTCGTTTCGACCAGTGTGGAAACCTCTATGAAAGAGTTTTAGTCTCTGTTCTTAACATTATTCACACTTATATTTGTAGAGGTATTTTTTAGTCATTTTATTTTGACTGTGTATATTCCTCAGCACATGATTGTTTTAAGCAATCAATCAATCCAGAGAATAGAGAAAATAGTTTATAAATAAATAAATAAATAATTCAAAATAAACAAAGAAAAAAATAAAATTAGGAAAAAAAAAATTAGGAAAAGTGTGTAAGTTGCTTAGGCCCTTATTAATTTATAACTGTAAATTTCTAACTTTAGCGTATACTTATTTAGTGGGATTTATTTTTGACACGTGTATAAAGAAGAGTGGGTTTTATTTCAGATTTTTTATTAAAAATATTTTTTAACATAACCCAAATTCTCATTTCAGCTAGAATACAAGTGGTTCTTTCATTATTACAATACACAAAGTTACAGTTTCCGCTGGCTTTGTGTCTTATGATTAGATTCCTTGGTATCCACAGTAGGTATAACCTCTGAGTGAAACTTATCCATTAGGATAAATATTACTCATATAATTCTTTTATGTGGGTTCTTTGGTGTCTAATACAGTGGTCTTCTTCAATAAGGCAGTACTTCATTTTCTGTCTTCTGTCTTGCCATCTATTTTAGAAAGAATTTAACACTCTATTCTTTCTGCCAAAAACTACTCAAGGTTGGCCAACAGATTACAATATTTTATGGACAGGGAAGTCATAAACACCTACATACAAAGGGACAGTGTAGTGAAATAGGTACATTTTGTGAGAAAGGAAACACTAATTTTAAGATTTGAAAATGTTTCTCTGTCTTCATCTCTTGATCTCCACTGTAAAGCATAATGAGGATTTGAATGAGAAGAACAGTCAATGCAGTAGTTATTAAGTTATAACTGTGCAAATTCTTATATTTTTCTCATTCAGCTATGCCTCTTGGGAAAGGTTTGTGATATAGGAGGGCAAAACCACTAGTTAGGATCGATTGCCTTGTGGACTGAGTAGGTGCCGTATGATTTTAACTTGAGTCACTGTGTGACCAGGTTACAGCAAGACAAGTGGAAAGACCTACAAACCAAACTTTCCTACTTGCTGGCAAGGAGGAAACAGTTGATGTTAAGACAAATTAAAATCCAGACATTAGCCATTCCTATGCTCAAGGCTACTACTTGACCCTCATTGAGTATGTTAAAAATTACTGGACATTACATGTCCTAATGCTGTCCAAATACTACAAAAGTTATCAGATGTTCTAGATTCCCCTTGAGGGTCCAGACACAAGTTCAGCACATTGCCCTATTTCTCTTAGGGAACTAAGCTTTTTGCTTGATTTAGACTCTCCTGATTTTTTTCCACTGAATACAAAGCTTCTATCTAAAGCCCCTTTTAGCTGCGTAATGATTATTTTTTATAGGAATAATGCTTTTTAATCCTGTTACAATGTTTAATATTTTTATAAAAAGATAATACAGACTTCATTCCAAATGGTCCACAAAGAAAGTTGTTTAAAATGCCAGGAAGTTTTCAAAGTCAAATATCTGAGTTCCATTCCTGATTTCATACTCTTCTGCAGAAGAGGAACTTGAAGTTACCTAGCTTTATAATGCTTACATTTCTGTTTCTTGCTTTCTCTCACTCTAGTACCATTCTGCTTTTTTAAAAAATCAGAATCTTTACCAAATCCATGCTAAAGAAGCTCTAAATGAAATTTCTCTCATAGGAAAAAAATATGAAATATTTCCTTGCCTGGAGCACTATTCCACAGTTATAGTACTTTAATTAATATGTATGGACAACTGCATTTTCTAATACAGTACCAGGCAAATATTGATCTCTCACCATAAACAAAATTCCATGACATTTTCGTCAAACAGAACACATATAAACTAAGATATTAGCTCTGTAGAAAGTCTCTGACTTTATTAGACTCCTTTTAAGAAAAAAAAAATCCAATAATCCATGATGGCTGCAATAGGAGCCATTTCCAAATTCCATCAACAGAAATTTTTTATCCTTTTGCGTGCTGAATATATGTGCTTTAATCGCTAGTATCAACATCACTGATGCCTCACCCTGCTGCCATAATTAATTCTCTCCTTCATTCAGGACTTTGAAAATATGTGTGGGCTCTACCACAGTATCTCAACATCTTGCCACATCTCAACCGCACGTATCACATCTCAACACCAACACACTTGTACTTTGGCTTCATATCGTGTCAGAGCGCCATTCTGGTCTCATGGAGGATGCACACACTTCCTATGAGCTCCAGTCCTCATATTTGAACTTGAATATAGCTTCCCAAGTTATACTGCTAACTTTTGTCTGGGTGGTGTTGTCTCAGATGAAATCTCTCACATGGTTAAAATTTAGCAGTAATTTGAGCTTTATCAATGGTGTGAGGTAAATCAAAGGTTTTTAGCAGCTTTAATAGTTGTTTAAAGATCAACAAAAAGCTTCAGTGGAAATATGCTTTTGATTAGAATAGTGACTTAATTACAGATCCGAGAATGACAAGGATCACACAAGGTATTCTAAATATATGTGCATATGTATGTACAAAGCATGCAAACCACAGAAACAGACAGAGAGACAGATAATCAGCCCAAAGTATACGGATAAAGGAAAGCAAGTAAGCAGGGTTGCTTAAATGGTACTCTCTTCTCCCTCTATAAGAGACAGAGGAGACTAGCCTATGGTTAAAAGTTCCCCATTTCTTCTCAGGTTACAGTAAATCATGACAAGGCACTGGCGTTCCTCAACAAGCCATGACTGAGCCTCAAGAAGTAGAACTTCGCCCACGCCTAACGTGGCCTTTGCCAGCACATGGTCCTGTGAGGCGGCCCAGCTCAGAGGAGATGCTGGTCACAGCCCACTGCGATACAGGGTAGCTCAAAGGGTCTTCCTTTGGGGTTGCTATTTAAAGGGTCTTAGATAATTGACTTTTGTCAGGTACTTTTCCATTTTGGCCCACCTCGGGTGATGTAATGTTCTGGTGCAAAACAATAGTTTCCAGCTGCAGCTGGATGCACAGATGCAAGTGCAGGAGCATGAGTTAGTTAAGAGATGATTTACTATCACCATTGTCTGAGGGGAGTACCAGGAACATTGACCCAGGTTCAGCGCTCTGGGTCAGCACTAACAAGGAAAAGCAGGAATCAGAGGCATCAGGAAGGCACCACAGCACCTGAGTGTCCAGATTCACTGTTCGTTTCTGTCTCACCCTAATCCATGTATGATCCAGGAGGGAGAGAATCACACCAGGTGCCAAGTGTCGGAGGAGATGAGAGGAGGCTGCACCACCACAATCATCTCCATCATAACTGGTTTGGCAAGGTGCTTCAAGCCCAGGCGAGACTGCTGGAATTCCAAACCTCATTTTTCCAGGCAGACGGAGTGTAACAAACTAAATCTACAGCTAATACCAGTAAAGGTGTCGGGAACTGGGCAGGAAATCCAAGAACATCACAAGTGCCTACTTTCTCTTGTAAACACAGTCCTGTCACTTCACACTGAAATGATAAACAAACACCAAATTAAATTTATTATAATAAACAAATCCCAAAAGCCCAAAATAATACGAGAGCAACTGGTTAGGAGACCTTAGAAGTGCAGAAATGATACTTTACTTTTAGCAAAGAGTGATTAACTGCCATATCAACAAACCTGATCATCAAAGAGATGTATTTGTTAGGACTGCTCCTACTGGTTACCTGCATAAAATTGGTTAACTATTAAAAACTCACTCTTTTTTTCAGTCACATTCTTTACTCACGCTGTTATTTTTTAGCAAAGATGCACTTGACAGGGAAATGATTTTTCACACTCTTGTTCAACATACTTATGCTGGCAAAACCTTCAAGCATAGCTCAAGCCAGAAAAGCGCTGGAGAATATTCCCTGAGCAAAACATAACTGCAAATGAAATTAATAAACTTTCTCTAGATAAATTCAACAGAGGACAAGAATGAAATATTTTTCAGTGGAACAGCTGAAGAAGTGATTCTATGCTTTTATACTATTCAAGGATGTTTAAAATAGCCAAGTTACTTATTGTTTAGTAAAAGCCAATGCAAGTAGCTCAATTCCTTTAAAGAAAATCTTCACATGTGCTGACACAAACTGAAATTTCCTCACAGCCTACGCCTATGGTTCCAGTTCAGACAGGTGCCAATTGACTTAAAAGGCAAATAAGAAATATTCTCACCCTTACGTGCAGTATAAGAAGGAGCAATGTTTTCCGAGGTCTGTTAAAGTAGCTCCTAGCTCCTTGTGTAATATTTCTGACATATGTTATTTCAGTATGATGTTTCCATTGACACTCTAACCCTTCAGTCAGCTATGAAAAACTGAAAAATGACTTTGTGCAATTGAAATGACAAATACAGATCTGCAGGCTCAGCCTCCAGCAAGAGTCAATGATCATAAATTCCACATTTCCATTGTCTCCTTGAAAAATTTATGATGTAGTTTGGCTTACTTTTTAAATCAATGCTGAACACACATCATCAGCAGAAGGATTCCACAACTCTGTAAGCAATAACACTTTTTTTTTTTTTAGCTCCTGAAAATTTGTCCTAGTGGGGAGGTTTGAAGCTTCACAGAAGCTGGTTGGACAGCAATTTAATACTTTATTTAGGGTCTCTATTGCACTTTTATTGTGTGTCAGGTATTTGTTATGCATTCCATACCATCTAGAAACGTGCTTCTAGAAGATGCTGCTAGACCAGAGCCATGTTGTGCAAAGTAATGTGAAAGTTTTAAATTGTCCATATCCTAAGATCTACATACTATAAAGATAAAATAAGAAGTAGGAAGGGAATACATATGAAAACAGGGTAAATTTTCCTTTGACAGGAAAAGGGAAAAAAACCCCAACAAAATCAGTAACACTCCTAGATTTCACTTCCTATCTCTCCCATAATCATATTCATAATCTATAGGAATCAAATCCCTTAGCCCCTTTGTGCTTCGGTTCTCTAACTATGAAATGGGAATAATGGATTTTCCTCTGTCCCAACTGTGTATTTACTGTAGGGATGAAGGTCATTCTAAGGCTTTTGGTCTTGTTTAGTAGCCTTCCACTTCTCCTTTGCACAGGGAACCAGCTCATTCCCTCTGAGTCCTCTTATATCACGTGTGAGACAAGGGGAAGTTGGGAAGAATTTAGAAGATACTCAAAACCAGAGAGTATCTGCTTCTTCCCATCAGCAGGTCTGCAATATTGAGGCACATTGCCATCACCATAATCAAGTGGAAGATGAGACCTCTCACCGAACATGGGTTCACTGTAGGTCTTGGTCTTTTCTGATCTCAACAACTAATTTCTCATCTGCCTTGTAGGTTTTGCCTTATAACTACTATCTGGATTGAGCCTCCTAGAATTTTTTAAAGCTTGGACAGATTCAATTTTATCCCTCTCTCAAAAGCAATGATAAAATAAAATACATTGCTTGAACCTTGCTGGTGATTTGTATGAGCCAGAATAATGAAGAAATATTGTTCGGAAATGGATAGGCAGAAAAGTCATCATCCTGGTAGCTGGTGATTGCTGGTTTTGCTGAGGGCTCTAAGATCTTGTTAAGATTATTTCTTCTGAAGAAAGAATATTTGAAAGAAAAGAAAGATCAGCACCTATGCAGGAGAAAATAATGTTTTTCAACAGGAGGAATAAAGCAAAGATCACACCAATGAAGCACTGAAAAAAAATTATAAGTAGGAAAAACACATCTCAAAGAGAAAGTCACTGCAAATAAAAATGTAACCAGAAACTGGAGTAACTAGAAAACATTTTCAAGCATGCTTGCTCTGAAAAAGTATTTAATCAAGATCTGTCCTTGAAATGAGTTGTTTGCTCAGCGCTAGAAATAAAAAAATACTAGGACTGACACACTGATGTTTGTTTTACTTCAGGAAATAATACCAGAGCTATCTTCTGGTTCATAATTATGTTACTTTAAGATCTGGCCTAAATGCTGTTATATATGTTTTGGTCAACAGCCGGCTGATTGGTTGACAGCTGGCTGAAGAAGAGCAGTCAGTGTGCCCAGGCACACCATATTGACATAGGGAGATGCTAATCACATAGAAACATGTAGGTTATATTTTTATAAAAAAAACTTGAACAGTTCCAGAAGACTTTTCTAGCCATAAGATCTCAATCCTTGATGCTATTACGGTGGTAGGACTTCTTGTTATCAATTTGGTGTGGGCCACATAGCAGTAGCCAAAGGACTGACCACTGACAGTGAGCTTGCACAGACAAAGGATCGTTACTCAGTTAGGAAAAATTCAACTTATTTTATAGCACAGTTCTACTACTAAGTATGCAAACAAAGCCAGAAAATTACCCTGAACTAATTTACTAGTCTAATTTATTAATGTAGACTATTTTTCAAATATTTACCCATATAGCCAAAGAGTTCCACATATTTTCAATATGTATATCCTGCATGAAGAATTCTATTAAAGTAATTAACTTCATTTTGTTCCATTTCTTTCTTCATTAGAGCTCAAGTTGCCCTTGAGGTTTTATGTGGCATCTCGTTTGACTTGATGATGACCGTCAGTATACCTGAACTCACTCACATCAACTTTTCCAAAAAGAAATCTTCAGTTCATTGAAATATCCATGATATAAACTAGAGAGGTAAAGGTTCAAACTTTAGAAACACTGTCACAACCAACACTTCCAAGCATCCTCGTTTGGAATGTATTAAGGGCTGCTGCAACTGCTACTGCAGTGAGTTTGTGTTTCCTTATATTTAAATTCAGCAGGTATACATAGACAATCAAACTTGCCTAACTTTGAGCGTTATTATTAGCACCACTGATGGCAGTGGCTGTTTTTAGACCTTGGTAAATCAGGTATATTTGGGCAACTGTCTATAGGTTTTGGTCACATAAACACTTAAGAGTGACCCAGAACTTCGTTATGCTCACCAAAGAAACCACAAGACAATAAATTCTGTGTCAAGGGAACTGTACCATGCTGGTTCCTCAAGCCCATAGTGAGGTTGAGGAATCCTGCAAAGTCATCACACCTGAATAAAAAGTAGAAAAGGGTAGCAATGGAACTTAGGCATTTGCTTCTTCGCTGCTGCCTTTCTGCCCATCATCAATACAATTCCTTTTCTCTTGAAGTGTTGGTTGCACAAACTATGCAAAAGACTAGAAATACTGGAATAGCTTAGCAAGCTTGTTCATTTTATCCTCTCGTTTTCGCAGTACACTTGTGTACAGCAGCAGCTGAAACACTGTAGACAGATGATAATTTTGGGGAGTGGGAGGACAGCAATATGGTCCTGTAATATAACTGAGAAAAACTGGTTACCTCATTCTCTTGTTTTAAATACAAAAGGAGGCAAAGAAAAAACAATATATGACGCATGCTGCCCCTGCCATATGTTCTCTTCTCACATGAGCACTGCCATTATCAATGTCTTTGCTCTTGTGCTTGTTTCTGTGATAACAATATAGGCAGAACGAGGAGGTGCCAATACTACTGTAGCAATCATTCTCTCGCTCTTTTTAGTTTAGAAAGAAAAAGTTCAGTATTGGGAGCTTTGGACATTTTAATTCTTCCTTGGGTTGTAAGTTTGGGGGGGCATGCTATTGTTTGGTTTGTTTTTGGTTTTTCCTCCCTATAAATTACAAGGTTTTAGCACTGTTCTGGTAATTATACCTTTTCTGCTATCATGGAAATAATAGTTGTCTCTCCCCACAACAGTGGATGAACAAGAGGTTTTTTTTGTGATTCCCCAAAAAGGAGCACCGGCTAGGTGGAATCAGACAGTGACTCAAGGAACAATACAACCCAATTTTATTCACCTCAGCAACTGCAAAAACATCAGGAGTCAACTTCTCAGAGTCAAGCATGAAATCACACTTGTCAATTATCACCAAACATCACTTATCCATTAAGCAAGCACCAAATCACGCTCAGTCATTATTTGAGGCTAAAATCAGACAGAAGACAGTACAATAGAGTTGAAAAGTAAGAAAGGGGGGCAGAAAGACAGAAATAAAGAGGCAGAGACACACAAACAGAGACACAGAGAATATTACCAATCCCTCGTGTCTTCTCTTCAGGCAGAAGTCTTTGTTTCAGGCAGAACCTCCTTATGGTGGTGATGGGTCAGCGGGGAGTACGGTTCAGGCTCACTTTTTGTACAATTCAGTCCGGTCCAGTCCTGGACCACCCCTCGCGGGGGGAGGCCAGCATCCAGGTCACCTTTGGGGTTGACCTTTGGGGGGAGCAACAGCCCTGCATCCAGGTTGCCTTTGTGGGGGGGCAGTTAGTTCTCCACCGGGGAGACAACTCCAGCCCTCAGCACCCATGCCCCACCTTCACAGGGGTGGCATTAAGTTGCATTAAGCAACTTGCAAATGTCCATTCACAAAGGAGCTTTTCTTCCAACATGCTCTGCTTGAGCTGTTTGCAGACATGGTGGTGTCTCTTGGTTAGAAATGTTGTGTCCGAGTGCTCTGCCCAAGCACTCCTGGTGGAGCCTCTTCCTTAGAAAATGCTCTGCCCATTGTTTGAGACATAAACATGGATAAACATCCTCATCTGGGAGGAGATCAGTAGGGGTCCAGGCTGTGACAATAGTTCATAATGAAAATAAATACATGGATACTATAATAATAAATGATAATATTTTACTATGTTGTCCCCTGTGTCTAAGGAAGTTCCCTATGAACTCACCAGTCAGTGAAGGGTATCATAAAGAAGCAGGGCAAGTGTTTTTACAAAAGTCCTCTGATATTTCTTGAAATGATCCTATATTTGGAAAGTGAGAATAAAGCAGAAAGCACAGACCTCATAAAAACAAGAATTATTTTTTGTGTCACTTAACACTACTTGTAGGCATATTATAGCTGAAAAACATGTCTATAGAACTTATTTCTTTTAGTGGGCTGCTAACGTCACTTGTGAATATGATGCATAAAGGACATTTGGATTTGCTGTTACGTGTCTTAAGTCACTACATTTGAAAAAAAAAACAAGTAACATACTAAACTTGGAATTAATTAATTCTCTTCTAGGGAAACAAATCCTCAAAATCAGGTACACAATATTATTTTTTTTAAATACTGAGTGTTAAGACTAGCTTACATTTGGAGATAAGTTCAGCAGTCTGACATAGGGACTAGGCAGTGCTCTGTGCAGCAGAGAGCTGTCCTGCAGATGTCTTGACTGATCACTGGAAGATTCATAGAAAAGAGATTGCTCTGAAGATTAAGATTTCGCAGGAGAAGGCGCTGTAGTAGGTACCTTTACAATCTCATTAGTTCTTACCTACTGGCACAGTCCGCAAAAGCTCTTGAGAATTGCTATAGATTTAAATAATCAGTTTTCCCTCACTAGTGCTGTAGGATGGGCCAGTTCCTGAACACATGCTGTGCTGGAATGAACTTAAAACTGCCGTTATAGTCTTCTCTTCAAGGCACACAGAAGTTCCCGTTGAAATACACAGCACGAAAGATGAAGTCTAAAGTTCTGCAGATTTAAAATATTCAAAGAGAGAAGAAGCTAATTATTTCCAATTTTAAATATTCAGGAACTCTGTTGGTTTTGTGTAGTAACAGGAGAAAGACAGGCTTCCCTGTAGTGTAAACAAACTAACTTCTGCATTTTAACATGCTAGATTCATAACAGAGGTGTCTGTGCTAGGATTCTGAAACATGGCAATATGAATATCTACTCCATACTGTCTTGTTACAGACCATTAGATAAATGGTTATAAAAGTACATTAAAAATCTCCCTGTAACTGAGGATATGTATCAGTAGCTCTCAGCTTTAGCCTACTATTCTCAAGCCAATGACAGCATTATAGAATTGCAAATATTGTAGTATTACAAACAACAGTCACAGAATGATGTATAATTTTTATTTGCGTTTCTTGCAGCCTTCTGGCATCTTATTATTCCCCTGGACACTAGGTCAGTAACCTTAATGAAATACTAGAAGATGTGTTTATATACAATTCTAGCACTTCTAGTTTGAGAAAAAAATGCTGTGAACTTCTCACTGCAGACCAGATTATTGGCTGTTTGTAAATTCCACTTGGGAGAGCAGCTGGTGCATGAGAGAACCCAGTGCCCTTGACTTTATGTATAACCTATTATTTTGGGATGCCGTACTGAGATACAAATAAAGAACAGACACTTTTTTGGAATTACTAACAGGATTAATAACCACTAACTGAGTCTCAACAGTTATCCAAATATTTCACACGTATTGCTCAAAATATTTCTCCTAACTACTGTAAACATACACATGAAATCACAAATAATATTTGCTAGGGGGAGCAGACCCAGTTCCATATGCTCTGCCTGTTCTTCGCAAAAGGCAGCGTGAGTGGCATGGGATACGGGCTGAAGGCAGTGGCTGTGGGAAGAAGCTGGGGAGAAAAGCTTTAGGTGCAGTAATCCTGGCTCCTTCCATCTCCCACCAGGTCTCCAACCCAGCTATGGTCTCTTCCCCGGTTCTTTGATGTGCTGTGCCCAGCGCTTGATCCTTGCATTTTCAAAATGTTCAGAATGAATTAGATTTAATTACAGCAGTGACTACAAACTGTCCAGGATCAGGTGTGGCAATAGTTAAAGGTTCAGGCCCTAAATAGGTTGAAAGCTAACAGATAGAGACATGACAAAGGAAAATAGGAGAACATGACAATATTTCACTACTAGTCATGCCATGGTCTACTGGAGCTACTGTGCATATTGCACAGAGAGAGGAAATTTATGCTGTTCTGCATTTCTTTGTTTATCAGTTTGTCTTGGAGGCTGTAGTCAAGAACAGCATCAAAATGACCTGTGCAAACGCATCATAAAATGTATTCCTTACCCTTACGGTGTCTGATGTAGTAAAAGTACTTCACTGAGCTGCTTGTGAGTTATTACGATTTTGTAGCTGAACTTTTCAAATAAGTGATTCTCTAGCTTCATGGAAAAACGATCTCATATTTCTCAAATGAACCCTTCATCCATTATGAACGATTTACCAAGCTCTGTTCCTGATTACCAGTGCCCTGGAAGTCACAGCAAGCAAACCGGTGACAGAGCTTTATTCTTTTGATGAAGTCTTTTGATCATCACCTTTGCCACTAGATTTTGTTTTTTCCCCACAGATACTCCATTCTTTCATTATTTTCTGGATTAGGACCAAATCATCAGCCAGTGCTTTCCAGGATCTCAGCTATAACACTCTGAAGTAGCAGACTACTTTGGTACCAAATGAGGTCTGTCTTTGATGCTATTACTCTCCTAAGAACATTGCCATACCCTTCTCTAACAAATTTCAATAGGCATTTTATGATACATTGTCCTTTGTTAGCTTGCTGTGCAAAGAAGTGAAACCCCACAGATTTTAACCCGTAAAGAGAAATTTTAATTGTATTTTCCATTTTATAAGCTTTTGCATAAGAAATTTTTTTGTAAGGGAAATGCACATCTTCGGTTCTTGACATTATATTAGATAAATAGGTCCTGAATTTTGAAAGGCCCTGGAGAAGAAAACTATCCTTCTACAAAACTTGCAACCACCTTTTGGAAAATTAAACAATGGATTTTTTGAATAATTAATTATTTCTGGGAAAGGCTAAGAACCGGATTTGTTATTCAGAATGACTGACCTGCTGCACTTAGTCAAACTGGGCACAGAAAAAAAAATATAATTGGGCTTCCTAACAATGGTATTTAGCATCAATATCCAGTCTGAGTCTTCATTACTTAAACTACGGATAGAAGTGACATTGTAGCACTCTATTAACATACTAATGTTCTGCAGAATGTTTTGAAGTTTAACTGCAAAATAACAAAACAATTCAGTGTATAGAAAATCCACTAAGGCTGTGCGATACTTGAGTGAAGATGTGTTTACAAAGGCACTATTCAGAACATGGAAATACTTTATTCACAATTCAGAACCCAGAGACAGTGCACATCTGCACTGTCTCCTAGCCCCTAATCTTACAAACATCAGATGAGATTTTCCTCTTATGTCCTTGACTCTGCAGTCTGCTTGTAACTGCCTTCAAAGTGCACCAGTTAATTTCACCATTTAAAAGAATATGTAACTGCTGGCTTGAGCATTTAGCCTCATTCATAAAATACACAGTCTATAACCTATCCTGCAATTTAAATGCAAATAATATTTAAACAAGGCTAATCTGGAGGGCTTTTGTGTATAGAGTGATATATGGGAAGGAGCTGTTTCAGGTGCAATAGTTTACCATGATGATTTCCCTTTCACATCAATCATCTCTCCACATGGTTCAACAATTAAAATAGTTCATGGCTGCGGGGACTATGAAAAACTAACTTCATCATTTAAATGCCCATGATAGTACCTTTGAGCATAAGAAGCTGATAGAAAATGACAAAATGTTAATTATAAGTTGTAAGCAGAATGAAATACCTCTATTCATCAGCGGCCTGCTGATAATAAATAGAGGTTGCCTAGACACCCGACATATACAGAACAAAATATTATTGTTCTTCTTATTTAATACTTTTCAGTACAAGTTTGTCATGGCTGATCTGCTCGTTGTTTGGGGAAGCGCATTTTTACTTTCCTTTCTTATCTTAGTACAAGGATATGGTAGAGTAACTGTCCCTCCACCCAGAAAAGATATCAAAAAGTTAATCAGGAAAGTGGGATTTTTCATCCTCTCATAAAGCAATATTACAATGGATATGTCATGATCAGCCTTTTCTCTGAAATGCACTTTATGCTTTTGTCCAGTTCAAAAGTGACTGCTGACACTTATTTTTCCATCTTCCCAGATGGCTTCTTAGCTTTGCAGTGTCAATTTAAATTGATGCTGACACAACCCAAAGAGGGTATTTTTTTTCCCTGTCCTGCAATCAGGATAGTGATTCTGAATTGTGTGTAAAATGGTTCTCCACTTTCTTTTTCCTTGGCTGTAAACCAGTTCTCATTATTTTAGAGTACCCTGTGACCGTGTTCTAAAAACTATCACTTGAATGGTCTATTTTATCTGAACTGTAGAAATGAATTGTAGTATTATAGCAGGAATTAGAGATCTACAGAAATATTTTTGTTAGAATTTGGATGTAGAATGGGAATAAGTTTTTTAAGTAAAATAATAGACTTTATTATAAGCACATTTATACCTATTTTCTATAAATATAACCCCATTTGCTTCAGGAATATATTTTTTTTCTGGCGCATATTTCCGTGTGCAGTTACATAATTTATATTTGACCTATATAAGGTGACCTTTTTTCTCCCAGGCAATACCTGTGAACTAGTACTCTATACCTTTACCTTATCAATTCCTCTACTCTTTCTTAACTCATCTCTACTCTTCTTTTTTTTTTTATTTAAACTGTCCCTTGTCTCACCATACTTCTTTGCTAACAAAGTCACTTTTCTACCTATGATCACTTTTATTTTCCATTTTTTCCTTTTTCTTTCTATAACTTCTTTCCCACAAGCAAATCTATACCTGGAATATAGGCAATAATACTTCCATGCTGCCAAATATAGGAGCTGTGAGCTACCTGTGAAACTTAGTTTCTTACAAGCAAAATGATAAACCAATACACAACAGTAGGAGTTTTCAGGCATAGACCCTTACATCTGAAACCACTACAATAGCAGTGGAAGCTTGCAGAAGAACAGTATCATGAGTAAGCAAAAGAAGTCAGTCTACAACATAGCACTATTTCAGGATGATATGAGAAGGAAATGAGAGCTTAGAACAAAATGGAGAGCAAGCATCTATTTGTTTTATTGTTAAAAATGTTCTGTTCAAATAAAAAGTCAAAAAACCACAGCAAATCTGAAAATGAAATGTCTTCTGCCAGTTATAGAGATGGCTTTTAAACTCATCAATCCTTTTTGAAGTTCACTACTTCTATTCAGGAGTACATTTCATGTTAAAGCTACCTTTTTAATTCTGCTAAGATTTTCACCTTAAGTGTTTTGACATGAGTGTTGCAAGGTCTCTGAGTTGTTTGTCTGTTAGATTCCTTGGGGAAGGAAGCAAGATTGATATGTTGGATTCTTGTTCCTTCATGATTGCCTCTTACATGTTGGCCTGATATTGTTATAAACCTGCTAGCAGCAACTTGTTCACAATATCTCTGGAATACATTGACATCTCAGTGAACCACAAACCTATTGTCCTAAAAAAGAGAGGGAGAAGTAACGTCCACAAGTCATCATTCCTACTTTTAGCAGCAACTGAGAAAACAGATAAGTTTACTGATGTGAACTCAAATGTTGGAAACATGCATAAAAATGCCAAGTTTTGCAAACAGGAGCAATTTGATCACAGAAAGGTGTTGGAATACATCCAGTGTCATGTAAATTGTTTAGTGTCCAGCTAATACAGCTGGATAGTAAGCCACTTGCCTAATACATGACATTTGTTATTTAGACCGTTAAGACAAATGTATCTTTGGGTGAAGACTACTCATAAACAAATCCATAGAATGAACTCACTGGTCTTCCTCAAGTGGAAAGGGAAAGCTCATGCTGAGTTCATGATGAACTCTGTGTCATTAGTCATTACTCTTGGAACATTTAGTTTGGGAAAGATTTTTGAGTACATTACGTGAACCATCTTGTCGTTTGTCGATACAGAATTAGATCTGTTGTTGTTACAGGTAAATTGAAAATTAAGAAATAGATAATTTAAAACACATTTTAATTAAAGCTCAATAAGCTTTTTTAATTTTTTTAAAGCATCTCTGAAATCAAAGAGGATCATGCAGATTGTTTGGATAAGATTCCCTTGTAGAGCAGCAGCTATTTTTTCCTTTGTTTTTTTTGATACTCAATAACAACTTATGTTCCCGTCTGATTCTGAACTTTGGCAACAGAGGGTTGATAATTATGTCATTTAGCAGTGGGTGCCCCTGCCGTTAAAATAATTAAAGGAAATTACTTATCTTTGAGTATTATTGTATCAGGCACAACAAAGACAGACTAACCTTAAGTGTTGTATCAGTGCAACAGGCACTTCCGACTATCCTCAGAAATAAAAGATAATAGAGTCATGTCTACAGGTCTTTTAAATACTACAGCCACTTCCCTGGGCAGCCTGTTCCAATGCTTGGCAGCCCTTTCTGCTTTCTACTCCAGACACAGCTGTAGCATCAAGCAAAGGTACAACAAACCTCCTGTAATCTACAACATTAGTTTCTGAAAAGATTATAACACCTATTTTTCAAAAGGCAAGGCAGAAGAATCCAGGTGATTATTTTTTTCAAGTTTTATCTTTCCAGTTTCATCTTCCAGTTTTAGTCTGTTACATAAAATATACTTTTGGTCATCATCTGCTGTCACCTGTCATGTTCAAAATCTGAAAATAGCTACTTCACAAATATTCATTCCCTTGCATACTTGGCAACCTGAGCATCATAAGTGTCTAATCATGCTTTGGATCTTGTTCAGATTAAACAATGAAATCTAGTGTCTCACGTTTTCTAGTGTGGCCACATTGATAATGAAAGAAAAGAAGGACTAGAAAAAAGTAGTTCAGAAATGACACAATGTCGTTCTCTGGTTGTATGTGTATGACAATAAATTCCAGCAAGAGCTGTATTACATATATACAGAGTGTCGAGAGAAAGTGGGAGGCCAAAGGAGAGCTCTCATCTGTGCTGAGCTTGCTTAAGTTTGCAATATTTCAAGATAGCTTGAATAAATCCAGTCTTCAGGTGTATGCAGTTACATTTGAAACTAAAGGTTAAATACAATGTTTAATACATTTTCTCTGTGTCACAAGATGACACAGAGATTGGACTAGATGATCTTTCAAGGTCCCTTCCAATCCCTAACATTCTGTGATTCTGTGAGAACCACCTAATGGCTGAAGTTGAAAATGACCTCTGGAGGTCATCTGGTTCAACACCCTCCCTGGTCCCACCCCCACTCCTCCCACCCCATACTCAAGAAGAACCACCTAGAGCTAGTTGTCCAGGACTGTATCCAGACAGCTCTTGAACAGTGTTCAGTCAGCCTCACAGTAAAAAAGTGTTTTCTGGTGTCCAGAGGGAACCTCCTGTGTTCCAGTTTGTGCCTGTTGCCTCTGGTCCTGTCACTGGACACCACTGAAAAGAGCCTGGCTCCATCCTCTTTGCACCCTCCCTTCAGGAATTTCTATACAGCCACAAGATCACACTGAGCCTTCCCCAGGCTGAACAGTCCCAATTCTCTCAGCCTTTCCTCATAGGATATATGCTTCAAACCCTTCATGATCTTTGTGGCCTTTTTTTTGACTCTCTCCAGTATGTCCATGTCTCTCTTGCACTGAGAAGCCCTGAACTGAGCATTGTACTCCAGCTGTGACCTCACCAGTGCTGAGTAGAGGGAAAGGATCCCCTCCCTCGACCTCCTGGTAACACTCCTCCTAATGCAGCCCAGGATACCATCAGCCTTCTTTACTGCAAGGGCACATTGCTGGCTCATGGTCAACCTGGTGTCCACCAGGAGCCCCAGGTCCTTTTCTGCCAAGCTGCTTTCCAGCTGGGTGGTCCCCAGCATCTCTTAGTGCCTGGGGTTGTTCCTCCCCAGGTGCGGGACTTTGCATTTCCCCTTGTTGAACTTCATGAAGTACCTGTCAACCCCTTTCTCCAGCCTGTGGAGGTGTCTCTAGATGGCAGCAGAACCCTGTGACATATCAGCCACTCCTCCCAGTTTTGTGGCATCTGAAAACTTGCTGAGGGTACAGCATCTGCTTCATCATCCAGATCATTAATGAAGATGTTAAACAGGACTGAACCCAGTGTTGAACCCTAGTGTACAGTGCTAGTTACTGACCTCCAACTAGATTTTAAGCCACTCATCACCACAAAAGTTGGGTGGCTTTCAGTGCAAATTTCTTCATATGTACAAGCTTTGTTGGAGGGCAGGGAAGAGATTTAAGCAGCATTTGCCTTTGTAAGAGGAATGACAAAAAAAAAGGGAGCAGTACTTGCATATGAGACATGTGAAAGGTCTTTGGAGAAGCGTATTTTCCCTTGAGTAATCTTTTATGATAGTCACACCATGTTGTTCACACTGTTACATTGTTAATGATAAAATATACAAATTCAGAAAAACTTCTAAAACATTTAAAAAATCAATAGGCATATCAATTATTTACAGTCTAATGGGGAAAAATGCTCTTTAAGTTGAGAAGGATCTATGGCATAAATATAAAAATCAATATGCCTTAGTCATAAGGCAGAGTCACTGTTTGCAGTATGCTGAATATTTATGAGCTCTCCTGAATGAATGAATTCCACAGTGAATGAATTCTACAGACAATGACCGTGATCCATGAGCAGTCCTGTAACGTGTTCTTAATCGTAAAGTTTGAACATGAAAGGATGTGGTGTTTCTAACTCAATACTCACCAAATTTGACAAAAAGTAGTAACTGAGCAAAAATTTTTTACAAAGTGCTTTCTTCTTGAACTACCCTTTTCCAAATGCCCTTGTGCCCCAGTGTTTTTGTAAGCCAACTTGATGTTTTCTTCAAAATGAAAGCATTTCAATATGCCAAAGGTTTTTTTTCGCTTGGGACAAATGCCTCTTGACCTAGGGCACCTACAGAGATAGTTATTCCGTATTTCCCTGTTTCTTCAAAACTGAGAAAAGAACTTGAGATTTTGCCACTGCTGGCTTCCTCCACCATTTTTGCTTCCCAAGCTGATGATGTCCAGAGAACCTCTGCTTTGGCGTGCTTCAATAAGCTGGAGATGCGTAAGCATCGACAATGAAAGATATTTATTTTACATTAATCAATTAGTTAATTGTTGTATTGCTGCTTAGAAATTAAGAGTGGTGGCAATTCAGCACATAGTAGTGATCTGCTGGTGCCTGATTCAGCATCAAATTGTCTCACCGGCACTCAGAAGTTTCCTTTTAGGCAGCTGTAAAACCCTTTTTTGGCTTCTTTTAATTGACCCCAATAGAAACATGAGGAAGTTTCAGAAAACTTTCATTCCTCTAGCCATCTGCCCACTCTTGAAACCAGCCTCTTCAAATACTTACAATTATTGCCTTTTGTTACTATCATGGATTGCCACAGGTCCTATAGCCTACTGTGAAAGTTCTTCTAAGGGCTGCATTTAATCAGTTTCTGGTTTTATACACCTGCTGGATGATCTCCCCCTGTCATAGAAGAGCTGAAAATTAAATAAGTAATCAAGTATTTTTGAGACATATATGCCGGACTCATTTACAACTTCTATTGCACTCCTTTTTCTGACGCAAGTCTTTGCAATGACTCCCAGCTACTGTGATAACAGTAATGACAAGCCTATTAAGCAATTAGTGTGATCATTTAGCTGGAAAGTCAAAGTTTACTGGATAAGGGGACATGGAACACTGTCTTGTAAGAGAGATTTCAAGTTTACAAAGGTGAATGTTCCTATGCTGTCACTGTTAAGAGACATGAAGCCTTAAATTTAGACAAAAATAAGGTAAAAATATCCTTTGTAGGATGGTTAATCCCAACCTGGGTAAATAAAGATTTTTCAATTAACAAATGTGAAGAGAATCTTATTTAGTACTCTAATTCCTTCCTGAAAAGATTGAGGCTATTACAAATCACTTTATTTGCTACGCAGTAGAGAAAATAAAAAAAGAAAATGCTTTCTTCAGACAGAAACACTTTTCCACCCCATTCTTAGCAATATGATTTTCTCAGATTAAGACATCCTTTGTAGGTTAAAGTTTACCAGGGAAAAAAAAATAGGCAGTAATCACGCTATATAAAAGAGTCCAACAATTTTAGAAGAACTGTGTTTGGTGGGTTTTTTTCACTTGTCCGTAGCCATCCCTAAATGTTCAGTACAGTTTCAAAATCATGTTTCTATTAGAGAAATACTATTACAAATGAGCAGAGACACAAAAACAACCTTGAGAAAGATGCTTCAGAAGGCCATCCTCTCGCATCCCAGGCAGACTCCTGACATATGGGCTTAGAAAAGTAGCTGCATTAGAAACTGTTGTGTTCCTATACAAGGATCTCTGGTTGTTTATTCACCCTTCAATAAACCCAGAGGCACATTGTTACCTTTCTTGTTAAACCTTCCAGATCCTGGTCTGGCAAAACATTGTCGTTATTGCCTGGCATTATAACTCAAAGGCTAAGTCTCTTCTCAAATGATTTTGGGCATAAAATGGATGATTAGAAACAATCCTGAAAAAAATATCAACAGTGTCTCATGTATATTTGACATGTACTTTCAAAACCTTCTGTCACTCTGGGAGAGAACAGCTTTCATTTGTTTAAAAAAAATTACCTTTGGTAGTCAGTAAGTATAAAGCTGTTCTTTTATAATCCATTATATTTATTTGCTATTAAATACAAGAGAGAGAAAAACACATTACCCATTTGGCAGACAGTTCAGAAACTTGTAGACTGGAAGAGAACTGCACAGTGCTAGAATAAGATTACTAGTAAAACCAACTATTTTGACCCTTGGATCCTTTTGTTCTGTATGTTCAGAAAGCTTAACCAGAAAGCCAAGCCAATTATTTCTTCAGAATTTTTATTTTTTTCTTCCAGAAATTCCACAGATAGTTTCAAAGACTTTCTCAGTCAAACATTTTGCTGAGCTCTTTTTCCCGTGTATTTGTCAAAAAATGCCAAAAAGCTGAGCTCTACTTCTCAGGAAAAAGATCTACTGGCAAATTAAATTTACTCTAAAATGATATAGCGTGTTAAACCAAAGATTCCAAGCATCAGTTTGCAGCAACTATCAACTATAGCTAAGAGGGGTGGGGGGTTGGGATTTTTTTTGTTGTTGTTGGGTTTGTTTGGGGGTTTTTTGTTGTTTTATTGGTTGTTTTTTTTTAAGAACTAGATTTCTTTTGAATGTTTTCTATAGCTTCTACGATAACTTAGTTTTTCAGTAAGTCTTCTAAGCTTCAGATATGCACAACCCTCATTAGACCTTTCATAAGAACAATCATGTTACTTAAAAATATGAACAGAAAAAGAAAGGCTGTACTTACACTTAGCCAAACAGCATTGTGGGCTGATCGTGGCATGATGTCAGGTGCCCACACAGCTGCTCTATCACTTCTCTTCCTCAGCTGAACACGGGAGAGAAAATATAAGACTAGTGGGTCAATATAAGGACACAAGGTCACTCACCAATTACCCTTACAGGCAAAAGAGACTCAACTTGGGGAGATTAATTTGTTAGCAATCAAATCAGAATAGGGTAGTAAGAAATAAAATCAAATCTTAAAAACACCTTTTCCCCCACCCCTACCTTCTTCCTGGGCTCAACTTCACTCCCAATTTCTCTGCCTCTTACTCCTGAGCAGCACAGGGGGATAGGGAAGGTGGGTCATGGTCTGTTCATCACAGGCTGTTTCAGCCACTCCTTCCTCCTCAGTGGAGGGCTCCTCACTCTCTTCCCCTGCTCCAGCATGGCATCTTCCCACCAGAGACAGTCCTCCATGAACTTCTCCAACGCGAGTCCTTCCCACAGGCTGAAGTTCTTTACAAACTGCTCCAATGTGGGTCCCTCCCCCGGGCTGCCGTCCTTCAGGAACAGACTGCTCCAGCATGGGTCCCCCATGGGTGTCACAGGTCCTGCCAGCAAACCTGCTCCTTTTCCTTCTCTAGTTCATTTCTGCCCTTTTTCTTTCCTGCTAAAGGTCTGCTCCAAGGCCTGTTCCCATCAATAATAGTCTTTCCACTGATTTCAGCAGGCAATGCTTCAGCAGTTCAGAGTGTTGCTGATGAATTTACATTTTCTGATTTAGATTGGTTGCTTACAGCTAATTTATTCTAGTCATGAAAAACCAACCACTTTCCAATGCTTGGCTTTTATAGACCAGCTAGCATTTTGGATTAAGAAGGTAAAAGCTGCTAAAGAATCAATTGGCTGAACAAGTAGAATGGATGGAAAACACATTAGGAAAGTTCAGTGATCTACTACTTTAGCATTAAACATCAATAAGAAGAGAGAAGCAGAGTATATGCAGTCTTCTCTTATATGTAAGAAAGAGGACAAATCGAATGCAAAAGTATAAGAGGTGTGGTTTAAGATCCTTAACTCAAAAAACCTCAAACAAGTAAGGAATCTTTTACACACTTTGTTTAACCTTTTTTCTCCTAAATGAATAAGGAAAAAAATTAAGAAGTTTTAAAGTTTCTTTGAAATACTGCTTTGAAATATTTTTACTGTATTTGTTAATCTTCCTAACCTTACAGCTACACATCCTCTATCCTGTTCATGCTCATGACTTTCTATTAAGGGCAAGTCAAGCTTTTATATTTTCCTTAATTAGCTGTAATGAGCTAATAGCAATGGCCATCTGCTCTGATTAAGTGAATCGGTTACAAGAGCTGCTTGTACTCACATCATGTTTGATCAGTGTTCTTAGGTGTTGCATTGTAAGAGCCCTTCTCGAGAAGTATTTCCATGTCTCCTCATTGAAAACTTCTAGTACAAAAGTTTTCCTGTGAGAAATTACAGGGTCTTGCACTTCTTGCTTGGGATTAAGATTGAAGGAACAGGGGAGCTTCTCAGCATCAAAATCATAGCTGACTTAGCTTGCCTTTTCACAGCTATTTAAGAACCAAAACTCCTAGAAGTTTCTTAAAAATCTTTGAAAATACATACTTAAATCAGTTCTGTAGATAGACTTCAGAGTCTAAGACTGTTTTTTCTACACTAGTGAGAAAAGATAGGACAGCGGAGTTTCAAAAGTGTTTTTAAAATTCTTAACATACCTTTTTCATTGTAGTTAGGTAATAACAGAATAAACCTGTTAATCTTTTCTTAAATCACCTTGAGTGGTCAAGTTTACACTTTGATTATTTCCTTTACCATTATTTACATGTATTTTGTGCTTGACGTCATTGTGTAAAGATTACAATTTATTTTTACATATTTATATACAAATCATATGTAAATTGTACAAGTTTTATTCTTAGTTGGAAGGAGATACCTGCTGGGTACAATTACATAGGAAATGGAGGTGAAGTCTAAAAGGCTTAATTTTATTCCTGTCTCTGTTAGTGCCCTACAAAACATTGCATGAGTTGCTTTCTGTGCCTTGGTATTCATCCTCTGGAAAACCAGAGTAACATTTAATTCCTCTATAAAGCACTTTGCTATTTATAGAAGCTGACACTGCTTATCAAGAAACTATGAGGAAAATGCCTTAGTTGCACTTCTTTCTGTGCAGGCTTTGCATTTCTTCTGTATCCAGAATGCTGGAGAAACGGAAAGTTGACTAGATCCCTTGAAAATCCAGGCAATATGTGAGCTAGTCTTGTATGTGCTTATTTTGGTAAAAAAGAACTTTAATCGTTTCTCCAAAACGTGAAATTTCTTAATTCTACACCAAGATTAGGAAGATAAATACCAAGTAATGCATCACCAGTGACAGTTTGGAGCTTTCCAGTGTGCTGTAAAAATTTACAGAGTGGCAGATATTAAGACTCCAGAACCCTTAGTTCTACAAAAAAAATATTCTGTTACAAAATCTGTAATAAGTACAGAGAGGAATGCAATTTTTTTTTTTATTTTGACAAAGCATGTTCAACAGGAAAAATAAGAGGTGACACTAACTACTGATTCTCATTACATTATTCAAAACGTATTTCTCTGGACATTAGCTTCTGTAGTCTGGGTTGCTGTTACTGCATATAAATTATTGATTCATCTTTATTGAATATGACCATTTAAGAATCTAAATTACACATGTATAATACATATGCAACGATACTCAAACGGCAGATTTATTGCTTGCATTACATAAGAGAAATTAGATTCATGGACTGTGTGCACTGAAACTGTAACAAGCAATATTCTGCTTCAGGGCAGTTAATGTAAAGTCAGATCTCAACAGAGAGGAAATTCTTGGTTGTCTCAGTTCATCATCTCTAAAATATGAAATTAGAAACCTTCTTTATTAATAGTTTTTCTTGTATTTTATTAGTTTACAAATAATTTGGGACATCCTTCATGTGTAATGTTCACAGTACAACTGATGTCAGGTGGAATCAGTGGATGCTACCATGGAAAACACAATTCATAGAATGGTTTGGGTTGGAAGGGACCTCAAAGACCATTGAATTCCAACCCCCTGCCATGGGCAGGGACACCACCCACCAGCCCAGGTTTCTCAAAGCCTCATCCAGCCTGGCCTTGAACCCCTCCAGTGTACAATGGGGCATCCACAGCTTCTCTGGGCAACTCATCCCTTTGTCTCACCACCCTCACAGTGAAAAAGTTCTTCCTTACATCCAATCTAAATTTACCTTCTTTTGGTTTAAAACTGTTGCCCCTTGTCCTGTCCACACAGGCCCTGGTAAAGTCTTTTATCATCTTTCTTAAAGCCCCCTTTATACATTGCAAGGCTGAAATATGGTCTCCCTGAAACAGAGTTAAATGTATTATGTGGCAATCTATACAGTCAATGTTATTAGCAAACCAGTGGAAGCTGATACACTTAAAATTAGCTTCTTGTCTGAGAAACACTTGTTATTGAAAAATTTCCAATGCAAATCACTGCAACATCAGATAAAGCAGATGCCTGGCTGAGCTTTCAGTAAACTATATAAAAACCTTGATATATGGCTAACTGTATAATGAAGCAAACATTAGATCTTAATTCAGGCCACAAATAAAAGCTACTTGATAAAATCTAATGACAAAGTTGAATTTTAAGGTGCTCTTGGATTGATTGATATCCAGAAGAGTGTATGAGACTATTCAGTGTTTTAGATGACCCTTAAAAATAACATCAGTGTTTGGAAACTAATTAGATTTCTGTATCTCCTCTTCCTTGTCTGATATAAACCAGCCAGTTCACCTTTCCAGTTCTAACCTGATGCTTTTTCTCAGCAAAGGTCTTGGCAATGTTAATTGCTGAAGAGTTTACACTTGTCCGAGTTGAGATAGACATTTTTCTATAGGAAGGCAGCTATAAAAAGCAGGGTCATATGTTAAAAATAGCTGAAAACAGAAAGGTACAATCAAAACTTTTCTGCTTTCTTGACTATACTATCCAGCTTCTCTCTTATTGCTCTAAAAAAAGAATGTGTACAAGAACAGAGAGTTAATTTACTTTATTAAAAAGGATGTGTTTTGGACAGAATTCATAATTAGGAACCCCTTTGAAAAAAAATCCTCCATTCACATTGTTTGAAATGGACATTAAACCACTGACACATTGTCAGTGGTTTAAAATAAATACTTGTTTTTAAAATAGTAACCATTGAAAACATCAAATGTACCAGAAGATGCAGATTGAATTATATTGACAGCAATTAAACTGGTGACAACTGATTTTTATAGCCCTGTTGAACATTAAGCTAGTGGGTACATTTGTGATCAAGATTTGTGTAGGCAGGGTCAGGATTTGACCCTAGAACATTTACTATACTAAGGGAGAAAGGAATTTGTTTATCAGATGGTGTTTCATTAGACCAGGCAGCAACTCTGTCTCTACAGAACACTTACATTGCAAAGGAGCATGTGTTTCAGAGGTTACATATTTCAAACAACAAAACAGTTAATTTCAGTGTGATATAAAAGCTTCAGCTAGTTACACAAGAATCCTTGAGAGAATAATAATTTCAAATACTAAATAGAAAGATTTCTTAAGGAAAATTCTTGTAGAAATAGGTCAGTATACTAAGGTGGCTTTCATTTATTTAAACATGTGTCCTCCAGAATGGTGCCAACCCAAATCTTCAACTCATTGCAGGAGGAAGCAAAGCAAAACAGAGATAATGGATTTTTTTTTCCCCCAAATATTATGTCTTCAAAGGACAGAAAGAGTTCCTTAATGGTTCATCACTGAGAACATACCAATTGCTAAATTATTCTTATCTTAATACACTCTCTGAAATTCAGGCAGAAATAACACTCCCTTGTGGAAAGGGAGGAAGAAAATCTGAAATCAAATGAACCCAAGTGATTAAGTAATTTAATAGAAATAAGCTTCTGATTCCAGATGGCTACAAGGCAAATGATAACCTCAGAAAAAGTTTGGATAAATTAATTAAAATAAACATCTTTAATATCCATTGAATAGTATTCTGCTGACTTTGCTCTAGTATTCTCTTGGCAAACAACTTGAGTAATTAAGACTAAAGTCAAATGCCACTGCCTCCTTTATTTGACATATCCATTTGGACACTATGTATACTGGATGTTCCATATAAAGTAGAAGCAGGAATAAGGTCATAGGATGGAACTGCTGCAAGTTTAAGATGGGCTTAGACACAATGTTAGCACCTGTCTTTGAAACTGAGACCCAGAGCCTTCAACTGCAACAAAATCTACCACCTACTTTAATAAGTTTGATACCTACATTTGGTATCCCAGAATTCTCCGTGTACTTATACTCAGGTTTCTATGCATGTTAGCCCTGATTCAAATTTCTTCACAAATTTGGCACCGTGAAGAGTTGTACGCGTTGTCTGTTTGTATCCCTAAGAGCAATGCTCAAGGCATGTGCACCACAAGTCGCCATCCCTCTCACTGAAAACACAGCCTACTCTCTGGAAGCCCTTGATCGCTGGATCCTTTGGAGCCCACGTACACCTTAATCTTCAGAAAAATAATGTGGTCACTCTCACTCATTTCTGGTCTGATTTTTTGGGTTTATTTGGGTTTTTTGTTCTTTTTTTTATTTGCCATTTGTGTTTTTATATCTCTGGATCTATTTTTTTTAGATAAAATATAATCACTTCCTCAGGAGGGGCTAAGTGTACTCCTCATATACACCATGAAATCAGCTGGACTCTAGTGGGTGGTGAACTCCTGCAGCAGTCACACACTTGACTCTTCAGGCTGTGAAAAACTTACCCCAGATCCACCAGCTCCTGAGTAAGAAGCCTAAATGCTCATTTACAACAGGATGGTATAGTGTGTGGACCACCTCTGACCATGGAGTAGTCTCCACTGTATTTCTGAGAAGCTTGGATTAAATATTTATTTGGGCTAGGGAGGATGAGGTCGTGCCTTTTTGTTGTGCTCAGATACCAACAATGGGACATGTCAGCAAGCAGGGATAGGATGTTTGAGGGACTTTGTTTTTTTTCTTCACAGTGATTTAAAAATGTCTAAGGAGGGACAAAGAGCTGCACAAGGAGGTGATCTTGTTTTAAGGGAAATAGATGTGCAATTGAAACACCGCTGAACTAAGCTGAACATGTACAGTTTTTACCCTCATTTCCATATTGTCCCTTAAAGACGACTGCATAAAATTTACTGATTTTTCTTTCCAGAAAAGAAAAAAAAGAAATTTTGAAAGGGAGAGACTAATTTCTTTGTCCTGTCTTAGTGCTCTGGAAGTGCACTCACTGTTAACTATTTCACTTGATAACTGGAGGGAAAATGATCATTTTTGTGACTCACAGCTTTTCTAAGAGTATAGTTCTGTTGTGCAGTAGAGACACAGTTAAAGCAATTCGCAATATAAAAAAGCTATCAGTTTTCCTCAAATGTCTTAAGGTCCACTTGCTACTTAGTTACACCAGAAAGCAGATTATCAATTATATTGATTTATCTGTCAACTTGATACAATGCCAAGATAGCTTAGACCCAAACACAGATTGTTATCTTATCTTAAAAGTGTTATAAAATTGATGAAACTTTGACAATGAAGTCATAAATATCAAGGTGAATATTGCTTTCTCTCTTTACTATATGAATATTAATGAGTTAATGGCCATTTTGAGCTATTCCTGGGAGTATTTATGTTTAAATTGTCCAATCCAATTTAAAAAAAATGGTATTGATATTTAAAATGTGAAAATTTCTTGTCCTGTAAAGAATTAGCACACTAAGGCAATTTTTGCCATAGAATTATTTCCTTGAGGGAGAAATCTAGCTTATTTTGTTCCCATTTAAATGTTCTCTATATTAGAATCAAATGAAAACAGAATGATGCATAAATTCTGATAATATTTTTCTGGTGCGATCATGTATTCAAAGACAAAATATCAAGCCTTGTACTAGTATTATTGGACAGTAAAACTAACTCTCAATTTAGTAAGAAATTTCCATAATTCATCTCACTTTTACCCCAAGCTGAAATAGCAATAAATCTATTAAAAACATAAGATAAGAATGATTTCGTCTCTCAAATGGTGAACAAAATTGGCAAATTTATAAAGGAATGAAGTAACTTATCATATAGGTAATTCCTAACAAAGTGCATCTCATAAAAACTGCATGAAGAAGGCTGGTTTGCAAATTTTTTTTTTTGTTCTGAAAGAAGAACTTATCATAGCATCTATAATGTTATTCTCCTGGGACTTTAATATATATAACCTCGTTAGCTTAATTCTATATTTATACCTGAGAAATGTCTTGCACTTTTGTCAGATCAATGTAACTAGTGAGTGGTGTCAGCAATAATGTGAATTTTTTGTGATACATGAACAATAAATGAACCATGAACCTTGGAGTTCAGTTTCTCAGCTGGGACATCAGCGACATTTATGGTAGAATCTAAGGTTAAAATACTTATTATTTCATAAAATCTGTCAGGTGTTTATAACCAATATAAAGCAGATTTTTCACAGAATTACAGAATCATGATTCTGATCCATATAAATCTTTCTCTACAAAACAAATACCAGATTAGATTTCATACAAAAATTGTACTGTCTCTTGGCAGTCCTGAAGCCTGAGAAAACATATTTCTTGCCATTTGCTAGAAGTTAATCAAACACAGTATTAGGAATCTTGTATGCACTTATATAAATATTTCTTGAATCAGGCTCATTTATGCTCTTTCTGAATGGGCTTCTCTTCATAAAACCTCATTTGCCCTTGCGAATTGTAGGAGAATAAAGATGAAGGAAAAATATATTTGTTCTATGTCCTCTGAGTCTCAAGACAGCTTTCTGTAAGGGTTACGAATAATTCTCATATATGCACATAATATTAAATTTAGCTAAATCTGGTTTATGCATGTATAGTTTATGTTGCCATTTCTCAAACCTACATGAAATCAATCAGTCGCCAAGATCAGCTGCTGCGGAGCCAACGCAGCTCCGCCAGATCGACTGATCGTGAGGTACAGGGCGTTTTTTTTCGGGAGGTTCCTTCAACAGCAAGCCCTGCGTCAGCGGAATTTCCTCCCTCCCGCGTGAGGCTGACGTGGCACGGGAGTTGCCGGGGCAACCGCGGTCACCACCCCTCCCCCTGTCCTTAAATTTTCGCCGCTCTCCGCCCACAGCGCATACGCAAGTCAGGCGCATCACCTGTGGCTCGGGTAGTGGGTCGCTGAAGTTTTGCCGGGTGCAGAAGCCTCACAAGGCGGCCCTAGGAGCCCAGCAAGCAGACAGGGTTCCTCTGAGGAAGAGGGAAGAACTAGAGACCAGGTGCTGCTG
>WKFP01015128.1:407804-458939 GCA_011057875.1 Pterocles orientalis
CCACTTGAATATGAGAAAAAACTTCTTTACAGTAAGGGTGACAGAGCACTGGAACAGGCTGCCCAGAGAGGTTGTGGAGTCTCCTTCTCTGGAGACATTCAAAGCCCGCCTGGATACGTTCCTGTGCGATCTGATCTAGGTGTTCCTGCTCTGGCAGGGGGATTGGACTAGATGATCTTTCGAGGTCCCTTCCAATCCCTAACATTCTGTTATTCTGTGATTCTGTGAAAATATAGGTTTGTTACCTATTTAAGAACAATGTACTTATTTATTGGATATAGGGAACATGGTATTTCTCTAAACAGAGCCACCGCTCCATTCTAAAGTAAGTATTTGGTAAAGTCAGTCTGAGTAAAAACTGTTGTCAGAACTGGACTTTCTTAACAGTTATCTCTACAGTTGACATATGAACTTTAATTTCCGTGTATAAAGGAGACATAAACTCCATTATCGGTCTTGTCCTAGTTTCGTTTTTAAAGGTTGAGAGTTACATTGCTTAAATAGACTAAGATTAGTAAATTCAGCTAAATTCTTCTCTTAGAAAAATTCCCAAATTCTCTCCAAGATTATTTTTTGAGACATCAGAAAAAAAAGAAAGGACTTTGCAACAGCTTTCTACATTTCTGTTAGTGTACTTTTACTACTACATCAGAAAACCATAGTAACGAACAGACTTCCTTGCTGTGTCATGTCAAACACTTTGGATTTGTCAATTTTCATACTGAGATCTGTCAAGGGAGTAACTTTGGTTGATATCTTGAATCACAATAGGTTTGGGGGAAAAAAAGACAAGAAATCCAAAAACTGACGACGACAACAATAACAAAAAAATCTTTATCTTGACTATTCTCTGGGGAAATGAAAAAAATGGTCTTTAAAGTATTAGGTAATAATTTGCCTGTAAAGTTAGGACAGTTAAAGGTGTCATCCTGCTTTCGTCTCAGTTCTTTTAATTTTGACCTAAGACTATTTACATTCCCTCATTTGTTTTTTGGGGTTTTTTTTTGTTTTGGTTGGGGTTTTTTTTTGTGGGGTTTTTTTTGTTTGATTGTTTTCCTCTTTTGGGAGTATATTTTTGGTGTATGTAACGTAATTTTAAAGACCTACCATGTTTCTGATAAAAACAGCCACAGCAACGGTGAAAAATAAAAAACCTGTGAGATATCTGATGAATTTTGTATGCTGTGAAAAAAAACCAACAATTTTATACTGTTTTTCTATCAGATTTGTATGTAGACACCACTGAGAAGGAAAGAGAATTCAGGAAGAGCATTTCTGCTGAGCTGCAGTGAAAGCTCAAAAAGACTTTTTTCTTTTTATAAAACTAAAAAATCTGTCAAACTAAATATATTTTTATTCATGTGAGTATATAAAGGTCAGACTGAGTGATGAATACATTAAATACACAGTAATATTTCTTACAGAAAAGAAAACAGAAGTTTAATACTATATTTCAAGTTGAGTCTTTTGGTTTACTTGCTTGTTTATGAGCATTTTCCCAAATCCCCTCTCCTCTGCACACAACCCCCAGTGCAATTAATTAAAAAAATGCAAATACCAGCAAATGAAAAAACTGCCTCTAACCTAAAAAAGGAGTAGAATAAATGAAACTATTCCTCTGAATTTATTCTTTTTTTTTTCTTCTAATTTTAAAGGTTAGGTATACATGAACAAGTGATGAATAGTTTGTACATGTGAAGCAACCAAGAATAGTGTGTAAAAAAAAGTCTACAAACAGATTTCAACAGGTCAATGAAAGATTAATTTAAAGTTCTAAACAAACCTATTTTTTTGTTTTGAGAGAACCATCTGCTTAGTCTCTCATTTCATATAATGGATAATTAATTAGATGGTAATAACTAAGCAGGGCTGCAAAACAAGCTGTTTATATATCCTGATATTGCATATTCCTTTTCAAAAGCTTCCCTCTCTCCATACCATTGTTAGGAATCTTAACTAGTTCCCCATGAATAGGGAGTAGGATTTCACTATTGCCTGTGCACATAACTCCCCCATTTTGACAGATAATAAATTAAAATTGAAAAACCCCAACAAAATCAAAACCCTGACGTAATACAACACAGGTTTTCTTACAGCCACAATAAGATTGAATAGTAGTAGACTGTTCCACATTACTTGTTTTGATAGGACGCAACAAAATGGAATTATGATTAATTTTGTTCAGTTATTTTTCTTTGTTTCTTAAAATTCTGTTTAACAAGTGTTGAGGTGCGTTACTGGTAAGGTCTGGAAACCCCACTATAGACGTTTTAAAGCATGGTTATCCTATTTAACATGCACAGTATGTGCTCCCGGTAGGGTCACTTATTCCATAAGCAGGATCTTAATTACTATCTTTATGCTGATGACATCCAAATATAATAGGTATATCAAACAGTTCCTGGTGACTTAGATTAATCTGTCTGTAGTCTGGAAGGATACGTATTAGATGTTAAGTGTAGAGTGTCTGCTAACATTTGGTACTTAAAACAGAATTGATTTTATTTGGCCCATTGCTTCTTAAATAGCAGTTCCTCATTTACGGTACCATTTGTTGGGAATATAAAATTGCCTCTTCATTGAATAATTTTTGTGTTATATTTGACCCTGAAACTTGTTCTGAGGGCCACACTGTTAAGCCTTCATATTTACACGTCAGGAATCTAGCAAGGTTAGACATTGCTGTTTCAGCAGAACGTACAGCTCTTGATTTATGTCCTACCACGTCAAGGTTGGAATACTATAATTCACTGTTTGCAGACTTTTCCTAGTTGTTTGTTGTACACACTTCAGCTGTATAGAATTTAACACCTACAGCATTTGCTAGAAATCAGCTACAAGAGAATATGTGAGGAGTTATGTTGGCTGTCTGTCAAAATGATTCTGATCTACTCGTCCATATTTAGAAATGATGCCACTCAGAAATTAGCTTGTTTAGAAAGTAGAGGTAGCTTATGCCATCTGAATACTTAACGTAGATTCTTTATAGAAGCTTGGGTAATTTTTCAGTGAGTGAATTTGCGTGAATTTCCAATGTTTGTCCCTGTGAATTCTCTGTAATTCCCTATTCTTTTCTAGAATATGATTTTAGTTATTTGGTGGAGCTGCTTATTTAATAGTTAATTTAATTCCTTCAGAAATCTTTCACTTGTGCTGATGGCAACTGATAAACCATTTGAACTATTACTTGGAAACGCATTTATTTAATCTGACTTATACTCGATTTGTATTTCCTTTAGTTTTTGTTTTAGAAAATGGGCAATGGAGTTGAAGAATGAGCAGCTGATATTCAGCCTTGAAATTCGGGAGAGATGAAGATGGATAGTGGTCTTCAGTGTCTTTGTTGATCACAAAATGGTGTTAAATTATACAATGTTATACTTACCAACAGACAAACTTTACTTCTCAGAAAGCTTTTCAATTTTCTATTTATTTTCTAATAAACAGAATCAATAGACTCCTGTCATTATTCCCATTGAGCCTATTGATGTTAAATTTTTCTAAAAACATATCCTACTGCCAGCACTGATCACTGTTGGATGTGTGATAGGAAGTAACTTCACAGTATTTTGATAAATGATGGGGTGAATATTTCTGATGCGGTGTGAATCAGGTCACTGCCACTTCTCCCCTAAACCCTCTGCAGAATCTCTGCACCCACCAAATTACAGGTATGTGCCCAAATGTTGCTGGCTTTGCTAATCAAGCTGCACATTGTCACAGTCCTGTGATGGGCAAAAGGGAGCTTACGTTAGAAGCTAAGAAATGAGTGTTAGTCCAGATGATGTTTTAAGTCTAATTAAATACAAATATTTATTGTTTGTCCAGTATAATATCAAAAATACTCTTAGCCCAGCTCAAAACAGAGACCTCGTTAGTTATGCAGTTATAATTGTTATACGTGAAAATCTGTCAGCAACTGCACCTTCATTCGGATGTTATACTCATCCCTTCTTGTTCTGCTGGATCCTGAGGCTGAAACTTCAGGCATCCTACAGAAGAGAGAAGCAGGGAAGAATAGCAAGTTGTCAGCATCCTGATATCTTTGACAAGAAGAATGTGATGTTCATGGTGGTGAGATTGCCTTCCTCTTCAGTCCTGGCTCCACTTGGATTACTTTGTTATATCCTTAACTCAGTCTCCTTCTTTCACATTAATGCCAATTCGAGAAATTAAATTTGAGAGCTGCACACTGGCTTCCCTCAGCTTTAGCTGACATCAAGGGTTGATGTTCCTTGGAGTGACTCCTTGTGTTTGTCAGACTGTTTCCCTGGATAACACTTACAATGCCGCTGCTTAGAGAGTTACAAAGTCATAGTCACTCGATCACTAGCTTTATTGTGATTATTGTGTTACAATAAACAAATTCAATTAAATTGAAGGCAAGCCCAGAAAATCTTGAGATCCTGAATAATCAGGTCAACACAGAGCCCATAGCCTACTACTAAATAAAACCAAGATTTTGTCTCCAGGACTACAACAGACAAGAAAGCAGAGGATGGCCACGGCCTTCTTTCTGAACATTCTTGGCCAGAAAACTGGTTGTACAATAAAGGAAATTCATTCTTTCAGGGAGGTCAAAACTTTCAAAGCAAGATGGCAGTAACAAAGCACTACAGCAAAGCTGGACTTCTTGGTGTTCCTTTTGATGGTGTACTACTACAAGTAAGGGCCATGCTTCCCACTTAAAGACTAGAAATATGACCTACTGAAATAAACTGAAGCTATTTTTTCTGTATGGCATTTTGCTATTTATATTGAACAGAACCATTGAAATAGTGAGAAACCTTATTTATCTAAATAAAATTTGACCTAAATTACATCCTTGAAATGTTCTTCAACTACTAGAATTATTTCTTAGGGACTGTTGGAAATAATGTGTCTAATTCAAACTTGTCCCCTTGCTCACTGAGTGCCACTGAAACAAAACAACTAACAATGACAATGTCAATATTAATTAACATTTATCTGATCTTAGAAGTATCTTTTTTACTGCCATTAAAAAGAATAAGAGTTTTCTTCATTTGCATGCATGTTACTTCAGTCTTTGATTCAATACAGTGTGCTTATGTGGAACAGATGTAGCAGGTCTATTCACAAGCTCAGCATGTATTTAACTTTGGCATCTTTTGAATTCTTTTGAATTCCATATGAATTACATATCCACTTTGTACATAAACAGATAAAAGAAAGTGTTTGATTTTTTTCCTGAGCTGGGATGTCAATGTATATGATTTTCTTAACCAATACTGTGTGACTGAAATGGAAAACCATAAACCTTTAAGTGTTTTAAATGTCATGTGTAATATTGTCTAGAACATTGTTACAATAAGTCAATACACAAGCTGTATTTGTTAAGAAAATGACTCCACTTAACAATGTGTTTAACAATGACATAAAGTTTAAATGAGGTCTGTACTCTTTTTTATTTGCAGAAATAATGGTAGCATACTAAAATAATTTGAGAATTTTTCTCTCATTCTTTTCCATTCCACAGGAGATAGAGCGCTGACATGTCTATGAATGAATAATCTTTTTCTTTAGAAGAACTTAAAGAGAGAATATTAGTACTTTGCTATTCAGCAATGCCAGAAGCAACTCCGTGGGTTCACTGTTAAACAGTAGAGATATGTTGTTCTTAACATTACACAGAAGATTAATTTTATTGGCATTATATTCCATACCGAGTATAAAATCCCTGGGAATCCAGAATCAGACACACTCAACAGAGGTATTATTAAAATAAAGGTGAATATTGAGAATACCATATGAACATTATAATGAGAATTATACGTATATTACTGAAGGTAATTTATTAGAAATGAGACAATTTTAATAGGTCTTGTACATCTTACAATGTTGTAGCTTATAGAAATAGTTTAAAAAACATCCTAGAAGACAGATATATCTATTGCATTAATTAAGTTCCTTCTGCTATAGAACAGGAAATAAAATGCCTGAAATTTGACTTTCTCAAAGCAGAAGAGACTTTAAGTGCAATAACTGTATGTCAGTAAATCACTGCATAGAAGTTGTTAACTCACCATCTTTCTTTGAAAAGCTGCAATCAATCTGAAGATGTTTTTCAAACATACAGTACTTAAACATGGGAGGTGGATATTGCAAGAATTCTAAAAAATATATGAAAAGAATATTTATGCCCCCTACGTAACTTTCTGCCGCTGAATGCAGCTGCAGTTGAAAATCGGTACTTGAGCAGCTATAGCGATGCCAGACTGGCAGAGGTGACACGGTAAATATAGCAGCCACTGTACCTCCTTAAGGCAAAACAGCCTCAAGACAATCAGAAATTTCATATCTCTGACTTCCACCATCAAAAGTAAAAAAAGTCTCAGTGTCATGCAAAACCAGTCATATGTTTGTGATGACGTCTAAATTTTTCAGTGAACATGTGCCACCTTTTCAATAAAAAGATTGGCAATGAGGTGTTCATAGTAACCCCAGAAAACTGACCTGACATATTTTAATTTCCTGAATCAGCACCGTAAGCATCACTTAAACTAATCAATATATGAGGACCCTAGGTTGTCTTCACATCACACAATGAATTTAATGAGTGAGGCTTAGTTTTTTCTGATGCTGATTGTGTTTGGTTGACTTATTTGAGAAATAAATAATTTCTGGAACTGATTGAACATGGACATTCATCATGGAAATCCAGGAGAACCTTGAATTTAATTCATTAATGAATATTTTGTTTTACATTTTCTTAATTAGCTGTAGCAATGTCACTACCAGAGCAAGAAATGGACACCAAACACCAGAACACAGTGTTGTTACATATTGACCCAAAATAAAAATCCGATATTATCTTAATTAATCTAGACATCCACCAGGGGAAAAAAAAAGTGTCTTCTAAACTAAGCTTTGGGATGGTTGCTTATTTTTTGTCTCCATCTCCTGTGAAATTTATGGGAGTCTAATAGATGTGGCTTTCAGACAGGAAATAACAGCAGGCTTTGTCAAATCATTACTCGGTTTTTCTATAAGAAAATTGAGATGGAAATATATTCAGTCAGTATGGTTAAGAAGAGATGAAACTCATTCAATATGAATACTGTTGTATATCTCCATTATTCTAGTACAAGAGGATCAGAATATTATTGGGGGAAGAATCATCTTCAAATATAACTTCAATTTAAATATTAACAAGACTTAAATTCATATGTCACTTTTGTAAAAATCACACCTTGTAAACACAAAGATGCTATTGAAAATTTACACCTGAATTATTTTCCTTCTTGATATCTTTCATGCATCGCCATGCATTATTAGTCTGAATGAATAAGATCAGCAGAACACAAAGACATATTAACCAGGTTTTTCTCCTAATATTTTCTCACCTGTTATTCATTCTTAAGTACCGTAACTATCCTCATTTTCTTAGATTTCTTCAAAATTCAATCTTAAAAACGTTACTCCTTAATTTAATATAATATATTAGGTTGAGAAATGTAATATGTGTTTATTATTATTTTTAAGATGCGTCAGAGATGACTCAAGAAAAATACATTATGCTTCATACATGTTTAGAGAAAAATGTAGAGTGACATATTCAGGGCTATGGCACAAAATGCGCAAGTATGTAAAAAAAAAAAAAAAGACACTTTATAAAAGTAGTTGAAATATCCTCTTAGATATACAAAAAGAGAAGGTTCTTCAATTCAACACTATGATATAAGCTGCACAATTACTTGTCCCAGGATTTTATAGATACTAGGATTTTAATTGTCAAAGAAGTAAATGAAAAATAAACCTTTTGAAGAGAAGTGAAAGACATCTCTTCTGACTGTTCGGGAAATCACTGCAGAGCACTGTAAGTTTGGAGAGTACTTGATGAAATTTCAATATACGTTTTCCCTAGGCTTACACTGTTTCTGAAGCTTCTAGGTTTTGCCCACTGTTTAGAGACTTTTATCAGATTGTTTTTATGGCTGCCCTTCTGTTCTTACTGAGATTTCCATCTTGTTGTCTTCCTGCTCTGGAGCTCTAAGCTGTAAATACTCCATGGTTTCCGTCTGTAAATCCGTCTCAGCAGCTACTTCCCCAAGGCTTTTGAGAACTTTACTTCAAATAACCTATTACCTTCTCACAAATGTTTAGGAATTGCACAGTATTATCAAATGAACAATTGTGTCTTCTATCAACAGTGTTATTTTGTCCATATAGTAGCACAGTTAGGAGGTTTAGGCAGAGGCTTTTATCAGAGTCCTGCATTATTCATGGAGTAGTTCTTGCAGTGGAGCTTCTGCCTCTTCATTTCTGGAGTGAGTCAAAACTTTCTAAGGACAGCCTCTCTTAAGTAGTCCCCTCCCTCCCTAAGGAGAAAACTGGCAGGACTCCACTGTCCAGCTTGAGGTGTAAAGAGAAATCTCGAAGCCCACTGCAGCTCTGTGGGTGCTCATGTTCTGTACGACTGCTGAAGGTGTGAAGGTGCCAAATCCAGAGCCTGTCACAATGAGACAATCCTAAAATGTTACTCTAGGTCACTTGGAGTTCACTCATTGGTTCATTGTGACTCTCATTTCTGATACTGCCTTGTAATTTCAGTGCATCTTTTTGTTCTTTCTTATCTGCTGTGGTTTCATTTTAATTTTTTTAATTTTATTTTTTAATCAAACTGGAATTCTTCTGATAGACTGACTGCATTTAGCTGAGCTCTAAGGACCAAAACTGTTCTAATTGACTATTCCAAAAGGGAAATAGACTTCTGGCTGGAGGAAATTAACTACCTAATAATCTTTTTATAGTAATGATGCTTTAGCAGTGCTCTGAATTCTGTTGCCTTTCCCAGTGTCATATGCCTCTCTCAAAGCAAAGGTTTTTATACTTGGGTCTGTCAAACCCAGTGTTTGCTCCAGACTGGCTCATCAGTGCCTTCTTTAGCTCTTTGCACAAGCATTCAGTTGCTTTTCAATTTTTTCAATCCTGCCATGTCCCAGATTACCTCTGACAGTTTTCTGTAGGAAAACCAATGCTTTCCTGAGGACAGTCCTTTCTATTCTGTAGACATCTTGCTCCCAAGAGGAGGTGTTTTTGGTATATACATATATGTGTGTGTACATATGTGTATATAAAAATTTATTGTTCTGAATTTCTCTACCCAAATTAATTTAAACCATCAACCCTACCAACCTAAAGATTTTATTGCTCTTTGGAATAATTTATGGGCGGGTACACTGTTACAACCTGTGACTTAGTTGTGTCTCTGTAAACTCTCTAAGCGTGCTGTCTCCTCTCACATGGTTGGTGCTAGACGTGTGGAAAGGCCTCCAACAGATTCCTGAGTTACTGGTTTGCAAACTAGGTCATGCAGTCGATTGGAAGAATGTATCCTTTGGATACTCTGGAGACTTGTGTTGGGATACTGATTACTCTCAAAGTGCCTCCAATTTTAAAGATTGCCATCCCCAGAGGAAAAGATGACTTTGATGTTAGTCAGTTATCCCAAAACAGTTGGAGATACAATAATAGCCTATCAGAAAACAGCATCAATGCATGGCATCCTACATATCATCAGGTCTCGAGACAACATTTAGCCAAGAACCAGTTAAGCCCAAGGCTTCTTTTTACTTAATTAAACTTAATTATGTTGTCTTTCTGAAGTTTCTTCACAAAGGAATGATTGGAGCAGTTGGAATAGTGGGTGGAATTTTCACCCAGTTGTTTGCAGGAGAACTGCACTTACAGCAGGTGGGCAAAACTGTTTCCAGGCTCATTCATTCCCACAGGGACTGTATTTACTCAGATGTTGGGTGCTTTTGGGATGTCTTGCACTTGCACATGATTTTGTGAACATACACAAAAGCAAAACATATTGTTTCACTTAAAAATAAACTCTCCGAATTTATTACTATCTCAACATCTCTGTGGCTGAGAGAATTACTATTCTGATGACTAATCCTTTACCATTCAAGTGTTAATTACTCATGCTATATTCAGATGACTTTCATGCATATTCAAGAAAGGAGTTTGTTTTTGCAAACCTCCTGATTACCATCTGTCAATAAACATCATAGTGTTTCCATTATTGGGTCACAATACCTTTTCTTGGTGCTAAAGGTCTTCTATTTGCTTAAATGAAAATGAGAACGCAATGATACATACACGTATATTTATAACTATGCATAATACAAATTTTAACAGATAACAATCGAAAAATAGTGACAAAAAATAAAAAAAAATTACAAATTTCAGTCCAAATTTAGGATTTGCTAAAATTGCTAATATTCTACTCATGTACATTTGCATTATACTATGATAACTCAGTCACTGGGCATTTTAAGAAACAAACGCTGCTATTATCAGATGATAAATGATTATCACAGTAGACATTAGTACTGACTGAATAGCATTAATCTGATAAAATAATTTTTAAGTAGCTGTTTTACGGTTTTTCTCTTTATGATTTTACTTAACATAAAATAAAGCCGGCATTATGGAACAACTTTCTGTAGGTTTTGTCTGATTATATGAATAATTCCAACCTGTTACACAGTAAGTGTGAATGACATATCTGGCTGCTTGAGACTTAAAACCCCAGAAACCGAATAATGCACACAGTAGAAAGTGGAAAACTGTATATATTTTAAAGCTGCTTTTCTCAGTGTTTCACAAGTAACTTCAGGATTATCAACAGTAAAACCTTTAAGCTGAAATGAAAAACTGATTGATATAGTGATAAGTACTTTGTATTGCCTTTTTAAAAATGCATTTAAGAAAAGAAATATGTGAAAAAAATAGAATTTTCCATTTGAAGTGTGGCATAAAAATTACAAGTGTATTTTCTATTCTGAAAAAAAATGGAGAATTAATCCATTTTAAGTAGCTGTATTTTTTTTTCCCCAGAAGTTTTTGTCACAGATTTGGCCTGAATAAAGAAGAATGAAAGCAAAGGAGTTGATCACAGATAACCTCTAGGATTTTGTTGTTAATTTGTCCTTTTTACTCAGTGAAATCTTCCTGCCCCTTTTTTCCCTTTTACTTTAATTCTGAAAGAGCCTTTGACAACTTATCCCTTTAATGACTAGGTCCAAACGCTATGCTGTTAGCTATCTTCTATCATATAGAAGGATTCTTTGGCCTTTCTTTTTGTGTTTATTTTGAGCATCACATTTTTTCAGAAGTACAAATAAAATTATTTATATGTTGAAGAAAGTCTGATATGGAAAATGGTCATGGCAATTATAGGATCAATGTAAGGCTGTGTTTTAAAACAAGCAAACACAAAAATTTCATCCATCAAGGTACCCACTATTTCTAAAAGATGCTTTGGTTCATGCTATGTTGCAGTTAAAATAAATAAAGGGCGAATGGTCTATGTTGTTTCACACCATGACATTATTCTGTAGCCAAACTCAGTATTTGGAAATTATCTTATGCTACAATGAGTAGTTACTCTGACCATAGGAAGAGAGATCCACTTTGCCTTCCCATTTCCTTCAGTGGGAGCTGCTTGTTGCCAGCACATTTGAGAGTAAGTTCATAACCCTACTGAATTTGACTATATAGCACTTCGTAACATTCAGCCTCAAGCTTTAAGGTTCAGATTTGCTCTGTTTTGGGGGGAGGGGGGGGAGGGGACCTGGGGTCATGGCTTATCCAAACTCATTTTCTCTCTACTCTTAAGACAGTTGTCTGTATCTGCAGCTACCATTTATGCCCCAGTTTAGATTAACATCTCGCAAGAAACTGTAATACATGGTCTCTTCAGCAGGCCAAGTCTAATGGCTGCTTCAGTACTTAAAAAAAAAAAAATTATCTATACTGATTACTCATTCCCACAGCTCTTCTCCTCCCCTGCCTCCTTTAGCATGCAACTCTTCCTTCTGTTTGGAGATTCATCATTTCAAATTATGTATTTGAATGATGAAATACCAGAAGCAATTTCACACACTGTTTCATTGCATTTGTTTTCATTATTGTTTTTACTAGCAAATAGTCATGTAGTTTCCAATTAGAGTTCTTCTTTCAGAAATTTACTGGGTCTGTAACTGCTGCTAAAATAACAGATAAGGCTATTTGATTTATGAGTAAATTTAAACATAAGAAAAATTTTGGGTTGGGTTTGTGTTTTTTAATCTGTGAGGGTGTTTGAACATGGAAAAAGGTTGTCCAGAGGGCTTGTGCAGTCTCTGTTCAGTGGGAGGGTTGGTCTAGATGGTATCCAGAGGTGCCTTTCAAACAGAGTTCTAGAACTTTGTGACATAGATGATACTTTTCAGTATTAAGTAAAATCACCATTCAAAAGACTTCATATGTCTATGAAATAAAACACCAAATCAAAAATATGCTAAGATATAAAAAAACCCCAAACTTTCTGAGATTGTTTTAACTTCCGATTGGATTAACACGTACTTTGCTAGGAAGTCCTTTACTCTGTTCCCTTCTGATATAAGGCCAATGTAATTACTGCAACTCATCACCACAGCAAACAACCCTAAAAATTACTTTTGTAGTTAGTGTTCCAATTTGACAGCTATCAAATGTCATCCTTTTTTGTGTAAATATAGGGAATTATAAAGATTGCAACAAGCCATAGTTGAGTGCAGCTTTCCATAAGTACATGGCCTCTCACAGAGTTAGGCTAATCAGTACTTCCAGACAGCCTGTCTTTTTTTCTTTTTCAGAATGAGTTTTTTTATTCCTGCATTATCATTCAACTTCAAAACTCCTAATGCAACCTAACCTTTCAAAGATCTCTGGATGAGCTAATTCAATTGAAGTTCAAAGCATCTTATGGTCATGTATTGCTGTGTTGAACTGATTTTCATTAGGTAATGTTTACAAGCACCACAGCACCACCTGAAGTTCTTACTATAATGAAAGAGTTATTAAAATTAAGGGTTATTCAGTGGCACATGAGGAATTTTGAGTTCAGAAATATATATGTTATTTATTTGAAATGGGTGCTCATTTAGCTTAAGCCTTTAGTCTCAGTTTCACATAGATTTTCGCAAGATACAAAAGTTATTTGAACTCAACAGAAGACTTACATTGACTATGATGGATAATGATTTAAAATGCAAAAGATTCATAGATTAATTCCAAACAGCACAAGGTACCCATAATCCTTAGTACTTTAATGATATTTAACAATGTTATCCTTTTTTTTTTTTCTTTTTGTCTTGCAGAATACAGGAGTTCTTCATCAACCCAATGATTTCATACAAATTTTCTGCAAGTCCACAGGTGGACAACGTAAAAACTGGTTGAAAGCTTTAATTATCACTAAGAACAGGTTCTCTTCTCTGAATCTTGTTTATAAGCTGAAATAAATTTCCAACATGTCTAGGAAAGAGTTCTTCAAAATGACAAAAACTCAGACTGGTTCCGTTAATGATCAGTGTAATATAAAAGGGTATGCCAGGTACTTATATGTGTGAGTTCCAACCTTCAAAATATTTGAGTTAGATTAAACTTGTTTTTTCCTGTTTTCCTTGAATTGATAATTTTTCCTTTTTTCACTTGATTTCTGTTTATATTTTTGATCACAATGGGGATAGCCTAAGAACATTCATCATATATCTCAGAAAGACACAGAATTGAGTTTTTCTGTACATTTTGCTTTAGTCTTGTTTCTCAGACCAGACCTTAGCAGTGCATTTAATGCATATCTGTTCAGTTGTAGGGAAATAGGGGATAAGGAAAGATGAAAACAAGGCCAGAATGGCGAGCTGGACCCAATTTGTCTTGCAACTTGGGGAATGAAAAGTGTTTTTTGACTCCTCCTAAGCAGAACCACTTATCTCACGGAATATTACTTTCTACTTTGCTTGCAACAGCATCTGCAGATTGGCTTTTCTGGATTCAGCCATAAACAAACTACATTGAAAATAAATAGGAACCAAAGTGGAAAAACAGAAATATAGTGATAAACAGACGTGTTGATTTTTTTTTCTTTTAAAATCAGCTTGTAGTTAGACTTAATAAACAGTGTACGCTTGTTGATATAATAGTAGAAGTAGTCCAGATTTCTATCTGGCATTGTTATTGACTAACTTGCAGGAGGCTGAAGGCTGTTCATCTCTAAAGATTTGATTCAACCCTACTTGTAGATATGCATAACAAGAAAGATTGAAAAAAAAATAGAATTGTACTACCTTAACAAAAAACAACAAAAAAAGAAAGGTGAATGTTGGTCCTTAATATTGTAAATATGTCAAGATCCTGCTTTCCAGGATGAGGCTGAAATGCAGTGCTCAAGACCCACAGAGGAGATAGGTGCACATTTCAAAATCTGTGGGTGACTTGCACCCAAGGTTATAGAAAGCTCGGCCAAGGAGAAATTTCTATAATTCATGCATATTATTATGAGGTCTTAGAAAACTGAGGAAACTGAAGGGGCAGGAAACTAATGCCACACCACATTTCAAAAAGGAGGGAGAGAAATAATATATCTGATGATTTTAAGTCAGATAGTTTGATGTTAATCACAGGAAAAAAAATTAATATAGAATGCACCATACAAAAAATTAATTATTAGTTTCATCATTAATATAAATCACACAGATTTGTATAATGCAGCTCTTACCCAGTCTTTATATACATACATATGTACATATATATATAAAATCATGCTTAAAGTGTGTTGGTGCTTGTATACCTAAGTTTTATGTTTTAAATTATAAGTTGGTTTGTTTAATTTGTTTAAATATCAAAATTGTTTTGAGGCCCACAGAAAAGTGCAAAAATAAGATGTACAGCTGAGAAACTAGTTGAAGATGGTGAATCATCATCTGGTAATTACTAGTGGCAGGGGTAGTTCTCAAGGTGGAGGCAGTGTTGTCCATTCCAGATGGGACTTCATCAAGGGTTGGCTCGGTTGAGTCCTTCTGTCCTTCTCTCTTGCTAAGCAGAAACTGCAGGAAGTGGATGGAAAAATAGGGGAAATTGCTGGGGAAATGCCGGTGCCAAGCCTGGTGCCGTAACATGCATAAGAAGTCCACTTTGTACTAAGCACCACACCAAGTAATAAAATCAGAGCTCTTCTTTGAGTAGTGGGATCACGTATAGGTCTGAGTTGTGCCAAAGATGTTCAGTACATTTTTAGTGCCCAAGAAAAAGGTAAAATCTTTGCATAATTAAGCTTGGAGAGGATTTCTCAAGGCTAGTGGGTCCAGTCACTGGCTCCTGAATACAAGCTTCACACAATCACAGAAAAAAAAAAAAAAAAAAAAAAAAAGCTAATGCAAATATTGATTGCTGTGAGTACAAATGGTATTGAGTAGCGGCAGGGAAGTAGTATTCCCTTGATAAACCTGTCAGATTGTCACTGCAGTAATATCTCTAATTTAGATTCATACACTTCAGAAAGGACATTGAAAAAGTGGCTCACATAGAAGTGATCCTGAGGCCTGGAGAACCAGACACATGAAATTCCTGAACAGTGCACAGTAAGTGCTAAGAAATCAAAGTTTACAGGTGGTTATAAGGTAACTATGTCATGTGCTATAAATTTGAACCATGAAGTATGAGTGTACAACCCATTTCTGAAAATAAGATTATTCGAAATTTACAAGAAAAAGATACAAAAATTCCTTGGGTAGGCTTTGAAACGAGATCTGTCTCTGTGTGAGAGACTAACTACTGGAAAAAGTGAACAAGGAACTCATCCATGGAAGTGAAAGTTTTCCATCCCTCCAGACTAACAGAACAGTTTTCTTGGTGAAGTATGCTGTTCTTCACTATGCAGTGTTTATGTAGTGTCACTCTTATGTGAGTGTCACAAATGGCATTACATTTGATGACTGCAATGTTAAAAGCTCGACAAAATCTGAAATACCAGTTCCATGGGAAATGTCAGGTACAGATGTGATTTTCATCGAGCATCAGAAAAATAACTTCAAAATAAGAGCTTTGAGGCTTTTGTTTTATGGAGTTATAAAAATGCTGCCTTTAGTTATAGGTAATGAAAAAACAACAATTAAAAGAAATCTTGTTAGTTTCAAGAATCAACTTGTTTTTTAAATTACTGAAACCCTTGTCTGCTTTTTCATGAAAGTGAACTGTCAAAACGTATGTCCATTAAATCTGACAGAGTTCATTCTTATCAGATGGCACATCATTATGGTAGTTCAAAAACGCTATCAAAGTTACAATTTCATGCTTGAAGACCAATGCACAGAATTAAAGAAAGAAAAAAAAAACTTTATTGTTTTTGTACAAAACTCACACTGGATCTGTATTAAAATACTCAATGAAAATACTGTAAAAATAAAACCACCTGTATTTTTTTCCTTTTTTAAAACGTGATCTGATGGGTGGAATTCTCAGAGGAAAAAATGTCCTGAGGAAGAACAACAAAAAAAAGAAGTAATACACAAGATTATAGTTTACCTTTACAAATCAGAGTTTGCTAAATAATTTTAATTAAGGAAAGATTATTTGCAGGTTAATTAAATAATGATTATTTGGTTTCTGTTAGTGTCTGCAGGCATGTAAATTATTTGCAGATAAAGTACATATTAAAAAGGAAAACTTTACAGATTAAAAATATTTGTCAGCCAGAAGAGTCACATGATTCAGTGTCAAAAACCGGATACCCTAAGATATATTTGTTTGCAATATCACTATTAAGGCCAACATTTCATTCATACAAGGATAGCATTATCTGAAACACAGCTTTACATAAGCCATCAGAGAGGTGTGCATCTTTTCAATTTCTTTTATTTTTTTATAAAGATTTACCATCTTAATGTTCCTTAAAATTAATTACTAGCAGAATTACGTAGAAAACCTTTCATAGATCTGATTCAGTAGATATGACAGTTTTATGTTGAATCATGTCTGAATAAAGACTGAAAAAGCAGCAGGGTGTGATGTGGCTTAAGGAAATGTATTGCTTCTCATAATATGTGAGAAGGAAGGAAAATAGCTCGGCTTTGAGAACACAGGATCAGTTTGAAATAAATGCATATATATATTGTTATTTGTAAACTGACCACATTCTGGTTTGTGTCGTTGTAAAAAAAAATAGAAGCACAGAATACTGTAAGGCTGTCTTTAAATCCAGCCTTTAGAGTAAAACTACATTAAAAATATATTCAATTTCAGTGATGTGTGGGTTATCAAACATACTATGGCAGGTTATACCAGCCTCTGAGACAGACAATATATAATGTAACCTGTGGTCACCTATTCAATGAAAGAAAAAGGGCACATTGAAAAAAAGAAAGAAACAAACTAATAAAGTCAAAGGATTTTTAGAGAGGACAAAGCCAAATAATAACAAAAAACATTGACACTAGACACAGAACGAAGAGGGCAAAGGGTTTGCAAAGCCAGCATGTCTGTACATGCTGAGATGACTTTCAGTCTTCTCAGTCTGGTACACTTAATTCATTTTCTGTTTGTTATTCTATTGGCAACCAAGCTCCTACACCATGCATTTGTCAGCATTGAAATGCATTTGCTTCATGTCAGAAAACCATATATAAAGGCCTTCTGCTATTTTTTTGTTGTCATTGTTTGCCACAGCTCTGAACCTTGGAGTATTGAGTGTGCAAGGAACACAGGAGGAAGTATGGGTATATTTTAAAGCTTCATCAAAGTGAGGAATGTTGCCTTTGAATTCATTAAGGAGTGATTTATGTGGGAGACTTTTGGAAAGTTGGTTTGTTGGATCTTTTTTGCTTTCTTGTACAACTTTGTCCTTTCCAATATTTCTGAAAAAAAAAATGACCTACCTATAAAACAGATTTCCTTAACTTTCTAAAAAGTCCTTTTGCCTCAGAATATTCTGTCTATACTGAGTATCACTTTCTAACATTACCGTGTTATTGAGATTTAGTGGAAAGTGCTTTTAGTTCCAGATTTGAAAAACAGAAGAGATTTATATGGTTCCAAAGACTGCCACGTCACCAGACATCATCTTCTGTGAACATGTTTGGTAACAAGCCTAAAAATGAACTAGTCCGTTATACAGAAAAATCAAAAGACAGTGAGTAAAATCCTGTCCTCATTGCTGTCAAGACTAATTTGGTTACTGTCTTCATCAGGTTCAAGTTTTTCACCTAGTTACATTTTTTCACAGGAAAAAAAATGCTTTTTTTAAAAAATTACTGAATGACAAGAGGTTTGCTTGCAGTGTGTAAAGCTAAGCTTCTCTTTCAGCCCATGCTTAGGAATGATAAAAACTGTCAGAGAAATTAAATAATAATTTTAAAAAAGTCTATACCTTCAGTCATTAAGTCTGCCCAATATTCAGGAACCAAGGTAAATTAACTTATATGAAGTTACTCCCGTTAAATTGCTGCCTATATTGGAGATAATTCAAGTATCTCGATGTGCCACTCAAAGTAGAGGTGTTGTCAAAGATCTTGGCATTGCATTTGACACCAAGTAGCTTCGTCTTGGATATGCTGCAGTACCCCCTGTCTTCAGATGGAACTTGGTGTGCAGAAAGTGCAGAGAATCAAGCAAACTCCTGTTTTCTCTTTCATTGCAAGAAATACGTCAGTGGCTGTTGTATGCAACATCCACCACAAATTCCAGCTTCCGATTTAGCAAACTCATAGTGATTAGCTCAGAAGTTGATTCTTCCTGTGTGAAATAGGTAAAATCAATCAATGATGTAATCAGGATGCTTCAGTTGGTGCAGCCATCAAACAGAAATAACACAGTCCTCAAAGGATTACACTACAGTAGAGGAAAAATATGTTCTAAAATTAAACTGACTCCTTTAATCTTCACTAAACAGCCCCAGTATTTCAGGTGCTCCGAGATATCTAAACAGACAGTTTAATAAACTAGATCTAACAAATCTTTTTACGATAATGAGTAGGATCCATTATATCAGAAGATTTCCATGTAGACTTTTTTCTCTGTAGTTCCTAAACTTTTATGTTTTCTATAAGAATGAGGATTTTTTTACTACCTGAATATACAGAAGAATAGAAATATTGATTTTAATAAGATTCAATAGCATACCCATGTTCAATTTACTTAACTCAGATTTCAGTGCAACTCTGAGCAAACAGAAAAAAATGTGATTCTGTTTTTAGGAGTGATAGAAATACTAGTGCAATTGCAGTTATTTATTGCAAATAAATAGTTTGAGCAACCTGGTCTAGTGGAGGGTGTCCCTGCCCATGGCAGGGGGGTTGGAACTTGATGATCTTTAAGGTCCTTTCCAACACAAACCATTCTGTGATTCTATGATTCTATGATTCTAGGATAAATATTTGGTAATGTCTCCAGTAGGTAAATTTAACTAAGTATATAAATACATAGAATGTGCATATGAATCATAGAACCAAAGAGTGGTTTTGGTTGGAAGGGACCTTTAAAGATCACCAAGTTCCAGCCCCCGCCCATGGGCAGGGACACCTTCCTCTAGATCAGATTGCTCAAAGCATCATCCAGCCTGGCCTTGAACACTTCCAATGACGTGACATACAGAACTCATCTGGGTGACCTGTTGAACCATCTCACCATCCTCATCATTAAAAACGTCTTATATCCAATCTAAATCTACCTTCTTTTGATTTAAAAATGTTATGCCCTGTCCTGTCACAACAGGCTTTGATAAAAAGTCTTTCCTTGTCTTTCTTGTAAGTCCCCTTTATATATTGAAAGGCCACAATAAGGTCTTCCTGGAGCCTTCTCTCCGCCAGGATGAACAATCCCAACTCTCTCTGCCTGTCCTCATAGGAGCTGTCTAACAGGTCCATGTATTTCATGTACTGTGTACCCCTGAGTTAGACACAGATATGCACAATATACAAAAATACATGGAAACAAACATACACCAGAGAAAGAATTTGTGGTACATATCTATATATATTATCTGTTATAAAAATAAACATAATATGTTTTCTTCATGATTATGACATTTGAAGAAAACCTTCTGTGCTTAGGTAAGTAAAACGTTAAGTTTAAGAGGCACACAATTAAAATGTAAGAAACAAACACCTCTCCTCCTTTATATTTAGTACAAAAAAATTAAAACAGTAATAGCATTTTTAGTGTTCATTAGGTTGGAGAAAGTTTCACCTCAATTTTCATTAGTTCAAGAGATACCACTAGGTTATTAATTCATAAAAGATCCTATTTCTCAGACTAGCTAAGTAGTATTTTCTTCATTCCTCCACATCACGTCACAGAAAATACATGCAATACTTTCATAAGAAATTCTTGCATTCATAGAAATATTTATACAGCATGGGGTCCTGAAGCCTACATCCTCAAAGATGAGGATCCCCTGGCTTCCACAAAAGCACATAATCGCCACAGAAATCAGTTGTGATCTCTCACAGTAGATACTATAAATGTATGGGATTGTAAAGAACTAAGGGCTTTATCTGCTTCTTTCACAAATTAATCTCCACATTAAAAATATTTAGATTTAAACTCATGTATGGTATGTAGGGTTTCTTTATTTTCCCTTAAAATAAAGCTAATACATGTAAGAATTTTGTGATTCATGCTGCAAGTGGCATTTTGTAGAAGCTCCTATCATTAGTGCTAAAAATGTTTTACCATCTGTCTCCTTCTCCACTCATTCATTTTGCTGTCTGGAGTCATGCTATTTACTTATTGAAGAAAGAGAGAAAGTAAGCATAAGGGAGGCAGATATATCCTCACTTCAGCAAACTCTCTCCACCTTCTGCCTTCTGTCCCCTGAGTAAGCTTCCTTTGCATGAAATCACATTCTTTGATGATGTATACCATCAGTAACAACACGGACTAAATATAACTCAAACACCAAATTGCATCTCCTGTCAAATTGTTTACTAACTAGTACGTGAAAAGTCTTCGTTTTCCTTTTGTCTAATCCCAGCTTACTATGGGGCATGGAGGGAAAGAAAAAAACAACAACAAAACACTGAAACAGAAAACCAAAAGTCAGCAACAAAAAAAGTCCAGCCATATTTTTATGCTTTTTTCCATTTTTTTGTTTGTCCTGCTGTCATCGACATGCTTCTTCACAGCTATCTTGGGCTTCTTCCTCTTCACAGGTCCTTCAATAACAGCCATATGAAAACTACTGCTATTCTAATAGGGGTTAAAAAAAAGTTGCAAGCACATAAAAGCAATACTTAGGTACAGCGGATACTAAACTGTGGCTTAGTAAGCATTAGATGAAAAATGTAGAAGATATGGCATGCTTGCACAAGCAACTTAAGCAATTAAGTGAATCAAATAATAAATGCATAGATTTGTAGGTTAAAAAAACCACAACAGCATTCTGCTGTCTGGTAAGATCTATTGCATTATATGAATATTAAAACTGATCGTACTCTAAACCATCAAGCCTGTATTGCCTGGCTAATTAGAATAGATAATTTTAGAAAGCCATACTAATTCTAGCATTCAATGTGACTAAGAATATACCTTACATCTAGATAAAGATTAATCACATCATTAAAAAAAAAACAAACCCCATATTTTTCTTTTGTGTTGATTTTTTTCCTAGGTAAAAACATCTTGTTCAGGAAGAGTTCAATGGGAAAATAGGATGGCTATGTTAAGATTTCTGTTATACACTTTTTTTTCAGTAAATTCTTTTTGGTAGTAGAGAAGGGAAGATGATACAAACCTGTAAGAGTGAGTCTTTCCTCAGGCTTCATCAGGGTTTGTATGCACAGCAACAAAAACACTGGTAGTTCGAGACCTGAAATTACTCTTTAATTATTGGTTTCTTACATGGAGATGCTAAAATACATAAAAATAAAAGCTTATGCATGTATACACACAGAGAAACACACACATTTATATGAGAGTTGTGAATTGTCGGGAGATAGACTCATTTTTTTGCAGCATAACATAGATTATTTCTGAGATATATATGGAGGTTTTGCCAGTTCCTAACCAGAATATTCACAAGTCTTTAATTACCTGCTTAGTATCTTCCTAGAATTGAATCCAGTTCAAACTGCACTTCAGCATTCCTGACTCATTTGTCTGCAACATAGCAAGGTTCCCTTTCCCACCAGCTATCCCACACTTACCCACCTCCAGGGTTTAGTTATTTCAGCTGTCTGCAATAGGTCAACAATGAACTTGGCATTTTAAAACCAGTTTTATCCATGTGATGGTAGAGCTCAGCAGCTATCTGGTCCTTGGAAAAAGAAACACTGGGTACAGGCAGATGTTACCAATGCAGAAATAAATGAAAAAAAAAATTGTTAAAACAAATTATCTAAAAAAAGGTGTTCTTTTTTGTTTGTTGTTTCTACTTTCAGAAGCTTGACCAGAATACTTAATTTTAGAATAAACTCTTGGAAACAGATTGCAGTTTCTGTTGGTACTCAGCTCAGAAGACTTTATCAAGATGATGTCTCAATTTGATATCAATTTCAACCCTGCAAACAATTTGCCAGCAACACAAGTAAAACTAAAAACCCCAAACCCCTCTACAATCCTGACCTGGCGGAAACCACCTGATAAGCCTTTAAACACAGGAACATGACCATAGCATAAGAATGATGTTTGGCTCTGATGAGCAATGCATTTGAGAATCCACAGAGCACTTGAAAACGTGATGAATATGCAATGATTGATGAGGATGTGTGCTTAGAGCGTGCTAATGAACAGCAATCCATTAGTGTAAACATATAATTTCTCAGTCATTACCTGTACATTAACATTTGATTTCATGTCTTGTCAACATCAAGAAGAAACTAATACATAGCTAAAGAAAATTTCATTTGGGCAACTTCTCAGTAGAAAAAAATAACCTGTCTCAATAGAGCATAAAAGGACACATTAATTTTTCCCCCCTCCCAAGAGCTGTTCTGCTGAAGGCTATGGTAGTGGACTGGTTTATTGGTAGGACAGCTTGAACCGTGTCTGCCTTCCGCATGATCGCTGAACCTTATTTTCTCTTGCTGAGGCTCTGTTAACCTCTGCAAAAGCCAATTCCTTCACAGTAGCTGTAAAGTAAAAGTGACAGAGGTAAAAAATACTGTCTGAAGCCAGTAGATATTGAAACTGTTAAGATGGATATTTACCCTAAGACACTTTATTCCTGGGAAATGATCCTAGCAACAATCAAAGTGAATAACAGATGGCATTACAAATGCTGAAATTCAGCCACTGACAATAAATGCTCATAATAAATACAGTAAGGAAGATATGAACAACCAAACATAGGGCTAGATCTTACACTACGTTTTACAGGATAAAAAGAACATTAATATCCCCAAGGCTCCAGGTTTCTTTCTTTCTCTATCTTCTCTTTCCTTGGTGGCAGCATCATGGTCTCTGCTGACTTCACATACAAGTGATTTTTCTTGCAAGTTATTATTACAGAACTGAACAAGAATAGATATCTTAGGGACGAATGAATTAAACAATGACTCCAAATCAAGCAATTTTAGTTGTCAAAACACTAATTTTGAGATGCTGAATATATAAAAAATCAGCAATAGTGTGATATATGCAACAAAAGAACTTTAAAAGGGAGTATTTAATTATGCTGTATACAGTCCTGTACAGAGGACTGCATTTGCCTGGCTTTAAACTGGTTTTAAGCTCCTAGAATGTTAACTGTGGTCCAAGAAATGCCAAAATTTTCACTTTTACATAAAGATTGGTACACTGCGGAATAATTTCTTCATAAAATATAACTTTGTGAACAATACCATCACCAGGGTATTTTAACTTTCAGAGAAATTTGCTGTTTGTTTTCTTTTCCTTTATTTAATTTCTGATGTTAATCTGGGTTCTAAGAGAATGTTCTTCAAAGCTTCTTTCTGTCCTCTGTCAGGAATAATTAGAAGTGATCTCTAGAATTCCCCCAAAAAAATCAAGCAAAAAAAAAGCCTTTGTCTGCTTTCTTTTATTATTCTTTTTGTACTATTTTATTTTCTAGAGTAATTACTTTGTGTTGAAAAACCTGCCTTTTAGGCTGGATCTTTCATTATTAGTGAAGGTCTGTAGTATTAGTGAACCCTATTTACAACTCCAGAATGCAAATTTTAAGACTATAATTAAGCATAATCTTTCTAAATTCACCATAAGTAACTGCAAAACAAAGGTTTCATAAATGAAATTAAATTCACTGTTTACTTGTCTATATTTGTACAATTCCATGGAAAACACTTTTAAAGTTCTTTTATTTTGGGGACAGTTATTAATACATTACTGCAACAATGTCAGATGATGAATCAGTAATAAAGGGTTAAGACCAAAGTTAATGATGCTCTGTGAAAACAATGATCTAAAAAGATCATTGCAGCCATGGGATTAAGTCTTTTAAGAAAAAGACATTTTGGGGAAAAAAGAAGGAAATAAAAAATCCCACCAGATCTGCCTAGTGTATGGAACACTATTTTGGGGGCATTGGTATGCCTTTGCAAATATTTGTATGTTTCATAGAACTACTGCCCTATGATTTGGTTTCTTAAGGAAGGAACTTCAGTCACAATTTGAATCCTGGTCGATTTATGCCTTTGTAAAGGTTTTAAAAACTGTTTGGATTAAAGATCCCATATGACTAGAAGGAGGGGATTCCATAGAAATATGCATAATGGTGAGATAGATGTATGATGTAGGAGTTTGTTGAATCCATGGGGCATTTCCGAAGGGCTATGAAACACCTGGCTTGCTTGATTAAAAGAAAAAAAAAAAGTGGTAGAAAAGGAAAAGGAAATAAGGAGACCAAAATGCAACTGGAAGATGTTTCTTACATAAAGTACTGAGAATAGAAAATCCCTGAATTGACAGAGCAGCTGGAGGAATATCTAAATATGAACAAATTCAATCTGTATTTTAAGGCTTTACATAGTATATTTTTCATTTTTTCTAGCTTTTTCTAAAGGAAAACTTTACCACAAATGTTAGATTATAATTTAATACAGTACATATGAAAATGTCATTAAAAATTGTAGATAATTTAACTCAGCTATATTGTTAAGTGGATCAAAAACTAACTTACAAACCCTAAGCAAACAGCAATGGGACTACATCCAGGGAACTATTCTAGCACAGGTAGCATTTGTACCAAAAAAACCTCATGTTGCATAATGACTTTTTAACCTTTCTGTTGGCGATATTGCAAGAAGAGAAAAGCTTGCTAATTCGACAGGCAGCGAACACTACAATACAAAGAGTAATGAAACCATAGATGAACTTAAAAAGTTAAAGAAATGGTCAACAACATGATTAAAAATGCAGTATGTGGAAAAAGGTCATGCAAGGAGATAATAAATAATTACTATCAAGACTTTTGAAACAATGACTAGAGCAAAACATGGATTTTTAACTGCAACTAATTGATATAGAAGTTGCTTAGAAGAAAACAACAAAAAAAACTTGTCTCAAACTGTAATGCATAGAAATACAAATACTGCCGAAAGATAATGACCATTTTGAAAACAGTTTTTAGACCACTTTAAAATATCATTTTAACCTTCTGCTTCAAAAAAGATTATAAAATTATCAGGATTTATATAACATATTTCTTTTTTTCACTTCTTTTCGGTTCGGCTAACAGATATTTATTTTGTCTGTAGTAGTCATTTTTTTCAAGCACTTATGTACGTTGTGTGGCAAATCGCACAAGTTATACATCCAGATCTTCTACTTCATAAACAAACCTTGGGACTTTCTTGTTAAAGAAGAAAGATTAGAGTACAATATATTTTTTAGATTTACGGTGGTATTTTTCAATGTGATAAGAAATCACAATAAAAGCATGGCAGGTGAAGCCTTAAAATTTCTTGAATTAGCGCAAATATTTCCAGTAACACATTAAATGTTAGTGCAGAAGTGTGCTCACAGGAAGAACTGGAAAAAAGGCACTGTAAGGGAGCCACTTTTTTTGTGAAAAAAAAAAAGAGGAAGGCTGTGGATTTATACAGTGAGTAAGAAAAATAAATAAGGAAAATACAAAAAGAAAAAAGTGAAGATATCGTTTGTCATCAATAGCGTATTGATGAATAAGAGCACTGGCTTGACGAATATTTTTTCTATGTTGCGAGGAAAAAACATATGCTACTATGGAAAAGTGGAGATTGTAAGGTTTACTCTATTTTTAGATATTAATGTGAAACACTTTCTTGTGAAATATCATATGAAATAGCATCACTGGAAATACTTGAAGTGAAGGCATGAGAGTAAAAAGGCGTAAAAAAAAACCAAACCCAAACCCAGGAGCTCTTAAATTGCAAAAAGCTGCTTACAAATTTTTAAAAAATACAAAGAAAAAAAAATTTTAAAAAAGAATCCTCCATCCTGCCATATGCATAAACAGATGTGCATGGCTATGTCAAAACCCATTGAACTGAAATTTGATCTCAACACATTCAATGATTTCAATCTAAGATAGCTGACTCTGCATTCAGATGCATAGACCAAGCTATCGCCTCTTTCTTTTTTCTCTTGGACAAGTATGTCTGTCCAGAGCCTGTGATTCATTTCATGAACAAATTATGCAAACTCTCTATAAAAACAACTAAAACCTCAAAAAAAAAGGGTAAAAATACAAAAAAGAACCTACTTTTAGTGCTCTAAGGAATGATCGTTATGCACAAGACTATGAAGCTAATACTGAAACATCACATTGGCCATGTACCCATCCACTGAGTATCACTGTCACAGTCACCTTTCTTAAAGCACGGCTATCTGAGGCCTGAGAACATCAAAGTATAGTGTCAATAAATGATGACTAGCAAGTTGGTGTTCTCCTTCCCTATTTTAAATCTGGTCTCTTTGCTTTGTTGGCAAATTAATGGGGGAGTACTACCTTGCAACATCTGAGAATTTGGCTGTATATATCATTACCACTATATTTTGGCACTTTTTTTGAGTTTTGATTAATGTTTGAGCTGTTTTATTCTTTGTTTTCTTCCTTCCTCTAAAAAACTTTATCCTACTCACTGGTGAACATCAGCTGTTTGTACAGTCCTATAGACATTGCATCTGAAACTCTGAGGGAAACTGAATATGTCTATGGTTTACATGGGATTTAATAAGAACTCATTGTAAATGTGCAAACTATTAACCAAGTATTCCACACTACTGTGCAAATATTAATAAATGAAGCTTTGTGACATTCAAATGTCATACAGACAGTTGGTGGTAGAGGAATGTTCAAGAAAATGAGTAATCTCAGACTGTGAACCTGCTTAGTTCTAATTATAAACCATCCTTATTTTCTGTAACATTTTATGATATAACAGTATTTGGAAAATGACTGTATTAAGAGCATGACATTTACTGAAGTGAGTAAGATTTTCATATGTGAAGTAATTTCACTGTAGGTTATTGTGCAAAACAGAAACTTCAGAAGCAGAGATCTTCTTTGATACGCTACCAATCTAAAAGTATTTTCTTAATTTATGATCTTTCCACATTGATATCTCCTTATTCAAATGAGAGATAAAATATACCAATTCTTTCAACAATCTCATGTTTTGTCCCCTTTATGTTGCGGTCTCATGTGGGTTTCAGTTCCTGAGCACCTTTTTGCTTTGTCTGTGTTGCAAATAGTTTGTCAGGTTATGTTTATTCTCATGTCACTCATCCCTGCTGGTTCACCAGTTGTCCAACACTCACTCAGCCACTCTTTTACTCCCTCCCCACCCCCAACAGGGAAAGGGAGAGAAAACAAGATTAAGAAGTTAATGAGCCAAGATCAAGACATGGAGATCACTTACCAATTACCACCGTGGGCAAAAAAAAATAAATATAAGACCTGGGGATAATTAATCTTCTTTATTACAAATTCAAAATACAGTTGAATGGTGAGAAACAAGCAAAACCTAAATCCCCGTCCTCCCACACACCCTTTCTTCTCAGCTTCCCTCCTTCACTCCCAGCAAGACCCCTGTGGAGTGCAGGCATGATGGGAAATGGGGGTTTGCCGTCAGTCTGTAACAGTTCCTCTCTGCCTCTAGTTCCTCCTCATGCTTTTTCTTTGCTCAAGTGTGGGTCCTTTCCATGGACTGCAGTCCTACTGGACAAACCTGCTCCAGCATGGGCTCTTTGCAGGCTGCAGTTTCTTTCTAGCTGTATACAGTTTAACTTGTGTCTTCTGAAATACGTAAAGCACAGAAAACCCACAGATTGCTACAGTTGTAGTTGTACTAGATGGTCATTGTAGGTTCCTTCCAACTGAACTATTCTATTTTATCTTACAGTATTCCATTGATGTGCTATTGTTTCTTAATTTTTTCTTGAGTTGATTTGTGGGATGTTTGCTTACAATAAATAATATTTTGGTGTATAGTATATGAAGAAACTAAAAAGAGTTGCATGAAATCTTGCAGGAACCAGGAGCATATTACTGCCCATTGAAAGCCACAGCCAGCTCTCCTAAGTTGTTTCTAATGGTTTCAGTAAAGTTCAGTCTTATTCAGACTCTTTTTCTCTTTTGATAATTTTCATTTTAAATTTCTCTTGGAAGTGTGAATCTAAACTATCTGAAGGACTAATATGGCTGTATAATACTACAAGTACAGACTGACTTTTCTGTGTTGATTATGAGTGTAATCAGGTCATAATCATTGACTCCTACTTAGCCTCCTACTCTAACAGTCCTCCCTCATTGGTAGCTTTTCCTGGCTTTGTTAATTAATCACTGATATTATTATATTCACGGTCTGCATACAGAATATTGCAAGAGTTTTAGCTACATATTTGGGAGTTTATTTCTGAATTGCTTATCAAAGATATATAAAAAGTTAAACCTACTAAAAATGTATATCCATATATTCTTTTTATTAAACATTTCACAACTATTTGAATATCAAAACCAAATTAAAAGAAAAATCAAAAGATTACTGTTGCTTTATGCATATTCATGGGAATATGTTATTATTCCAAAATCATGTTGAAATCAATGGTATTTTAATTTCTCTCTGAACAAGTTGGATAGAAAATGTTTCTACTACATTATACCCTATTTCATTATAAGCAATGATCCTGTAAGTTCAGTACCTAAAAGCCTCACAATCTTAGTTATATTTATTTTCTTTTATATTGTTTGAGGTAAAATATGTGTTGCTACCTTCCCTTTATAGAATGAACCAGACCGATTAAAACACAGGAAACTAACGATCATGTTGTAGACTGATCAGTAGAAGAACAGGATTGCCCTGTTCTGGGACACCAAGCTGTGTGGTGTGGTGAACACGCTGGAGGGAAGGGATGCCATCCAGAGGGACCTGGACAGGCTGGAGAGGTGGGGCCAATGCAAACCTCATGAAATTTAACAAGGCCAAGTGCAAGGTCCTGCACGTGGGTCGAGGCAATCCCAAGCACAAATACAGGCTGGGCAGAGAATGGATTGAGAGCAGCTCTGAGGAGAAGGACTTGGGGGTATCTGTAGATGAAAAACTGAACATGAACCAGAAGTGTGCACTCGTGGCCCAGAAGGCCAAATGTATCCTGAGGTGTTCAAGGCCAGGCTGGATGAGGCTTTGAGCAACCTGGGCTAGTGGGAGGTGTCCCTGCCCATAGCAGGGGGGTTGGAACTAGATGATCTCTGAGGTCCTTTCCACCCCTAATCATTCTATGATTTTATGATTCTATACCATATAGAAAGATAAAAATCCAAGCTAGTCCTGTTCAGTTCTTACAGAGCGATTCAGTCAAGACTTGGCTCACATCAAACAAATTCAATTAATGAAATTTAACTAGTAATAAATTTGATAGAATTACACAACATGTTTCATTTGAGTCATTTTATCAGGAAATAACAAATTATCACAACTGGAATATTTATACTTTCAAATAACACCAAATCAATCATTCCTCATACAATTTCAGAAGATTTTGCAAAGCATAGATACACTTGAAATGAGGAACAGCATTGTTGCTCAGTGTGTTAGAACAGTTTTAAGGGGACTTGATTTCTCACTCTTCATCTGTATGTCAAACACACCTTTTTTTTTTCCTAAACAGGTCTGTTTAGAATTTCTAAACACTTGTATTTCCTTATAGTTTGTGGACTTTGAAATCATGTTTACTAGATATTTTATATGGAGCTCTTAAGAAACCAGTTATCAGACGGGCTATTTAGTCACTAGGCTCATTTTAAATTGGAGTTCAAGAAAGAAAAGATCAATGAGTCATGCAGTAAACCACACTACAGTTTGACTATTGAATTGCTTCACAAAATGATGATCTCTTTTTTTTACATGCAACTGTATAGAAAAATGGATTGGATTGTGTTCATTGGAGACATGATTGGCTTTTTGATATACTATGTATGGTGTGATATTCTTATTTCTATAGAGTCACTGCAAACTGCATCATAGTTGAACAGCACAAATTTTAAAATACTACTAGTGGAGTATATTGTGGATATACTTTAAAAGCTTTAAATATTTAATAGCTAAGAGGTTGTAGAGAATATTGTAGAAAATGATATCTGAGATGTGGCAAGGGGTGGAGTGACAACCTTCTAGAATAATGAAAGGAAGTACCAATTTTCCTGTCAAACAATGGCTAACTGGTTTACTGGAATAATTAAAACTGATCCAAGATTTATGATTGCAGAAAGATAAGTTCAGATGTCAGCTGAAATCGGTATTAGTTCCACTACTTGAAAAACAGCACAGATGTCACCGTAGGAGTGCCGCAGAAGCCGTGATGCAGCCAAAACTGGCGATCAGAAGTTGTTTCTGCAGAAGGAAATATCCCAAGGCAAGTATCTATTGCCCTTATATCCTTTAGGGCAATCTCTTCAGGTGTGGAATATGTGTTTTCTTCCCAGGTTAAAAATCTGCCTGGGGTTGCAGGATATTAACGACTGCAATTACTTCTAACCCTAACACAAACATACAAATATTGATGCAAGTTTTAGTATTACTCAGCAATATGTCGTATGGCTGAAAACTGAAAACAGTGTCAAAATCTTTCTTTTCTGTCCAATTCAGTCTCTTTTGAAGATGGCTTATCACAAAGGCTCTAAACATTGTTGTCTCAGGATTGGCTGAGACAAATTAGCTGAGACCAATTTCCTACCACAAAGATCCTTCCCAGCAGCAACCCCTCATTAACCTGCATGCCCATGTTGGTGATATGCAACCAAATACTAACTCATAAACAGAGAGAAGGAAGAATGGAATACAAAGCAACTTTTCCATGTCCACCAGGGTAACCTGCTTATCTCAAGGCATAATGCATTTTATGTTGCGTCTATTTCTTCTGTGAAAAACAAAATGTAATAGGAAAAGAGTTACCGATGGTATTGTTTAACGTACAGGCACTGCGACACTGCAGGGTTGCTCAGCAACAGTGGCACAATTTAGAGTGAAGGAGGTCCTGCTAAATGGAAAGATGAGTCAGAGGCATATTGAAATTAGCAAGAGAAGGGTACATTCTCCGTGAACTTTGATTAAAAAGAAAGCAGAGCAGCCCAAACAACTGCCTCTTGCCCTTAACTCATAAGGCATAACCAGATACGTGTTTCTCACGAGGAGACTGAGTACAGGGCAACTACACTGTGGCTTCCAGTTACACTGCCAGGTTGGAGCTCATGTTCAAGTGCAATCAATCTTCAGGCAAATGTTAGTGCTCAGAGATAAATCTCAATTATGACAACACTTCTCCTAATAGCAACTGCAGCACAAGCGACCTTTCTACACTCCCTCTACAATGTGTTTAAAATTTGTCCTGTTGGGAAAACAGAAAAGAAGAAAGAACCATTCACTTTCCATAGCTGTTAGATCTATCATGCAATAGCCAAGCAGCCATCGGTTATGACAACAGCACCGTAAAATGGCAACTTATCCTTCAGACACTGCACTGCAGTTTTCTTCTCCTGTTCTTCATTTTGTCATGGATGTAAACCCATTCGAAAATAGCAAAGCTGGTGTAGCTCCCAATAAAGGGAAGTCATTGAGTTTCCATAGGAAATTACCACTGAATACAGTGTCACTAATGAATATGAAACAGAAAATCCCTCCTTTAGGGACTTCTTACTGAAAGCCTATGTGTTATACATTGCATGAATAGAACAGAAAAAAGCAAACAGGCACAAGGAAGTAAGACTAACTAGAGAAATTATTTTTTGTCTCCTATGAACTGACATTTAGTAGAGATATTGAGAAGGAATGTCTGATGCAAAATAAAGTGAAAAAAAGATAGTAAAGAATTGGCAGGTTAAGGAACATATTCAACTTATATGTCTAGAAAAAAACATTTTGGTGTCAAGAAGCAACATTTTAGAGCAGCAAGCAAATAATGCAAGGCAGGAGAAAGAGCAGATACTCCAGTACTAGCTGCAAGCAAAACAGAGGTGGAATCAACTTCTGCAAATGAAGAATGAATAAGGAAAAACAGTAGTGGTGGCTATTACAGAGCTGTTATTACAACTAATAAGTGTCTCCTTATCTCCCTCCCAAGTAATCTTTCTATCCAGTAAAGATTCTGTCTATGTGTAGTTGTAAACCTTTAACAAACACATGGTTTCTTGTTATAGTCATGCAAGCGCTACTGAAATTGTCCTTCAAGGACATTTATGAATTTCATCTGAAATAGAATTTAAGTCAATATTTGTTGATCTGAGTTAGTCTCCTGGCAACACATCTGGTGTAATTTCTGATGGGACCTTCTGTTTTGGATGGACAAAACTGATCAGTCCAGAGCTAGATATCATTAACCTGTCAGACCAGAACCAAGCCCCAAGACCTTATGTTAGCTTAGGAAACTGAAATTATTTACAGGTTCCTGTAAATGTAATCTAAGCATTTGCTTATTTAATCATTGAAGAAGCAAGCTGAGTAGTACTACTCCTGTACTTATGTATTTTGCAAGATAGGGACCATTATGATAAGATTCCTCCAAGTTCAAATGACCTGCGGAAAAAAATCATAACATTTCTTTCCAGCTACACAATGTGTCAGATTTCAGAATGTAGTAAGATGTTTGCACAAATTAAGTCTTAGGTCAGTACTCAGGTAGACGATACTTTATTGTAAGTTTTAGTTCACTTAGAAAGTGTGCTTGTGTGTCCGAGCATCTATCTGTGTATGTAGAGGTGTCTATGTTTATACATACATATGTATACATACAAATACTAAACAAGCATGTGGAATAAAGAATTACCTCATGTTCTATATTTTCCTTATGTCTGCTTCAGCTGCTTCAAGCTGGTAAGGGGGCCAGTGCTTCTATAGAGGAGGTAGTTGCAAGCAGCAGCTTTTGACATGGCACTGTCACTGTACCTGCGTTGCACTGAACTCTGTGTATAATGATTTCACATCTACAGCAATGGCAATATGAATAACTAATTCTGCAATCATAAACAGCCTTATGAAAGCAAAACTATGATATTTGCTTGTGCCTGATATCTTGTTATCCTCTTGAGCTCATTAAAGTAATTTGCTGGCAATTCAGTTTCCAGCCACTTGGTCAATATAAAAACATTTTTCCTTTCCATCGTTTAAAAAGGTTTTTCAGTGTTAAATTGAGAGAAAGCAATTTCCACAGACATATGTCAATGCCCCAAATAGATATTCCTTTTCACTCCGTACCTCTATTTCTTTTATTACTATTACTATTAATAGGTATCAGTATTGGTGTTAGTATTGGTGTTAATATTGGTATTGGTATTAGTGTTACGCTGAAACAAATTGGCAAGCATCGCTATGGTGGGACATGCCCCAATATGACAAATTTTCGTACAAATCCCAAAGGGTCTTTTTACTCAGGTTAGACTGTAGGTTGGTATGTGATTACTTTTTCTACTACCAAATATTCCATCCTTTTTCAGCAAGGTAATATTGGAGTGCAGGTGGACTACCGAAATTCCATTTATTGAGATAGGTTTTGTTCCTTTGAAAGTATCTAATGTGATCACGGTCATATTGAATTTTATTGTCTGTATAAAACTTACTCAAAACTACAGATAAAATGCACAAAATATAATAAACTTGCTTGAATGTTCCAACTTGTTCTTATGTTCAGTGTGGGGTTTTTTTTAATCTTTATTAGAGATATGGGAAAAGAAAACAAAAAAAAAATCTGTATGCTAGGCACAGTTACAATTCCCTGCGAATATGTTAAACTCTTTGAATAAAGACTAACAAAGATAGCAGGCCCTGTTAACGAACAAGTATTTTTTTAATATATTATTGTTCAGAATTCCAAGGAATTCAGGGACCCTCATGACACAATGACAAAACTGAGATGAACTGGTGTTAATGGTTGTAAATAATCAATTATCAGCCTTCAGTTTAATGAGCATTTTGAAAGGATGAAGAAAACCTGGCCATCTAAGTTCTGGACTTGGTTAAGAAATGCCAACAGAAAATAACATGTTTTATAGTACACCTTTGCAGGTTTCCCCTTCAATAACCTCTTTGCTGGAGAGTTTTGCCTGAATAATGGGACAAAGCTAATAGATAAATTATAAAAATAACAAAATTCATCACTTTAAAGAGGCAGAGCCCACGTGTTCCAGTTATAACAACCAAGAAAAAAAAAGAAAATAATTTTGAGGGTCATTTCTATTTTTGAGGTACATATATCAATATTAAATGTGATCTGTTTAATAGATCCCAGAAATCTTGAAGGTAGAAAGCTCCCCCAGTCTTCATGGGCCTCAAATGCCATGCACTGAAGTGATCCCACAGAGTGGCTTTCAGTAGATGAAAATTACTTAAGTTGGAGAAAAGATCTTAACAGGCGTGAGACCAATTGTTTCTCAACAATTTTATGACACACTAAAAATTGATCGTAGTGTTCCTAGTTGTATTAGTCAGGACTTGGGTTCAGTCCTGTTTAACATCTTCATTAATGATCTGGATGATGAAGCAGATGCTGTACCCTCAGCAAGTTTTCAGATGCCACAAAACTGGGAGGAGTGGCTGATATGTCACAGGGTTCTGCTGCCATCTAGAGACACCTCCACAGGCTGGAGAAAGGGGTTGACAGGTACTTCATGAAGTTCAACAAGGGGAAATGCAAAGTCCCGCACCTGGGGAGGAACAACCCCAGGCACTAAGAGATGCTGGGGACCACCCAGCTGGAAAGCAGCTTGGCAGAAAAGGACCTGGGGCTCCTGGTGGACACCGTGTTGACCGTGAGCCAGCAATGTGCCCTTGCAGTAAAGAAGGCTGATGGTATCCTGGGCTGCATTAGGAGGAGTGTTACCAGGAGGTCGAGGGAGGGGATCCTTTCCCTCTACTCAGCACTGGTGAGGTCACAGCTGGAGTACAATGCTCAGTTCAGGGCTTCCCAGTGCAAGAGAGACACGGACATACTGGAGAGAGTCCAAAAAATTGGGGTTTGATTGGGTTTGGACCATGTCTCCTATGAGGAAAGGCTGAGAGAGTTGGGACTCTTCAGCCTGGAGAAGTCTCTGTGAGATCTTATGAATGTATAGAAATTCCTGAAGGGAGGGTGCAAAGACAATGGAGCCAGGCTCTTTTCAGTGGTGTTCAGTGACAGGACCAGAGGTAGTGGGCACAAACTGAAACACAGGAGGTTCACTCTGAACATTGGGAAACACTTTTTTACCACGATAGTGACCAAGCACTGGCACAGGTTGCCCAGAGAGGTTGTGGAGTCTCCATCCTCAGGGACATTAGAAAACATTGGGACATGATCCTGGACAACTGGATGTGGGTGGCTCTGCTTAAGCAGGTGGTGTAGACCAGATGACCTCCAGAGGTCCCTTCTAACCTTGGCCTTCTGTGATTCTGTGACTGTTGCACCCTTTCTGCCTTTGGAGGTTTTTAATTTCTAACTGGATTAAGCTCTGATCAGTGTGGTCTGACTTCAGAGCTCCCCCTGCTTTCAGCAGATGATTGGACTAAACACCTACTGAAATCCTTTACCTGTTTCATGAAGAAGTACAAAAATCTTTGATTTTAATAAAGAGTTAAGATTTATTAAATAAATATATATATGTTAGTTTGTCAAAACATGTCTGGTGATAAGAACCCGCTACTGTGGAGTGCATAAAGCTGCTTTTTTTTAACAAATAATCAGTCAACACTGAATAACTCATCTGCTCTGCTCTTTGTCTCCCTTTAACTGCTTTCAAATCCTCAGTGCAGTTTCAGCATTGCTCAAGATTTTAAAAATATATAAAAAAATTTATGTTGCTCAAAATTCAAAACATCGCTTTCTTCCTAAACGCTAAGGATTTTAGCATAAACAAAGCTGAGTATTGCATTTGTGACTGAATTACAGTATGAAATTTAATTTCTCCTCCTAATTTACAATTCAAATAATTCACTCATTGCTTCCCTTTTTTTTAATATTAAAGCTGTCTCTTTGTGACAAGGTCTTAAAGAAATGAATTAATGCATATAAATCTATTTATAAAAAGAGAAAAGAAGAAATTAAACCACAAAGTAAAAGATTTTTAAAGGAAAGATTTTAGCTTAAAACTATTAAATAACTAAGTAACTGTTCTTTATTTTGCAGAATTATCAGTCTTCTGACTTCAATCATATTTTTCTCAGTGTTATATTCTACTACCCATCAGGCATTGAAAGTAGAAAACTTTTCATTTTACGAAACCTTTTTTCACAGTTCTGTAATTTCAGCAGTAGAATTTGAAAGGTCGTGTTACGAAAAATGTTTTCAAGACCCCTTCTTAACAACATGGCAGTACCATTGTATAAGAAAAAATACATCTTCAGTTATTGGCTTACCGCACTATTGTATAGGTATGCTAAGGTACAGAAAGAATGGTGGGCTGCTGTACAGCTCTGGTGAGTTACACAAGTCATCTGGAGTGTTCTTCAACTCACCATCCATAAGTTGAAAAGCATGTTGCATCACAGGTCTTCCATACACCTTCAGACATCTGTCCTCACAGCACAAAATTCATCCAGAGTCAGCCTTGAATAAATGCTTTAGTTATTTCCATTCATAGACTGCCCACACCAAACAGATTAGTAAATTTAGCTGTTGGTCTACAAGGTGATAAGGAGCCAATTCAGTGCCTAAGGTTTGCAAGAAAATGTACAGTAATTGAGTCCTGGTATAGCGTAAGGTGAGATAGTCTCTGTAGCTGTGAAATAAAGTTAAAAGGTTATTGTGGTATTAATTAATTGCAATTAAAGCTCAAATTTATTCATTACTAATTTCTGTTCATTTCCCAAAAGCTGTTCACTGAAGATGGTGGGAAGACAGTCTGAATGCCTGGAACAGAGAGACACCAACATTTGCAATTTTATCACTTATTGTCTAGTGACCTTGGGCAAAATATCAAGTCCTGCTGTACTGTTGTCTCTGCATCTACTAATAATGCTTGTCTCATCTCTAAAAGTGACTAGAAATGCTTGCTGCTGGAAGCAAAACACAGGACAATATGCAAAGGCACAGCAAACAGAGAATCTGGCTGGAAGGAGGATTACGGCAGTTTTCCACAGCTGATGATACACTGCAACAGGCCAGGAAATGTTGAGACTTGTAACTAACTCTACATAGAAAGTTTCAGTAATGAAATGATAATTATTCCTAATTTTTTATATACACATACATGGATTACTTTCTTAATAGAGAAAGCTATGTAAAGACTAGACCGCGTGTCTGTTTCTGCATCTCAAGCTTGGGGCAGGGAGCAGTAAGGGGTGGGGGAAAATCCATAATTTCCTTTGTATTTCAGCAGTAAGGATTATGTTGAAATCTGCTGAGAACATATTTTTAAAATCTTTATAAAAACTAAATTATCAGGCTAATAAATACAAGTTTAGCTGATTCTGCCATTTATTGATTTCTGTTACAAAGAGACCAGGAGTTTAGTCAGCAGAAAAATATTTTTACTGTGAGAAAATATATACATAAGGGAAAATATTTTTGGCAAAATATTACTTTTTTTTCCAAAGTTTTATTAGTGAAGATTGAAAAATTTTCTGCTGAACAAAATAAAAATATGCAAGAGGGTTTAAGGCGAAACCCTGTGACTCCGGTGACAGGAATTCGTCACATCAGCTGAGGATTGGCTGTTCCGTGTATGTTAATGGCGGTCACAGTTCCCAGAAATCTGCGTCAGCTGCGTCCCCTTCCTAGAAGCAGAAGCTTGTCAGCACATGGACATACCCAGTTGTTTATGCGTTCCTGGACATCAAAAAAGCTGCAATAGATGGATGTGACATAGGAAGGGAAGAAAGATTGCCTAAATACATTTGAAACTCTCGAGTCTTGCTCAGGTAACTGTATATCACTTGACAACCACTTTTGTGCTCATGGTAGCCCATAAACTAGTGTGTTCTCACATGCTAATTAATATGAAGTCATACAGGGCTAGTTTTGGAACTAGGTGTATGAACAGAGCAGTAAAAGATTGCAGCATGACAGAAAGAGGATATTTTCCAGGTGTACTCAGATCACAGACCCACAGCTCCAATGTTCTGGAGACAACCAGCCACCTGAAACTCGTCTGATGGTTGATGTGGTTGGGGAAATAAACTTGTACGGCAGTTTAGAACCAATTCTTATCTTGCTTGATTTTGCCAAACAATGCCTTTTACAAGAGTCATTGTTCAAATGCTATAGTAAAAGAAGCCCCAAATCAACAAAAATATTTTTTCCTTTTGTTAAGACTTTTGTGTTTTTGAAGATAAACACAGTGATCAGCCAGGGTCTACGAAAACTCTAGCTTTTTGACAATGAATGGTATATCAAATTAAAGAAGATCCAGTGAAACCATGTTATGGGTTTGTCCTTGGCTGGGGGCCAGCTCACACACACCCACTCACCAAATCCCCCCTGACCAGAGGATAGGGGAGAGAATTAAAGGGGTAAAGGGAAAAAAGGGCTTGTGGGTTGAGATAAGGACAATTTAATAACTAAACTGTAATAATATTGAAAATAATCCTATATACAAACATACAAATGAGTGACACACAGTGACACTGCCTCCCACCCGATGACCAAGGCTCAGCCTGTTCCCGGGTAACGATCCCGGAGCAGGGAAAGTCCCAAAACCGCACTCACTCTAGAGATTTTTAATTCCTAACAAATAGTAATTTTTCGCTTTGTCAAGGAAAGGTAAGCTGACCTTAACAGTGATGTAATTGCAATCCCTTAAGACATTGCTATTTCATTTCTCTCCATTCTCATCCTTAGATACTAGAAGACCAGGTGACTGATATTTAAAAGTGAGAGCAAACCTTAGGCAATGAACCAATCTAACCAGCTTAGCATGGCTCCAAAAGAAACATCCTGGTTGTTCAGGACAACGACCTAACCTTCACCAATAGGACCTTGAATGGGAACAAACTAATAATGGAGTATTAACACAACAATAAGAAAATAAATGGACTGAGTTTATGTTCAAAACCCGTACATTTTCCCAAAGTATCTAGTTACTAGTTGTATGAAAGAAGTAAGACTGTGCTTTTTTTTTTTTTTGGCATTTTAAGTCCCGTGTTTTCCTTCAGTCTGGCGTTAATGGGTTAATCCCTTGCTTTTTGTCCTGTTAGGGCTTTTCTTAGTTCCAGGTAAAAGAACCATGTTAAAGTAAAATGACCTTGTGTGAACAATGGTCAAAGGTCTGGAATGACTGAAGAGGCATTACTGTAAATTTTGGATTTTTGTGATGACATGACCTAAAAGTCACAGTAATTCATTGCTCCATCCAAATTCCATTTTGGACCCAGAAGCCCTTCCTCAGGCCACTGACATCCTGACTTCTTCTGTTCTGACAGGAAAGCTGTGGATGTGTCTAGTATTACAGGACCAGTGCTCTGCCTGACCAGTCATGCCTCTGTTAGTTCACAGCTGTGTGAGATGCCTTGTTTTCCATCAGGATTCGGTGGGAATCCTTGAGCAGGAACAGAAGTTAGCATATGCCTTCACTGGAAACTATTTTAGTGTAGTAAGCAGGTTGCAGAATACAGGCATGTCAACTATTTCTTGTTGGAAGATCTGGTATATGAGCTTGAGGTAGCCCTCAAAAAAACATTTGTGTACTGTTTTCGTCTTGACATCTTAGAGTAAATGTGATACCTGTTTCTTCCAATAGATAGTAAACCTAAAACAGCTATTAAAAAAAAAATAGAGAGTAACGGCACAGTAGTATATCAAATCACCATCTTCCAGCTGGCCTACATCTCCTGAGAAGCTGAGAGTTTTGTGTAGTATTGGTAATGCGATTTGACAGTGAGATTTACTTATTTACAATGGTGTTCATCAAAACCTTTATGTTGAGATTAGCTAAATATCTTTGAAACAGCCTTGAGAAGGTTGTGCTTCTGACCCAGTCCTGGTCAAACATTTCTGAGGTGTGTTCTGGGGGAGTGAGCTGGAATCACTTTTGAGATTTTAAGAGTACTGAAGCTTAGGCTAATAGAAATATTCTTACCCCTAGCTCCACAATCCAGACAGACCTAAACCAGTACAAATAATTGCTAATATTTGCTTGAAACTCCCATGGAACTGCAGTTTGTCAGTCTTCAGCATTTTTCTCTTCTAGCTCATATACAGAGACAGTTTCCAGATGATAGGAAAGTAAAGCATTGGGTTGGGGAAGGTGCAACATGATGTTCTAGTTCTAAGTAACTTGGTCTGTATACTTGGAAATGATCCAGAATTGTTCGATTTCACTCTAATGTGATACTAAAAATCATAGTTTTGAAAAGTATACTCCAAATCTAATGGTACTGGTATGATGAATGCATACTCACTACATTTCTGCGGAGAAAGAATAATCCCCTGTCGCACTGATAGAACTACCCTATTTTACTCTAATTGACTAAGACAAACAATCCCATGAGCTATGATGTCAACAAGCCTCTTTGTAATATAAAAAGTTTCAGAGTACTTAGAATCAAAAAAAGTAGGACACAGTTAATTTAATTGCTAAGAGATAAGTTTGATCAAAGCTGAAGAACTTAAACTGCATCCTCAAATATAAGAAGCTTCATTTAGAAAATGGACTTAATAACAAGAACATTTATTCATTGTTGAAGACTTGTGATTATTAATATTTGATCTAAAGAATGCCTTATATTTAAGACTCTTCCATTATTTACATTTATTATCCAGTTTTCTCCTGCCATTGCTTTCTGGCTTCACTACTACTAAGAAATATGTAACCAAGATAATCATATTATCTTCCATCGGTGCTGCAATCTGCTTAACTGGAAAAGCCATTCGCAATATTGTCATGCTGCTACTGACAGAGAATTTAACCAGAGCTGATTCTCCTCAGAGCAACTTACTCTCCTGACTTCCAAAGAAAGAGAGCTAAGATCTGGGAAGTTACCTCCATTCCAGAGGGCTGAAACTTAACTTCTACTCATAGCCCCAGAGCCAAACGGTCAAGGTAGCACAAGGGAACTAGAGTCCATTTCTGTCTGATACAAGAGTCCATTTCTTGTGGTGATACAGCCAGCTAAGAAGTCACGTGCAGGTGATGCCCACTGAAGATGAATAGTCCATTTTAATGCGCGTCTCCATCAGCTCAGGGTTTCTCATAGTTTTGGGATTTTAAAAATTATTTTTATTGGCAAAGAAGCATCACAATTTAATGACCACCATCCTATGCATTTCATCATTTTTAAAGCAGTAACTATAATTTAAAATGTTGTATATTCTGCTTGGATGTTTCAGTACATTCAAAACATAGCAAACATAATTGGAGAAATTATTAGGCTTTATATGAGGGAGACCTTTCATGGCAACTGAATTGCTTTATGACTTTTGGCCAAAAGGGATTTATTTCTATTTCTTTTTTAAAGGCACTCCTTTGTATTTTGGGTACAATTGCCTGGAACAATCAGAACAACCTGCTACTACAGTCAGAGAAAGTCAGTCTAATATACAATTCTTCTTTCCCTTAAAATTTGCATACTTTGTAGGATACTACAGTTAGGGGTGAAGAAATTTCTGAACCTTAAAGAGAAGACTGCCTGTGCCTGAAGGCAGCCGTAGCAACAAGAGGTGATATTTGATTTGATGGACTCCAGCAGTTCGTCTGCTGACTCCTGCTGCTCTTCAGCTTTAACTGTGTGCTCACAGGAGCCGTAGAACCTTACAGCCATTTCTTTCTTACAATGCTTTATCGTAGTCACAGCTTCCAAAGCAGACCAAGCAGAGTAAGTGGGTTCAGAAGAAGTTTAGCGAAGACAAGTCTATGAGGAGTTGGTGCTCTAAGGTCTATTATAGATTTTGGAACTTTCTCAGCGTTTGAAATAAAAACTTTCTTAAAGCGTCATGCAGGAGGAAGAGGAGGCCAAAAACTCTGTCATCTCATGAGAGGATGAAATAATCCACTACAACTTCAAAAAACATTTTTTAACTGAGAAAGGTTAGTTATATAGTTCATATCTGTTCAACTAATTCCATCTCCATCATCTTTTATTGGTACTAATGAGTATTAATAATTGTAGATAAGCATCTATAGGTTTTAGCCTATACCTAAAAATTTCAGTCAGTTTCATACCCTGAAAATGATTCATTTGTACCTCCACCCATGGTTACTGGGGAAATGAATTTCACAAGGCAGAGAAGGAAAGGAACTTCTGAGAAGCAAGCATCTCTCCAGGACACACTAGAATCTGAATTATCAATAATCAGCCTTAGAGTGTATCAAGCAGGTAGAGGTATAAAGGTGATATACGATAAACCCAATTTTACAAAGTCATATTGTGCTGCTTATACTCTGAAAAAAAGTCTTCAAGAACTATTCCTTTGATCAAAATAGAATAGGGAAGCAAGTTCTTAAATCTCACTTCTTCCATGCTTCTGATTGAATGAAAACAGGAATGGAAGAGCCTAATCTTCTCAGAGTGCTGACAGAGTTATATGTGATGCTATCCAACAACAATAATATAGATAGAAAGAAGTAGTTTCAAAGAAGTAACAGATGGTTTTGATATGCTGGGATCACTGACAGAGAAATGGAAGAGGCAAGGTTGCAAGGAGAAATAAGTATGGAACGTGGTCTTTGATCAGGGGACTGAGTTTAGCAGCTTTCACAGTAGCTCATATTGTGAGCAGGTGGGTTTTCTTGAGGTAAGTTCTTAAGCCAAGGAGCGCACCTCCTTCACTCATTTTGGAAATTCCCTATTTATTTTTTAAAAAATAAAACATGGTCTTTTGAATACACTCGGAACAAGGAATAACTTCAGTTCTACCAACCAAGAGAAAGAAAAGAATCCACATTATTCACAGCATGTGTATGGGGAATAGTCAAGCCTGAATGATTTTATAACTTCTGTAAATTACTCACTTTCTAAAAACTGTGGTTACCATAGCTAAGATTCCCAAAATAAAGCATTTTTAAATTTAGTACTCATGGAGAGAGAAAAGTGTAGCACACCAGATCAAACTGCCAGGTACACTGAGTTATAAAACATGTTGAGCTAGAAAACGACAACTTGACGCAGGCTGACTTTTTTGGAAAGTGTTTTAAGGAAATCATGTTTATTATAAGTGTTAAGGTAGTGATTTGGGGCTAGACACAAGAATTAAGAACTGCAAGCTATGTCAAACACTCGCTTCAGAAACTGAAATCCTGGTTAGCTACACTCTCCCTTGAGAGCTCTGTCTCATGTACTGCTTATTCCAATACCTGACTTCCATTAAATTAGAGTTCTCTTGGCTGGAATTTGTCATCATTAATGTTTTACACAAAATTCCTGTACCAAACATAATAATTTTACTCCATTAGTGTACTTCTTTTATTTTGTTTTGCATTTAGATACAAACCAGAAGAATTTCCACCTATTCTGGACTAATTTCTTCATAAAACCAAAGACAGCCTCACATACTGATGCGTGGTAGGGGAAATCAAATGTGTGGGACTTTAGGACTCAGGGGATTCCTCCTCTTTGTTTGCTGTTGTTCCCTTTTCTAGGTCAGGCCAACAGCAAGGCTGAGGATGCTCAGCCCATGGCTCCCAAATACACAGCCTGCACTTACGTGCTTTTCCTCCGTTGACCCCATAGACTGGGTATATTTGGCAATGAATTGTATTTTGGCAGTGGGGACCCCCAGGGGAGGCCTCTGTGAGAAGAGGCCAGGGTCTGCCTTGAGCTGGACACAGCCGTTTCCAGCTGCCTCTGCAAAGGTCCTGCCACAGCCACCGCTCAGCCCGTGAGCCTTGCTGGTGGCACCTCTGGGAGAAGGTGTTTAAGAAAGGGCAAAAATGCTGAACAGGCAGAGGACTGAGCAGAAAAACCAAGAAACAGTCCTGCAACACCTAGGTGAGAGAAGAAAGAAGGGAGGAGGTGCTGCAGGGGCAAGAACAGAGATTCCCCTGCACCCATAGAGAGACTACAGTGAGGAAGACATCCACCCTGCAGTCCATGGAGAGACCACAGTGGGGCAGATATCCACCCTGCAGCCCATGGAGAGACCACAGTGGGGCAGATATACACAGTGGAGCCCATGGAGAGACCACAGTGGGGCAGATATCCACCCTGCAGCCTATGGAGAGACCACAGTGGGGCAGACATCCACCCTGCAGCCCATGGAGAGACCACAGTGGGGGAGATACCCACTCTGCAGCCCATGGAGAGACTGCAGTGGGGCAGATATACACAGTAGAGCCCATGGAGGACACGATGCTGGAACTGAAGGTGGATGTTTCCTGAAGAAACTCTGGCTTGTGGATGACCTATGTTGGAGCAGGTTTAACCTGAAGGACTGCAGCCCACACTAGAGCATGGGAAAAGTGTGAGGCAGAAGGGACTTATTTAACCACTTGTGTCTAAATTGTGACTACTCAATTCAGTATGCTCTTTGGCTTTAGAAAAGATTTTAAGAACCTTTGTCATTCAGTCCCAAGGGCACTCACAGCCACACCTGCACCCTTCTGAGGGCTCAGATTCCCCAGTCATCCTTCCTGGGACCTTAGTCTCATCCTAGTGACACTGTGGGATGTCTACCTCTACCTCCACCACTGCTGTGCTCTGCTGGGCCCTGCTGAGCCAAGCCTGACATATGGCCGACATCCCATCCCATCCCTGATCCCAGTGCCTGGGGCTAGGGCTACCCTGGCCCCCATCCGCTGCCCAGTTCTCTGGATGGGTTGGTGGGATGGGCCCTGTCTGTGTGTCCCCATGGAGGTCCCACCAGCTCTCAGCCTTGAGGGACTGCTGGCCCCAGCTGTGCCCTAGCACAAAACCAACTTCAATGTATTTTACCCTGGTTTCCCAGAGCAAATATGTGATGTCCCACAGTACTCTTTAAGACACTAAACCACTTAAATATAAAAAAACCCATCAATAATATTCTTATATTGTTTCAAACCTGTATGTGTTATGATAATTATTTTTAACTTGGGAAGCAACTGCAGATCATGCTCTTAGTGGTTTAAATGGCAAGATGCTGAAGACTGGATTTTCATTATTCAACGGATCTTAAGCTAAAGAAATACCAAATATTTCCATATCTCCAAATAAATAACAGAAATCCTTGCCATTTCTTACTCATGGGATTGAGACACTGTTTTGATTTAACATTTAGATTAATGAGCAATAAATTCAGTCATTGTTATTAATCTATCCTAGACTGATGCTTCAGATTGCCTCCAAGGGACTCACAGCTTAGAGAGAAATTAAAAATGTCTTGTGTGTAGAAGACAAAATAAGGAATTTGCTATTTTTTTCACATGCACCTGAAAAGATAGAATAATTTTTTTCAAAAAATACATAATTACCAGCAAAACTAAAAAACATGCATTTTTCCCTTAGTTGTGTTTGTTCTCTGAATTATCAAGTTCTGAAGACATTCTGAAGCTTATTCTGTTGTTGGAATGCTTGTGGAGAGCACACCCAGGATTCCCTCCTGCAATTATCTTTGTTATAGTTTTTTTTGCTCCACATATTACTGAACAGCTATAAAAACAGACTGATCAGAAGAGCACATAAAAAAATTTGTTTCTACTGTTGTCACAAAGTGATCACACTGTAATAGTAAAGTCTTACATGAAAACCATTTTAATATCTTCTGAAAATCCTAGGCGTAAGGATTGTGCCTCGTTTCTGAGTCATGGAAGGATTTTCTCTTATTATCGGGAATTAATGTTCTCCGATAATCACACATTATCTTTCTGTTGTACAGTTACAGTTCTTATATAACCTTAGGCTTCTCAAACTTTCTTCTTCTCCATTTCCTTGTCTACCCATAACGTGTCCTCTAATCCTGACATTGTTTTCATTGAGAACTTTGAACAAATTGTTTGTTCGTCTTTGATAAAACTGTGAAAGATAAGAATAAGATGTGGAAATGTCAGGGGAAAAAAAGCCCCTAAACCTTTTCAATGATCACCACTTTAATGTCATTTATTGGGTTTATGTGGCAAGGTTTTGGTAGCAGGGGTGATTTCTGTGAGAAGAGACCAGTTCCAGCTGTCTCCAGTCAGAGCCACCGCTGGCCGGTTGAGCTGATGGTGCCTCTGTGATAACATACTTAAGAAAAGGTAAAAACTGAGCAGCATCTGACAAAATGTGAGAGAAACAGCCTTGCAGACACCAAGAAAGAGGGGGAGGAGTTGCTCCAAGCACTGAAGCAGAGATTCCCCTGCAGCTTGTGACGCAAGTTTTCCCTCCATAGCCCATGAAGAACCACGGTGGAGCAGAGATACACCTGCAACCCGTGGAGGACCGCAAGCCGTGGCAGGTGGATATGGCCTGAAAGAAGCTGCAACCTATGGAAAGGAGCCCGTACAGGAGCAAGTTTTCTGGCAGGACCCATGTTGGAGCAGTCCATTCCTGAAGGACTGCACCCCATGAAGAGGACCCACACTGGCGTAGTTCTTGAAGAACTTCAGCCCATGGGAAGGACCAACATTGGAGAAGTTAATGAATGACTCTATCCCATGTGAGCGGCCTCATACTGGAGCAGCAGAACAGCATGGGGAGGAAGGAGTGGCAGAGAAATAACTGTTATGGACCAACCACAACCCTCATTCCTCAATGCCTGTGCTGCTCAGAGGTTGGAGGGGAGGAGACAGAGGACTCAGGAGTGAAGTTGAGCCTGGGAAGAAGGGGGTAGTAGGGGAGAAGGTAGTTTAATGTTTTTTTTTTTATTATTATTTCCCACTATCCCGCTCTGTTATTAATCAGCAATAAATTAAATTAATCTTACCCGATCTGAACCCGGTTTGCCCATGATGGTAATTGGTGAGTTATCTCCCTGTCCTTATCTGCACCCACAAGATTTTTTGTCATATTTTCTGTCCATGTCTTGCTAAGGAGGGGGACTGAGACAGTGCCTTGATGGGCACTTGGCAGACAGTCAAAATTAGCCCACCTCAGGTTATATTGACAAGTGTTTTTTTATTTCTTTAAAAAAAACCCAACCGTGTAGAATATAACTTCTGAGTTCCAGAATGAAAACTTTGACATATTTAAAAAATCGTTTTTGGCAGTCTGAGATACGAAGCAAACATTCGATCTGTGTAATTGTGTTACTTGGAAAATAATAGTCAACAATATTTAATGATTCAGAAACACTCTTCCTTTATGGAAATTGGAATTATCTTAAATTATGTAGAATTATTTTAATGTGAAAAGTGACAGAGACTACTAAACCTGAGCAAACAGACAATTTTAAATATTGAAATTATAGTATCAGTGAAGGACCTGATATCTCCAGCTACAAAGATAGCACAGGCTTTATACACCTACCACTTCAATTATTGATGAAATAGTTTGTGGTAGTAAATAGAAATTACAATCAATTTTTTAAAAATATATTTATTCCTAAAAATTCTATAAAATGCCGGAGGTTTAATGGGAAGAGAAGGATTAACTTCAAGAGAAAATGTCCACTGGAAGCTAAGTCTCTTTTTTGGTGCAAAATAATTCCCTTAGATCGGTGGTTGCAAATTTAGTAAGATGTTACAAATGACATAACTAAAAATGAAAGTTATTGGGGTTGTGTAATTCTTTGTAATTCTTCTGTGTAATTCTTTGCAACAAATTACTCCTCATCTTCTGGTAAATCTGAATTACAGGTCTGGGGCAATACAGTCTCAAGTGGACCTATCTAAGAGTCACTCGGCATCTAACAACATACACAGCTTTGCTTTCCTCCTTGGAAGAGATTCCTGGGCTGAATTCTCTGTTTTTTGTTGTTGGTTTTGTTTTGTATTGTATTTTTAACTAGACATGCCCTGTTGGCTTTATGGCCTGCCCATCTCCTCAGAGGATCTGTGAAATAGTCAGCTTTTCAATGCAGTGGAAGTTTTATTGGCCAGAAGGAACACAACACCTGAAAACATTTGTGAAAACACCACCCCACTTCTTGAGAAGCCAATCTTCTCAGCCAGGTCCAGATTATCTCCAAGTTAGAAGTACTAATTTTCTGCCGTTTCTGTCTGCTGTCTTTGCTCTGCTGGTGTCCTCTCTCTTTTGCTTCTGGCAGTTATTCGTGTAGGGCTGTGCCCACACTGACTGGGGAGAGCTGGGGTGTACCCCAAACGTTCTCACCTGTCCAACATTCTGCTTGGGATCTTCCCGGAGAGTAACACAGCAATTTGGATGCACAGGCCAGAAAGGGCTACGGTAACAAGTGGGAGACCCAGAATAGTGATGCAAGCAGGGTACACACTCAGACGTGGGAAAGGGGATTCACCTTCAAGCCGTGCATAAGCTTCGTTCTTCTCTCCTGGTCAGAAATTAGAAATGGGAATCCCTCTTTGATCTTTATTGGGATTACTCCTTAAAGACTTGTGATCAAAATGTGTTGAGCCTTAGGAAGACTACACTAATCCAGGCATGAAGGAGCTGAGATGAGATTTTGCCTCTTAATGTCTTCCTGTGCCTTGTTTCCTTAAGGTGCTGTACCTTTGCCTTTCTTGTTTGTTGTCCTCTTAACAGTCTCCTTAGGACTAATTTCTCATTAGCGTGCAGGTCAATTTGGTTTAAAAAGTCAGAAGAGCAGGAGAGTCACATTCATACCTCTCACCAGTCTGGTCCTAGCACAACTATTTCCTATCCCATTCAACCTAGACTGTAAGAGGTCAGTTTAACCCTTTATTTTCTGGTGGGAAACAGTTACACCACTTATTGAGCAAATCCTGGGAGATCCTGAAGGTCACTATTGCCCCCAAACCCCATTAATTCTAGCGGATATCCAACACCCCATCCAAGATAATCTACTACTTCCTGAATGAGATAGCTAATTTATTGGCACTGGAGTTATTTTTCTCTAAGGGCTCTAGCTTCAGTGAACACTACTAGTTGTCAGTAAGCACCTCAATAATAATTCATAAGGCAACCACCTTTCATATGTAGCTCTGCCATCTTGTCAAACCCTGATTGCTGCTGTGCACATTTCAGGAAAATAAGAGTCCAACGCCTAGTTTTACGAGTTGTAATAAAGACTCTCATATATCTATATACATTTTAAAGAAAACCAATTTTTTTGACATTATACTTTTAACCTTACTTATTCAATGCCTCACCATGTCTTGGAAAAAGATATCTGGTTTGACTATAATATATGACGCGAGATAAAAAATAGTCCCATTCTTATGGAATTTCTTAGAGACTTTTCTTTCCTCTGTAGTTCTTTTTTATTTGTTTTTTCTATATAAACCACATAAACTAAAAAGAAAAAAAACCCACCATAAGGATATTTTCTGACATGAAGTAAAATAACATCAGTAAGAATAGAGTTCCTTAAGTTTCAATCTAGTAAGTGTAACAGTATGCTACATAAGAAGGCTAGAACAGATAAATACAAATTCTAACCCTGGTTGCACCAGGCTTGGAAATCTGTAATTAAGGTAAAGAAAGTCCAGGGAATGGTCTCTAAGGAAATAAAAATAATGGATGAAAGAAGAAGCTATTTCTCTGCAGTACATTATTCCACAATAATTAAGAATTTTTTATCGCTGCATATATTTCTCCAATTAGCTATCTGAAACCTGGGGTCTAAGTTAATTGATTCTGTTATACTTGTGTAAATCTCAGCTAATTCCATGTGCTTCAGAAAAGCTGTTCTCGTGTAGCTGATAGCAGGATCTGGCCATCCATATGGACTGCTTTGATCACTCTAAGCTGCTCATTTATGGATGTACAGTAACTAGTACAAAGTAATGCAAGTATTTGTCTGCAAAGGAAAATTAAACATTTCCTATCTGTGTGTAAAAATACCATCTAAGCATTATAATATTTAGGTACATACAAGAAAGTGGAAGAATAGATTTTGGTTTGGAAATTTGTCCTTAAGATATCACTTCTCTATCAAAAAGTGACATTTTATTAAGGCTGAACATAGACAGACAATTGGAGGAGCTTGCCACCTAACTTAATATCAGGTCATACACATAAAATAATTCAGAAGGCAACCACCTTTCATATGTAAAGGTTAAAAGTACTAGAGTAAAGCCATGTCGACTGTTCAAAGGACCGATAAGGTTTTGTCATTCCAGTGTTTCTTTTGTATAGCAAATATTGAAACAAATACAGAAGGTGGCATAACATAGGAATGATATATAGACTGGCAAGGGCATTGCCAGCAAAACTTAGCAGAGAATGTTACTGAGAAGGATATCTTTTCTTAACCTCCATCAGCATAATAAAATTGACGTCTTCAGCTGACACAAATAACTGATTTCATTTATTGAAATTCAGTAATTTGTTCTGTTTCTACTGAGAATGTGTCTTTTTATGATTTGGATGCAAATTCCACTCTGATGTGGTTTTTTGAACTCTCAGAATTTTTAGATACATTTTTGTATAAAGCATACAATTGTAAATTGGAAAAATCTGATAGTATTTTTCTTCTCAGACTGTGGACTACTTTAAGTGAGCTCAACAAGCAGTTTGAAAAGCAGCTAAGCTATGTTATTTTGTGTTAAAATATCTTTTGAATAATATGTTGAAGGGTTTTCCCCTTCAAGCATTCTTCTTTTATCTAATTAGCTGGAAAAAATAAAACAAATATGAAAACATTAAAAAATCCATAAAACCTCTGAGTTCAGTGCATACAAATTGCTCTGCTGCCTTTCTTTTTGACAGAAATACGTTAGATCTTAGAATTCTACAATGAAGGGCAGTGCTTACAGCTGTCGGACTCAATGGGGGCTAAACCCATATCTAGCAGTTCTAGTGACAGCTTAGGGCTTCTTAACAGTGCAGATAAAATTAAATGTTACGGTGGCAACCACGTGGGTTGAAAGCACAATGGCGAGATATTCAGCTTCTGCTTAGTATGGTTTTGGAAGGGAATGTGATGGGTGGGGCTGAGATGGATGGTAAGGAACAGTAACAAAGAACACTAAAGAAGCAAACA
>WKFP01015128.1:458959-484020 GCA_011057875.1 Pterocles orientalis
TGGAGCTTTCCTGTAAAGATGCCTCCTTTTTTGACACTCTAACCAGCAGCAGAATGATTTAAAAACACTAGGATTTACCATTGGTGTGATTTTGGGCCTACATTTAATAATAATCTTGTGTAATTATAAAGCTGTTCTTCAACATTTTTTTATACAAGTACCTTTTCATCACATATGTTCTTGCTATGTAAGTGTCGTGGGTAAGGAATTTCCCCCGCCTTTTCTCCTCCCAGTAAGGTGGGGGAAAGAATAGGAAAAAAATGGTGGAACCTTGTGAGTTGAGGTAACGACAGATTTTAATAATACAACACAAGAAAAAAGAGAAGATAATAACAAACAGGATTATAGAATGAACACACAATGGAAGGACCTCATCACCAATATGTCGCCTAAAAACCCCCACCCCTCTCCCAGCTAGCTTCCCCTTATATCCCGGGGAAGTCTGTCAGCATGGTATGGAATATCCCTTTGGCTATGCCCACTTCCCAGCTTCTGTGAAAATTAACCCTATCCCAGCTGAACCCAGGACACTAAGACTGATCGAGTTACACATATCCACTTCCTGAAATAGTACTATTTCCATTTGAAGGGAGAAAACAGAATTACTCATGTTTATTTCAGGCAAACATATTATAGACATCAAAAAACACCAAGCTATCAAATTGAAAATCTGAATGGGAATTTTCTTGTAAATTATAGCTTGCATGTTATATTAAAACAGACAAAACAATTCTCCTGAAACTGTTTAGAAAATAAACAAAACAAAAAATAAACACAAATAATGATTCCCTCACAGGAATATCTGTCAGGTTACAAAGTACTACAGCTGGCAGGAAGCCATACAGTTATGGACTGTTAATGTAATTTGGTTCTGACCATAAACAACAGGGGTTGGCTTGTTCTTTTGAAGCTGCTAAAGCAACAGAAAGCTTCAAAATTCAGAAATAACCTCAGCTGAATTCCTGACATGCATACTGAAGTAAACACTATAGACAATTTTACGATCCTACTTCACTGAAGCCAACATCTGCCTTATATATTGATTTTCTAAAGGAGCTGTGGTGTTTCATAAGATGCATTGTATGAAGCTCCTAAATATGGAGGCACACAAAATTGGGACCAATTAGTTTGGTTGTTCTGTGGGAAGCTTAAGCTTATCATTGACAAAAAAGTATGCTTGCAGATGTGGTCTTTTAATTTTTTTTTCTTTTTTAATAGAAGACAGGCACAAGAAAAAAAAATGGTTTGGTTATATGAGATCGGTTCTAGTAAGGCCTATAAATATCTCTTAAAAACCCAGATTCAATTCTCAGGGCTCACTAGTGTCAGCGAACTTTCACCTATGGTTAGGGTGGGCTCATCAGAGAATAAACTTATCCGTTACTACTTGCAGCTGGAAGCAGCTGGTCTGTTAAAGAGGATGAAGGTCACTTCTGGTAAAAGTCAAAGGAGAGGTCCAGCTACAAGGAAGAAATTAAACATATTTTTTCTCCCAGTTTTTAACAGTTCACAAATATTTTTTTATTTAACAGTTTTAACTTTGTGATATCCAAAACTTTCAAACTTCTAAAACTCAGGCATCCAGATGGCAAGCTCAGGTATGCAGCACACCAGGCAGATCCCTTGGAACAAGAATCTCGTACAGCTAATATACAAATCCTAACACATTCATGCAGCACCATAGTGTAATATTTTTCCTTTCTGCACAGGAAGAAGGAAAAAACAATGTGGCTTCCTAAAGCACCCTCTGAAGGAGCTAGCAGATTTCTGCTGTTCCCTTCAATGAGGAAATGGTCCTTTGACTGACACAATGCATTAAAAATTAACAGACCTGTTAATTTGAGACCTGATGCTTAAGATAGAACCGGAATTAAAAACGTGGCTCTCAGTACATGTTTGCTGAATATCATCCCGACATCTGTTCCCTTTGTCAAAGACTGTTGTATTTGGCCTTTCAATGAGAAACCTGCGTGAATTATCTATACTTCCAAGTTTAGCCCGTAAAAATAAAAAAATTCATACAAAAACCCAAAACTCTGCCTCTTTTAATTCCGCAGTAATTCAAATATTGATCTGTCAAAGGATAAAAGTTGTTTGCTGAATGTTAAATACGTCCATAAAATGTATATATGCACATTTTCTAGGCTAAATACTGTATTTTTACTTCCTTTAAAAAAAAAAGAAGTTCTAAATCAGCATTATTCCAGCAACAATAAAAAATTAACTGAGCAGCCCACCTAAGCCAGGTGATGTCTGTGATGTTTAGGGAAGCTTCCGTCATCCCTTGGGAAGAAGAAATGACTTGGGGATACAAGATCCTTCTTAATCCAAGCTGACACGTAGGATCTCAGTCCTTGGAGGTCTTCACATCTCTAGGGAGCAAGGCCCTGGGCAACCTACGCTAGCTCTGGAACTGTCTCTGGAAATGGAGGTTGGACTAGGGAGATCCTCCTGAGGTCCCTATCAACCCCATTTATCTTATTTTTCAGTAGTTTTAGAAATTAGAACAGTATTCCTGCCCACTGCTTGTGAGGAATCTTAGGGTTTTTCCAAGTCCTCTTTTTATAGGTCTGCTGGCGTTAATGGTCTGAGTATTTGTTAAAAGTCAGCCAACATTACTGATGCTGGTGATAGAAAGCATGATTTGACCTTTGTTTTTTGATACAAAAGTCTCCTTTCATGTTTGGCATATGTCAGTCAGACGAGTTGCATGCAACATGCCAACCTCCTTGTAGAGGTTAACTGCAAAATAAATGCACACAAATCTGTTCCCTATAGTTATTTTCCAATGCATAAAGAATGCCCCAATTTTTTCCAGAGTTCTTAGCAATTTCCTACTTATGATAGAAATATCAGGTCATCATTATTCACTTCTGTCATATAGATTTTCACCAAAGGAGCTGTATTATATCATGTTCAGCTATAAACTCTGAATGTACTTTTCTTTCTCCAGCTTCCACCGTCTCCAGGTGTTTAATTGAGGCACAGTACTCCTGCTGTAAAAGGAAGAACAAGAGGCAATTTCACCCCAGCTGACTTAATTTTTTTTTTCACTGCCTTCGCTGAATAATGTAAAAGGAAGAACAAATATTGTTGGAAGTGTGAACTATACAGAAAAGATTATGTCTAACCTACCTGACTGAAATAACAACTCAATCTTTATAATAACTATGCTTTTTATGTTTTTTAGAAACCAAGATGTAAGGAATAGCTACTGTAACACATTCCAGGGCTAAGCAGAGTTGTAGGTATGAAGAGGCTCATTTTGCATATGTTTTGCACTTCACTAAACTTTGGATGAAACAGGTTACTATCAGGTTATATAAGTGTGAAAAGGTCCTCCTTGGACCTCCTTAGCCCCTCCCAAAGTCTGGTTCATTTTTCCATGCTGTGTTTATTCATCTGTCTAAGATGCTTGGTGAGCATCCAACCTCGTGTTCACCTGCAGTTATGTCCTCAGTTGCACCCAAACCCTACATGTCTACTCAATGGTAGTGCAGCATCCTGTTTCAACTGCATGGGGCCATCAATAAAGAAATTATTTGTCAATTCTTGCAGAAATAATAGGCCAAGATGACCCCCTGAACACTGACTTTGCTAAATTCACCCTCATGAATGCAGCATCAAGATGTCTTTTTTCTCTTGTGGTTTTCCAAGACAGTGCTTATTACTTAAATGCATCCTCAGCCATTCTAAAATGAATATCTGAAACTGTTCCCAGCCATCTGTAACAGCAGTTCATGAACCTAGAAAAGATGAGAAAGGCTGCAATTTTATTTATTTTCCCATAACTCTTTTCCCACGTTAAATATTTTGAGGCAAGGAAATTCAAATACGTTATTTTAAAGGAGGAAAACTAGACTTCCTTTTTTATCTTAATTTTTCTGGTTTGATGGAGGAGAATTTATGAGACACTGAAAATAAAAAGTGTCAGGAAACATTTTTCAACTTCTGCTACTTGAAGTTTTTTATTTTTATTTTTTTCCAAATATGAGAGATTAAGAGGGGAAGGAGACTAAACTGACCTAGAAAATAAAAGAAATGTCTTACTGCTCTGTGAAAGGTAGTTATAAAAAACCAGCACCTAATTTGGTTAATGGCAGCCCATCCAAAGTTGACATTTCCTTTTGCAAAAATCAATTGTCAGAAACACATAATTTATCTATACTTGTCTGTCAAAATATATCAACTGCCCCTTCTCCCCATTCAGTTAAGAAAGATATAATTTTACAGATGATTTAGTGGTCAGTTATTCTGAGAGGAAGCTTAAAGGAAGACTTTCCGGTCTAGAACAGTTCTTCATGCCCTCCCCAGTTGCTGCATCAATGTAGAACCAGAGAGTTCTCTAAAAGACATTTTATTTCCATTTCATTACTTGTCCAATAGTTTCTTAAAATGGCTTCTTGTGGGAGTTGATGTCACTGTCGTCCTGTGTATGAAGTGCTGTGCTGTGTGAGCTTGTTTTAGACACAGAGATAGGAAAACAAATAATAAGCGAGTTGAATATTTTTTAGGAGAAAGTGAAAAAGCACATAATCTTACATCACTTGTAAATTAATATAGGTGTATCATACATGAAGCTGTCTGTGTGTATACAAAGAGAACGGGAGGCAAAATGCCTTTTATTGCATCCAGGAACCACTGCAGTTTTCATCCTATTCTTTCTCATTGAAGAAAACACCTCTTTCAGTTTCTATTTAATGGTCATATTTCTGAGAAAAAAAAATGTATCTGTGTGGCTTTCCAACGCAAATGGGTACATTTAGCTCTCCTAAGCATTTTTTAACTAAGTGCACAACTGACAATGACATTAATCTTAACTTCACCGAATTTACCCTTTCACTCAGTATCTACAGAAAATTAAATCAGATTGAAATGCGAAGCACAAGACATTAATATTTAGGAAATGTCCTATGTTTCTTTTATTCTATAATATAACCTTTCTGCTAAAAGTCACTTTATGTGACAGTAGTCTTTCTAATGCATCTCAAACACAATAAAAAAAGCTTGAAAACAAACTTGGAATTTTTACTGTTCTTAAAACTGAGTTCCGTTGTAAGCTTATAGTCTTGTTAAAATTGATGGCACAATATACTTTCATCTTGAAGCATCCCTAATTATAGTCAGAAAAAATGGAGATTGAATGTATTCTGCATAAGCAATGCAAATAGAGGACAAATTTGGGAGTTATATTAATATTACAATTAAATTTATGGTATTCTAAATAAATCATGCCAATTTATCTTTAATTGTTTCAAAGTGATATATGAGAGTATGTAGAAGTTTCATGCTCTCAGTTTGGATAGTTTACTTTTTACCATCTATTAATTTATCCTGAAGCTGCTGAGTGGAAGCGGGAGGTATATCAAAATCAAAATGCAAAATTTAATTTAAACATACCTCACCACAAAGAAAAAAAAAGATGAAAAAGGATGAAAAATGTATGGCTACTTCTAGACTGTGGCTTGAGTTAAATTTCTTGGCATGATTTTGAAAAGCAAATCAAGTCTGTACCATACTGGAATTGCTGGAATCTCTGAAAATAAAGGAATTATGGAAAAAAAAAGGACTGTGGGTAGTGACCTTGCTACTACCCACTGACCTTATCTATGACAACATGGCAATGAAAGGTTCAATCAATCTTCCACAGCCTGGATGTGTAATGACAGTGGAATCTGGTTCTCCATTTGACAATGAATTGTAGAGCAACACAATGAAACTAGTTATATCTGAATATATTTAGAGCTGAGAAACTTTTTCCCTCGCTCCAGAGGAATGAATACTATTGATAAAACTAAAGCGACATTCAAAGGCAATCCAATAAAACACAAGGACTTTCTGAGTGTGAGGGGTTTTTTTGTCATAGTGGTACACACATGAAGGTTTGATCAGATCTTTTTTGGAGAGATGTTTTGAGATCATTTTTACCTATGCCAATTAAACTCATAAACCAGAACTAGACATTATGCTACCTACATATGTCGTAGCGTGACTGCTTAGGCAATAGTTTAGTGAAGAGAATGTTTGAAAATCAAATTTACAGATGAAGATTTCTTATAGCTTGCTATTTTCCAGGATAAAAGGTGAAAACTTTATACCCCACCAAGTTAACCATGTACCATTTTGGTGGTCTAAGGCTCCGTATGGTCTTATTGATGACTTGCAAAAACATCAGATCCTGATCTTGTTATCATGACAAAACTGAATACTCTCTGTCCTGTACCTCAGACCACTATCACATATGGGCTGGTTCAGAGGGGAAACAATGAATTATTTATCTGGCATATATTTTAAACTGCCATGTGTGTTTGAAAATGTTGGAAAGTCTGAAATGACATGAGTAGCTCTGCAGGAGATGGATTGGTAGGCAGAATGTAAGCGAAGCTGCCCAAATTACATGATGAATTTAATTTATCACTAGCTACTGATTTATTCCATGGTTTTTGCCAGAACTGGCAGAAAATCAAGAGGGAAAGTGGTTAGTGTGAATCATTATCTAGTCAAGAAAGGCAAATTCAAAGCCTCTTCTTCAGTCTTCGTGTCTTGATCAAAGTGTGAGGCACAGAAGAACTGAAATTCTACCTGAGTATCTGGGTTTCTGGCTTTCCTTCCTACAAAAAAAACCCACAAAAACCCAAAACAACAACAACAACAAAAAACCAAACACAAAACCCCTAAGAAATGGAGGAATTAATTTACCAAATAATTCTTTCTTGTCTTCAAGTAGAGTAACACAGTAAGGAGTAGCATAGGTAGGACCCACACCTGAATCCTGAGCTCCAGAAGCTCCCAGTTTACTTATAGACTAGGGAAATCTTGCAGGGCCAGATTTCAGTAACGCTGACCAATGAAGTAATAAACAGTCAAGGCTAGAAACTAGTATTTCATTGTTGATAAAGACAGTAGAGGATCATGTGATACAGTACCTTGAGGACAAGGGATTCAGTATTTTCTGGTTTTAATTCTATTTTTCTTTGAATGACATCTTGCTAAGAAAGTTGAAATAGTGCATGGTAAAATAACCACTTGTTTTTCCAGTTTCGGCTTCTGAGGAAGAACAGGTCATTTTAATATCAACTGCATTTTTTTTTACTTTTAAAAAAAAGTAAGGAATAATTGCCATGGGATTTAATTGAGTGTTAATATTCTGGGAAACTTCTTTTGCAGCTATGTTACATTTTAAGAAAAAATACTGCAGTAGTCCGTCACTGACGAAAGCGATGTCATAAAAGCTATGAGCAGAGCAAATCAAATGTGTGAGATACTGGATGCAAGTGTGTGTGTTGGCATTTTGTGAGCTGCAGATGGAAATTTTTATCAGATTTATCCAACGTGTTTAAACAACATAATAAGTTGCAACGACACTTATTGAACCAAAAGGGTACTTACATAAAGTTAATTACAAAGGCTAAAAATCCCCTGCATTGTAAATGCAGCTTTCATATGGACATTTACAGAACACATAGAGAGGCAGGAGAAAGTTTCTCTGTAGTTTATTCCTGAAGATGGTACTTACTGCTCCCTTGCTTTTTCTTGAGAATGTACCGAGTTTACTGCAGGAAACTTTTTGTTTTACCCGGCTAAGTTAACGTCAATAGACAATTTCCAACACTTTTTGCTGGAAACCCTACATGAACTTTATTAATTTTATGAATTAGGGGAGCAAACTAGTTTCATCTATTTGCATGGCACACAAATCCTTTCCACCCACTCTTGAAGGGGTCTTTTACCCTTAGCCAGGGTTTCAAGCTTTCGTATGACCTTTCTTTGAACATGAACAGTGCCTGCTCTTTCTGACTTATTAAACTTACAAAATAAGGTATAGACTGAGAAAAGTTCCATGAACAGGAAAATTACAATTTGGGTTTGAGAAGTGATTTAAAGAAAAAAAAAAAAAAGAAAAAAAGCCCTTATTTGGTGAGTAGGTAGAACTCAAACTTTCAAACTTTGAAAAACAATTTTCATTATTTTTTATATTTATTATTTCTGGCAGATGCTTCCATGCCCCTCAGAACCTACCCACAGATTCTTTTTACCATAGTGTTGCTAATACAGTGTATGCATTGAGTGATTCAAAACTCATTAGCAAATATGTTCACTTTCTATTTTAATTGTCTTTAGCTGTTTCAAAAGATTTCAGGAAAAAAATATTGTGGATACATGATTACAACCAACGAAAACACATAACTATGTAAAAATTTTTCTTAAGCAATAACCACTACATACATATGTATGTTTACTCCTAGTACATCCATACCAACTGTATGTATATAAGATGTTTGATTTTCAGCTCAGACAAATTATTTTTTTTTCCCAAATGTTTCCACTGCATAAAGTAATAAAAAGAAATCATGATAAAAGGGCATGCCCTAGAGTCTGCGATCAGACCATGGTGAAAACTTCTGATCTAAGGGACTAGCCAAGGAAAATACACCTTAAAGTAGAAAAGGTAACACCTACAAGTAAATTATGCTACTTTGATGAAAAGGAGTTGTGATTACTTTATGAATCTTTCATCTATACCTGGGAAAACAGAATCTTCATGCTAAGAGATTCTGACTTTTCTCCCTAGACTCCAATTTTTTTTTGATAAGTGAGACAAGAAGATACAGAAATCAATGAGGTCTAAGGAGTCAAATACTTTTTGTGTGATTTCTCAGTATAATACTAGGCTGTATCTATATAGAATGAAAAAGTTGAGGCTTCCTGTTTAAAAATTTCTCTGTCTTTCTTTTACCTCTTTACTGCTGGAAAAGAGAATAAAACTGCAAATTTCATACTATAGTGGGCAATGTATTTTAAAATGTTGCAACAGCTGCAAAACAGAAAGCAACAACTGAAAAATTCCTTGAAAGTCTGTAATGTCAGGGGGCTCTTTTCTCAAAGATTATAAACACTTCACAAATATTATAGAGCTAATTTAATTAATGTAGGTAACTAAGGTCTTCTAAAAAAAATAAGCCAGATAGGGTTATAATTTGTTATCTGTGTTGCTCTGAAGTGCCTAAGAAACTAAGTTTCCTATAATCAGCTTCACTTTTATACAAAGAACCATATCCAAGAACAACTACTTGAATATAGTATTAAGAAAAAGAAGGAAAGGGAATGAACAACACTCCTGTTTGAAAAATACAGCTATAGTTCACTGCTTTTCTGCTGATATCTAGTTATTTTCTAGTTGTGAAGCAGGAGCAGATCAAGTTTCACCTTGTTTGTGTACTGCAAATACTGTGAACTTTCTGCAAAGCTCTGAAAAAATAATATTCTGATTTTATACAAAAGGTCAAAGTTCTTTTAACTCCTTGTAGTACTGAAGCATTTCTGTAAACAATCTCTCCACGAGTATATAAACATGAGGATTCCCATGGTGAATAAGTAGACAGAAATATTTTTCTGTAGGTCAGAAATTGGCTGGAGAATGTTTTATTCAATTCAAATAATGACTTATTAAGCAAAAATATAAGAAATTTGTAAATTTGAAATAAAAGTCTGAACTAAAATGTAACGTGGCTCCTCAGCATTATCGAGAGAGACCAGGGCCTGGGGTGAGAAGGGATGAACTCCACCCTACTGGGTCCTTTACTAGACTCTTCCACTTTGGAAAAAGCTATTGCAGATGACTATTTCTGCTCTGAAATGCCTAGCAGGCCTTGTCTAGCATACCAAGATTGTAAAATAACTGCAGTTGGCAGGGACCCTAGGAGAATCTCTCCAGCCCAACCTCCTGTTCCAAACAGGGCCGGCTCCAAAGCTAGCGCAGGTCACTCAAGACTTTGTCCCCTCCAGCTACGAAGACCTCCAAAGACTGAGATCCCACAGCCTGTGACAGTGCTCATGGTGAAAATCCTCCTCCTCTTCCTCACTGCAGCTCCTGGCCCTGTTCCCTTTTGCTGTGCACCTCTCAGAAGAATCTGGCTCCATCTCCTCTTTAACCCTCTAATGGATGGGAATATCCACTAGGAGGTTAAAGCCAGCACATTTTGCCCCACCTCCTGCCCCATAGCCTTCTCTTCTTCCAGCTCCACAAATCCTGGTCTGTTAGGTTCTCCTGATACTCTGCATGTCCCAGCTGTGGTGCATTTTGTTGATCCTCTGCTGGACTCTCTCCAGTTTCTCATTATCCCTTGTGTACAACAGGTCACACAGTGGCAGGTGCAGCCTCACAGTTGTCGAATACTGAGCTCTGCTTTGTGAATCCTCAGCACTTCAGATAAATTTCATTGAGAGACTAGCTTATTATTCTTAGCAATATCCCTGAGTTATTTCCTTTTATAGACTGGAAGAGATTGTAAGCTAATAATGATTCTACTAACATATTATTTGCTAACAATTATCTGGGTTTATTAATAGAAAGGCATTATCCTCTAAGCTTTTCTCACCAACTAAATCAATCATTTAAACTTTTTTTTCCACCTATCTGCTTCTATTGACCTTATCATTACAGAACCCAGTTGCCTCAACTTTATGTCTCTTTTGAAAGGCATTGACAAAGAATTTAATCTGCATAATTTTAAAGGCTGTTTATAAATAAGCACCAGCACAGCAGACTGAAAATGTGTTAAAAATGGCTAACTCGTAGGCAATAGAAGGAGCAGAGAAAAATAATAGGTGTAATGATCAAGTGCTACTAAAGAAGCAAATCTGGTTTCCCAAAGTTATTTTTACTACCTTGTCTTTTTGAACTGTAAGCTATATATAGTTTAGGATACAGGCGTTTTCACCACTTTTTTGGAGAAAGAGGGATATGGTAGATTACCAGAAGACAAAAATAACTGAGAAGAGCTGTTGAAGAAGAAAATAGGACTCCTAATATTGAGGACAGAGAATTCTGCTAACAAGAATATAAATCTGAGACTGATCTACACTGTAAGAAGTGCAGTGACAAAGCAAACATGAACTGGTGCCAGTCTTCAGGCTTCATGGTTTCTACGCTATTTTCATGAGGTAAAATTAATTGGCTAACAGAATCTGTAAATAAACTCATAAATATTCTAAAAATAGAAATAATTGAATATAAAAGAAGGAAGAAGACTCATGCTGGGTATGAGAAAAAAGTATATTTTCAAGATGATTCAGGTTCCCCTGAATGAGAGAGGAGCAAACATAAAAAAAAAGAAATAAGCAGCAGGCAATGGCTAATGTGTTCTGTGAAATGCTATCATGAAACCCATGACTGTAGCAGTCACATATTGTGGGAGGATGGGAAATTGTATTTGCAATTCTAAATGAACAAAATGCAGATGAAGCAATGCACAAGCCTCTTCTTTCCATGATGTTAGGAACTATGAAATGAAGTGAAATGAGGGCAAAATAACCATAATTTTTAAGAGACTGAAATAAAATAAAAACTGAATAAATGTGAGAAAAAAGTATCACAGGAAGATGACATTTGAACATAAAGAAACATTTAAGAGTAACAAAGAAAAGTAAAATGCTCATCACATGCACTGAAAGAAGAAAAAAGAAAAAAATCTAAAAGTACATTTGTTATTTGATAGAAAAAAAATCCCCTTCTCCAAATATTAAGAAGTTTACTGCTTTAGATTACTAAAGGAAGGAAATGTAGCTTTTTTTACTGAGATTTTAAAGTGTGGGAAAGGAACTTAGTTCACATAAAGACTGTGGACACACTATCTTTTACGCATATTATCAACACCTGGAAACTTGGTGAGAGGGAACCACAGTTCCGTAATGTCAAAAACAATTTGAACAGCTCCAGGGATCTGTGTTTGCTTAGCCTGAGGAAGAGAAAGATCACCATTCTTTTGGTCATTCTCAGACTTTCAAAGACTCATTAGATTGCACCAGATTTGTATATTTTGCCATTTTTCACTATCATTTCAATGGAAACATTCACAAACTTAAAATAACTCAGATGTATTGAAAGTTGTATAAGCAATGAAAACACAGAAGACATTTTCTAAAATAAATTGAGGTAAAACAAACTAAGTATGAAATATCTTTAATTCATACATAATGGAACATACTTAGAGCAAAGTTGGGCATCAACAGCTGATCACTTGAGCTTCAAAATTTTGGATTTCATATTCTCATTTGATAGTCTGTAGGGCGAGTCCTGCCCATAGTCATGTGTGTGAGGGAAAATGAAAGTTAATACCAGTGTTGTAAAAAGAACTAATTTCAAGTAATTAAAGAGATTTTTTGCTACGAATTTTTATTGTAAAGATTTTAAATTTTCTCTTTTATTTTTCTGTTGATGCAAGCCAACACTAAAATACTGTATTTTCTGGGTTTGACACAGTGTTGTAGAACAAAGGAGAACAGAGGGTCTGCCAGGCACCAGTTGAATTTACAGGTTAGAGCTGAGGTAAGCCTGTCTACTCAAAATGAAATGTACAGATTACACTTCAATGCTTCACTGAGTCTGTAGATAAGAGAGTTCATTTAGCTTTTTCTTATCTCATATGAATGTCCATTTTTCAGTTTCACTAAAGGCCAGTCCAGCCATAATATAACGTTTTTGAAACAGACTGGCTGGATTATTTTGAGTTACTACTATCCGAAGTGGTGTAAATCCAGAGACCTGAAGTATTAACGTCCATATTTGAAGAAAGTCTTCTACAGCTTCTGGAAAGAACTTGAAGTTGTTTAATAACTTGGGGATCAGCATTTCTTCCATTTCATTCCAGTTTTCTTTAATTTAGTTTTCATTTTCTTTCCTTTTAATTTTTATTCCATGTTTTGCCTTCCATGTACACTAAAACATAACTTCATCTCTTAACATAATAATAGCTTGGAAAGAGTTATATGTAGTTTGCCTTATATCTTTTTGGAGGAAAGAGAAAAAGAAATGGAACACTAGTCGTGATGTCATATTGTCTCTTTTCAAAGCCTTGCAGATAAACTTTATATTGTGAAACATAATGAAAAATTATGAAGAGAGTTCATATACATTTGTTGTTTGACAACTACACGTTCTTTAACTAAGGTGATTCTTATCAGTCTGTTTAAAAATTGAAGTATCTGAGGACTAAAATGAACTGAGGTGCACACTTAATAAAAATCAGTATTTCCTTAAATTTCAGGCCGGTACCAGAATTGCTATACAAAACACTTCAAGAAGATTTAAACATAACATCTTCATATAACAAGTTTTAAATCAAAATTACTTCTATCTCAAAAAAAGCTACCAAAGACCTACCTATTTCAAAATACAGAATTAAAAAGGTGAAATCTCAAAAAATAAGGAAGAAAACAAACCAGCAACTAAGGGCAGACTAAGACATAAAAATAACTAAACAACAGGCAATATTTCTGTAACACAAGAAATCCAACCAGGTTTATGTCAAGCTTAGTGATTTAGTGTTTCCTCGAAATATGTATTTCTTAAAATCTGATCAAAAGCCTTTTATAAATGGATGTTAAGCTGAGACATGTCCCTGAATTCTAGTCTTCATTTGAAAGCAGGTTAGCTGAATAGCTACTTTTGCACTCACAGAATTTTCTGGATAGAGTGAGTCACCACACTTCTTACCTGATTCCAAAAATATGTCAGAAAGTCTCTAAACTATGATAGAAAAGTAATGGTTGAGTCTTACTGCAGATAACGGATCTTAATGGAAAAATAAACAGAGTTCACAAAACAATTAGGCAGAGCTTGTTTCTCTTCCTTTGTTTCACAACCCAGCTAGGAAAGCAATCAGCTAAGAAGAGAGCAGTGTAATAACATATGCCATTGAACTTAATATCTGAAATGTCTGTACCTTTACTCAGTCAATAGGTTTCATTCCTAAAACTTTTTATTTTATTAAATTCTTGCTTTGAAAGTCATTGCTATATTAGGTCCACCGATATAAACTTTGTTCCTGAACTGTTCTTTTGCTAACTTGACCTTTTCAAATATGGAACATTTTAGATATGCTTTCTTTCATAGCTGTGGCTACACCACAGTGTGATATTTCAATTGAATATGACAGTTTTACTATGTCTCCTTCTGTCTAGGAGTAGAGTTTATGGACACAGCACAATAACCAATAAAAATTGTATAATAAAACAAAAACAAAACTGGACAACTTTGTCATTGAGATGTACTAAATTCCTTAAGACAGAGAATTTAAAAGACAAAACTGAACATATTAAGAAATGCTGTGTTATACTTTTCTAACACTGTTATATTAATTTTTTTTATCAGCCCATAACTGTTCATAGCTAGGTTATCTCCAAGCGCAAGTTGAAGGTCATTATAGACATAATACGGAATTCAACAGAAGTCATAACTACTGATTTCAGCAACCATGAGGCAAAGGACACATCTCTTAAATAGAGCATCCTTAGATCCCATTTCTCGTCTCTTATTTTAACCATCTCAAAAGTGTGTTACATGTAGCATCTGTGTAGGTGTCACAGGTGCAAAAAGAACATTCTCTACTGGCAGCTTGAGCAAAAAAAGATTAACATGGCACAAGTACTCTTACAGTGAGATGATAAGAAGTATAAATATGTGTGTGTTTGTGGGGTAACGTGATGATAATCAGAGAATTTGAATATCTTTGTTTACTGACTCTTCACAGCTGTCTAAAATTCTTTATTCTGCTTATAACATCTACTAAAGAAGAAGCCTATCTGAATGAAGATAATTTGTTGTAGCAAACATGGAATCACAAAGAGTTTTATAATGAACCATTATTAAACTCCAGGCACATTGTCTTCTTGAAAGTCTCCTTAATTCTGTACTTATTTACACAGACAGATGATATATTCTCCGTCTTCAGAACCACCAAGTAAATACCTTTGGTTTGTGAATCATTGCTAAAAGACTCTCCTCTGGTACAGCAACAATCACAGAAAATTTATCAATCTGTGTGGGTTGAACGTTAGATGACTTTTAGAAAAAAAATTTTAGGTCTCAGAAAAATTAACAACCACGATGTGTACTCCAAAGGCACTTATGCAATTTTTTGAAACTAATCCCTCCGAATGAAAGTAAAACATAGAATCATAGAATGGTTAGGATTGGAAAGGACCTTATAGATCACTGAGTTCTAACCCCCTACTAGTCTAGTGGAACACCTTCCACTAAACCAGGTTGCTCAAAGCCTCATCCAACCCGGCTTTGAACACTTCCAGGAATGGAGCATCCACAGCTTCTCTGGGCAACCTGTTCCACTGTCTCACCACACTCACAGTAAAGAATTTCTTCCTAATATCTGATCTACATCTGCCCTCTTACAGTCTATAACTGCTACCCCTTGTCCTTTCACTATACTCCCTGATAAAGAGTGTTTCCCCATCCCTCCTGTAGCCCCATCTAAATAGTAGGCCGCTATAACGTCTCCTCGGAGCCTTCCCTTCTCCAGGCTGAGCAACCCCAGCTCTCTCAGTCTGTCCTCACATGCAAGGTGCTCCAGTCCTGTGACCATCTTTGTGGCTCTCTTCTGGACTCGCTCCAACAGGTCCATGTATTTAACATGCATTTGACGTGTACTTAAAAATTTATATTAATTTTAAAAACAAGTAAGAGTGGTGAAAACCACATCAACTCCTATAGATCTCTGTATTTATTAATAGAGGACAAGAAATATTTATATAATATTAGTTTTATTCTAACATATATGATCATTTGCTGTAAAATTATTTCAGAATTAAATAGCAATAACCTATAGCTGTTAGTTGTTAGCAAATGCCTTTTTATTAGAGAACAAGAGATGCTTTCTTAAATAATAGATAAATACAGAACAAAAGTTTTTCACAGTCTTCTAAATAGCTAGTTATGCATTTCTATTGCATGTTTTATGTCTTTCTCTACGAACAGCTCAATGGTAACTGCCCAGTACCAGATTACATGGAATTTCTAAGACACATTTGATGAGCAAATTCATAAAACGGGCAGTGGAAAGTGTTCAGATCAGCCATTGCTGCACCAAATCCATACTTACACATTATGGTAAACATTTTGTGCTTTCCACAGTCTAAATGTATTTTCTTGTCTGATGGCTTTTAGATTTTTCTTTTACATCAGTTCATATTTATTTTATGGGCTGCACATTATCTTTCACCAAATGTAAAAACCAGAAGTAAATTATTTGAACAAAATGGATTGTCACTGATTTTCAATTAAATCAACAATAGCTAAGTCATTTTAGTTCTTGTTGCTAAGGAGACTGCCAGTTATTTGCTGATAGCAGATTGTCAGGCCAATCTTCCAATCAAATCATAGAATGTTCAGGGGTGGAAAGGACCTTAAAGATCATTGAGTTTCAACCCCCCTGCCATGGGCAGGGACACCTTCCACTGTATTGTTGTTACTCTACACAACCACATTTTTTGGCAGATGAACTTTAATCAGTTAAACAGCCAAATTCTTCAGGATAAGCACAATTTTGAAATCGAGTGAGGAAATCAGGGAATGCCTGATGTTTGTGCAATAACCGTGTGCTTATGGGGATCCAAGAGTATGTCCTTTTGCACCTAAATGGTTTGCATTGGCAGGAAGAGGAATAAAGAATAAACAGTAGATGCAGAATGAATAGAAGTTAAAAATTGTATTTGCTTATACAAATCTTTCTTCAAGCAGTACCTTTTCCCTTAAAACAGTAAATATCTCCAAAAACTAACATAAGATATATAAGGACAGACTAAAATCAGCAAGATAGGGTGCACAGAGGAGAAATGGGCGCTGGATTAAACTAAAAACTAAACTGACCATACCTTTGGTATAAGTATCAGATGACATGTAAATTGAGCAAGGCCTGAATGTCATGAAAAACCAAGTTCAGTAGAAATTGGCGTAATAGCATTTTTCAATGTTCAGAAAAAACCTTATTGTAAATACTGTATTTACATTTCAGATGCATTTGTCCAGAATAAAAGCTTGTTTCTGCATGAAAATTGTTAGACTCTAGTTGTAGCAAACTGGAGAAAGTTTTGTATTCAGATGAACACCTTAATACTTTGACAAACATATGTTGTGTCCTGGGAAAGGCACACTGAAATATTGCCACTGAGAAAAAGGTCTTGAAAATGTTATTTCTCCCTAAGAAATTTTTCTGAAGTGAAACACAGTCGTGTTTGCAAAGCCTTAGTGACAAATCCTAGCCATTGGCTATATGTACGCAACATTATTCATTTCCACCCTAAAACAACTGATACAGGTTGTCATTAGTGAGATCTCTTGCCTTCAGGGCTTATGTTAAAATTGTTTATGGAAGCAATTTCAATTAAGTGAAGAAGAACAGGTAACTGGAATAAATTTCTCCCTGAAAAATGGATCTTGCATAGCATAATGATAACTTTACTTTTAACCTGGAGAGCCTTTTCTACGCAATTTAGGTTGGAATCTAAACTGAATATCTATTGACATCAACAAACTATCTATGCATGCACGAGTAAACCAGAATTACAAATATGACAGAGTAATCTATGAATTTTCATCCTTTTTAATGTAGTACAAAACTGCAGAGTTTTAGAACTTTAACCCAGAATACACCTCAGCTTTATTAAAGGCTAAACAAAATAAAATATATAAGACAATATCAGGGGAGTACTATTTATATTACTAGTAATACAACCACTAAAAGTTTAAGAAAGTGTGAGGCAAATAAAAGAAATGTAATATCAGGAATGTAGCAGGGAAAACCATGGGAGGTATGGGATGTGTCATTATCCCTACAAGAGTAACCATGACAACATTTTCAGGAGTTTTGTCTTATTGCCAGCTTCTAATTTTTTTCATCCTTACAGAGCATATGAAGTTTTTATATTGCTATCTGCTTATACCTCTCTGAAAACAGTTGGAGATTAATTTTCTCCATACATCTCACCCTGACTTCAAGCCTTGCAATGACATGGTAACACCAAACTGGGGTCTGGTTCATGTTCTGCCAAATACAGTGGAAGGACCTACTCTAACAGGGACACAAACAGCTGGTCTTCGTTCAGACCTCATCACTACTGTAAAACATATAAAGTCACTTTGACAAAATCCCTTTTCTGATATTCCAACTAGGGTCCTATAAAAGGCAGGAACATACAGTGAAATGTGCTGAGACAGTCACCGAGATCACGACTGCTTTCTGCATTGAGGAGACAGTACTTTCTGACGATGATGCCATTTCACTCTCCTGCTAGATAGCTGGAGATCAACTAACCCCGTATCAAAGTTGTGAGTTTAATCAGCGCTGTATCACTGTGGAAAACTCAAAGAAACACCAGATTTCTGATGTCTCCAATGAGTACAGAATGTTTAAACAGATGCGAAGAGATACTAGAGGAAATTAATCATTGGATGGACATTACTCAGAAACACGACTTCATAATTCAACTACGCTTTTATGGATATGTCCATATATATATAGAAAGGAAAATTTCAATTACAAAGTGGGCAAAACCCTCAGAGCTCTTAGAAGTGCAGCTGTTAAATAAACAAATGTTTGACAGTTCAAACTGTTCTTTTAATTTGCAGCAGGGAATGTAAATATGTTGCAGAGAGGAGAGAGTGAAATGAGGACACAATCGCAATTCTGAGGCAAAAAGAGATAAGGATTTCATACAAGATAACAATATCAGTCCCAGAGCTGAGAATAACCTTACTGTTCTTACTCCAGCTCTGTTGTTTTGTTTGTCGAACTCCTGTGGAAATGTTGTCTTTGCATGACATGAAGTCAGAGTAGTATCCCTTTCTCAGGTGAAAGGCATTTTGATTGACAACTGTTGGCAACCAAGGCATAATTTAGAAGCTTTGAAAACAACAGCACAGAACTAAGCATATCCTGTATTAATAGTTTTTTATACTTTTTCAGAAGATGCCAGAAACTAAACTTTTGCGTCAATTTTTAATTTTAATTACACCGGCAAAAATGAATAGCATTACTCATGAATTTATCAAAGTAACTCTAGATTTAATGCACAATTAGAAGGACCACAGCTTTATTCAGATGGTCACATATTCACTAAAGTCTATGTCTCTGCTTATTTACAGAAATTAATATAAAAGAACCACACAGCACAATTTCTACTTTTTTCATACTTCTGTGTACCAGCAGGTCAGCCACACTGTCTTCTCTATTGCAGGCTAGTTGTCTTAGAGGAACCACCACATTTTTAAGAGTTGAATCAAAACCTGGAGCCAAGCAAAGAACCAAATCGTGAGTAAAATCACCTCACCAGATCTTCAGATCCCTCTTTTGGAATCCTGGAGATCCTGGACCATCCTTGAAACACCTCTTTCCCAGAGAAGAAAGTTAATTCTTGCTACAGGGAAAGAACAGGTCAAGCAGGGAGTCTTCTGCAGTCTGTGAAGGCGTTTCTTCCACACTCAAGCTTTACAGCCTAAAGTGCTCTCCTGGACTCTTGTCTTCTTTCCTCCTCTTCAACAAGCAAAGGAGGAGGAATTTCCAACGTTCCATAAAAGGAGTAAAGAACTGTTGGTCAAGCAGAGATGAGCATGATTCTAGCCCAACAAACTAGCTTTTAGCTAGCTTAGTTCAACCATATGAAATAGCATTTCTTGAAGCCACTATACATTTCTGTAGATATCCTGATGGCAGATTTTACCTAAAAAAGTCAAAACACAAATCTTGGGCTGATAGCATTGAATTCACACATTATTATTTTACATACATTTCATCACAATGTTTCATCTGTTACCTCTGAAATTTTTTACCTACACATCTATCAACTTGATCAAAACCACATGCTGCAACTTTACAGTCATGCTAACTGGCTAACTGCTTTAGGTCACACCAGTCAAAAAACTAATACCAAATATGATATATATGTTTTAATAGTTTACATGCAGTTTGCATAATTTGCTGAAGAGTACAATGGTTCTGTGAAAGTTTTATGGAATAAAAGGTTACGCATATATGCACACATAAATCCTTGTGAAAATTAAATTTAAGTACCTTGAACTTCAGAACGAAAATCACTCTTCTATGAATGATGATAATGTCAACAAGTATGTGATCTGAAAAATAGGTGTGCTATTCCTGTTAAAGACATTTTCACCTCCCTAGTCCTAGTCTTTCCAAGTTATTTCTCGGGGTAATGTCTAGAATGTGTATTCATGTTGTCTGTGCCATTCAAATATGCAATCATAATTCCTGACCACTAAATCAAGGAATATTTTAGCAACTATATTAAGAAAAGGAAAGTTATTCACATAAATATTAAAGCGTAGCTGAAAGGCCCAGATTGGTGCAAATTATTTAATCCGAGAAATAATTTATTACTTGAGGGGACAAGTGTAAGAGCAACATGCTGTAAAATGCTCACACTTGTATAACTGCCGTGTTAATCAAATGATCTGTTTTTACAACACTGTCAGTGAATAATCAGGAGTAATGATTTTACTCAAATCTAAAATACTTTACCTCGCAGGCTGCAAGCTGCCATGATGGAGGCTGCCCTTCATAGTGCAAGTTCATGACCTTGCACGAATTAGATTTTTCATTACACTCATTGAAGTGTAATGCCATTAAAACTAATTTAATACATTCATTTCAATTACATGGTAGTTTTATCTAAGGTACAGTGGAGTTACATTGTGGAAGGGTTGCAGGTTTTTTTGTAACTCCCGTTCACAGAATTGGAATATTTATATGATAGATGCCTTTATTATTTTCCATTTGATATCTTCATTTTAAAAATAACTGTTATAATCCAGGCTACATTACATTATAATCACACTTTATTTATTCCTAGTAATATAATTGGTCAAAAAGTGTAATTGCAGTGTAAATACTCTGAAATTTCTGCTTGCACATTACAGAGCTGAAGGGAAGGGTTTCACTGCGTACAGAATTTTGTATATTAGCAACAAGAGCCAAAAGAGTAAAGGTGATTTAAAACTTATTAAATATAAGAGATTATCTCCACCCCCTTGTTCTTTATTTATTCTCAAGTAATTAGAAGAGCAAGAATGAATGCAGTTTGGCCAGAAGTGTGAATGAGCTAGTGGAATTAATGCAATATAAGAGCAGGAAGATTTAAAAGGCAAAAAAGAAGAGAAGCAATGTAGTAAACAGCAATATCCATCTTGGAACTGAACTGAAAAATATTTACCAGAACAATTAAAATGTTGTGCATCCATTCGTTCTGTTTCTTGACACACAGAAAAAAATAATGGTAAAGATATGCTGAATCAATATACTATTAACTTACTGTGGCTTCCTTTGGCATCGAAAAGGATCACCTGACGTAAGTTGTTCATTGGGAAAAAAGTTTTATCAGAAGTGGCACAAGAGAATTATGTCACCAAAATCACAGCAGGTTTATTTTGATAAAAAGCCCAAATTGAACTCTGGTTACTATTTATAACTGGGCCAAACAAAAGTAACTGAAGTGGAAATCTAGAACAAAGTTTAAACTGCTTTACCAAGATGTCCCTGGAGCTACAGTGTTCTGTTGTGAAAGGATTTGTATTCCATGGCTTATCCAAAAGACACCAAGATTTAGTATGATGCAGCTTTGCAATGAGCATAGAAAATATCTAATTTCATTTTTCTATTAAAAAAAACCCAAACCAAACCAAAAAATCCCAACAAACCAAATAGAAAAAAGTGGTGTACTTGTAAAACACCTCTTTAAATTGTACAAATACTATCAGACAAAGTGGAAGCTATCACTGGAACATACATCGTTATTTCATCCTTGTACCATGCTGAGTGACCTAACATTTATTAGGAATGTTATTAGGAAGTCTTCCGCAACGTGTCATATCTGCTCAGCTGCCTGAATAGTATTTCACTTGCTGGTTGGCTGTCCTCTGCTCTTTTAAGTATCAGCTCATGAGTCAGCTATTTTCACAGGCTATTTTTCACAGCGAAATGGGCAATTTATATGCTGAATTTTTTTAATAAAATAAATTTTAGTTGTTTTTTTCCTTCTCATATTCCGTTAAATAATGTCACCACAGGTTTTCTGAAAACAAGGAACAACTATATATATATATATATAAACATGACCCATAAGCAAACACAATTTAGGAACATATAATGGGACCTAAATGGACAGATGAGTCTATGTTTCAGAATTTAGTGAGAGAAGATAAATTTTAATAGGAAGGGGTGGGAGGAACAAGCAGCATATTGAATTTTGCCTGAAGTGATTTTTACATTATTTTCTGTATGTTTTCTTGCAGACAAGGTAATATAATAAGGTATTTAAACAATTTTTTAATCTTTCTTAAGTCTCCTTGATTTCAGTTATTCCTTATTACTGCTATCTTTTCTTGCCATATCATAAATCATCTTTTCTGCCTACTAGTAGACCATACTATAAAAAGCTGTCTGAGAGGTAGTTTTAGCTAAGTGAACATGTTTCAATTGTATTTAACTGATTACCATTCTGGTGGAAATGATGTTACCAACACCCTTTTCACCTGAAAACAAAAACTTTTTGAGTTCTACATTCTTTCTCTACTGCATGACTTTTGAGCTTTTTATCTTCATAGATACTCAGTACTTACTGAAAAGTAGTCCCAAGTCACCTACAGCCTTTTTAGAATTGTAACAGACATCTGTTTGGACCTGTTGGTACCTATGTATCTTTGAAAAGATCTCCTCTAGAAACCTAATCATAACATTTCCCTTTAAAAGTTTAGTGGGAAACATTTCCTCTTAACAATGTGTTCAATATGGCTTGTCCTGTTGGTGCTCTCTTGTTAGCTGCAGATCATAAATCATTGCAAAATTACTGACAGGTTGTATCACTAACATGCTGTACCTTATTCTGGGACTTAATTATATCAGTATCCGATGGCAAGATCACTGAAAGGGTTTTGTCAGCATTTTCTGTACACATCCATTTTTTTCCGAGGTGGTTGAAAACTTAATATGTCAGTAATTTCAAAATTGTATCTGCTTGAACAGACACAAAAGTTGTCAGTCAGGATTTGATTTTACTTGTCCAGATTATGTTTTAGGTTTAAGTATTTATTTTTTCTAATAGGAATTGAGACTAATACAGCAGCTTGTGCGCATGTTTAAAAGTTCCTATTAGAAAACTGGTCAGTATTCTTCACTTAACTACTAATTATAGGTAAGATAAATAGCTGTTGAATAATGAAGTCTTAAATGTATTCAGTGTGTACACTGAAGTGCTCTAAGGTGGGAAAGAAAAAGTTATCAAAAATAATTACCTGCTAACTATACCTCTTGAGATCATAGTAAATGAAATGGCATTGTGATTTTTTAGAGAAATTTTAGAGTTATGAAAAATGCAGGAGTCTTTACAGCAACGTGCACTGATACAGACCACGTTTCTTCCATGTTTGCACATCAAGCTTTAATTTATTTTGGATTTCTCCCCTGTTAAGTTTTTTCTGAGGAATTTATATCAACATAATATATACTGTAGGTAGTTCTAGTTCTAGAAACTAGTATTTTAACTTTACCTGTGATTAAAACTTTAGCTATTTCCATGCTCGTTCCATTTTTCTGAATGAGGCAGTAGCCACAGGAAAGAGGATGGGTTACATAAGGTAGTAGAAATTATTTTATTGCTAAAATGTCAAATTAATTAGTCAGACTCACAAATTGACAGGTGGAAACAGTACTGATGGTGAATACTATCTACCAGGTGTTGCTAGTCCAGGGAAAGTGTCACCTATGGCATCAGTAGTAATAAAAGGAATCATATGTTGGGCATTTTGCTGCCGTTTCATCTTGCAGCACCAAAGTCAATGAAAAGCATTGATATAATTATCTGTTGGCTCAAGATAATATCCATCTGGAGCACTCTGGCTAACACTGTTTTGTACCTGGGATATATTCCAAATTCAATTTAACAAGAAAGACTTCTCAGCACATTTGGTAGAACCGCCTCTTCCACCTTCCTTTATCAATTTGCCATGTGCAGCTCTGCGCTGTTTTTCTTTCTGTATATTTTGGACTGTTAATACATGTTCTTTCCTCAAAATTGTCACACCATGCTAATGAAAATATTTCTGTTTTTTTTTTCTGTATTGTGTATTCCTCTGAGATGCTTTTTGTCTCAGTGAAGTCTTCCAAGCTTTAATGCTGTAGTCACCATTATTGGTCCTCTTCTCACTATATGTTTAGTAAAAATTGGCAACAATTACAGGTTTAGTGCCCAGTATTATGAAAACAGTCATTGTAGCACCTCCATGCCTGTCCCTCAATGTGCAATGTAATGTGTCGGATGCCAGAGTTTCCCAAATTAAACCCAAATGATGTCTAAGGCAGCCTCCATGATGAGCACTGGATCTGTCCAGAGCCAGGCGACAAAAATTGCTGTGTTTTGGTGGAAAGTCTCAAGTTCCTCCTTTCCTGGCTCCTTTTTCTTTTGGTGTCACCTGTTGAGGAGGCTGGAGGAAGAGTTTCCAGAGCCACTACAAGTGGCTGTAATATATACAGCCACTATAAGTGCTGTAATAACTGGGCATTATAGAGATAAAAAAAAGCCAGAGTTCCCTGTGGATGATGTGTGTAACACCTACCCCGATCCAGGGCTCAGACAGCCCATCCTCTCCACCGTGTCTCTTGAAGAGAAATTATAGGTGCAGTTGATGGCAAACTCATGTAGACAGAATTTATCACTTCTAAACTGTAAACTAGTGTTAATTTCTTTCTCATATTCACAGAGGAGAGAGATTAATGACATTTTTACTTTTCTCTTGTGCCACTGGGCTGTTACTTACAGGACTAGTGCTCAGTCTCTTTGTAATATCTAGTTATGCCTTTTTATTTATTACATTCATGGTGAGACTTCTGATCCAGGCAAAGGGATACCCCAGTTCAATTTCCCAGTTCAATTTTACTCCAAAGGTAATAAAATCCATCCACAAGGTTTGTAGGTACCACCTTTCACATCTCTGCAGTCAACGGCCCACCTGCTCGTATTGCAGAGGTGATCTTCATCCATCCCACTGAGTAGGTCAAGGACCAAAAATAAACCCAAACCACAATATTTAAAATTCATTTTATGAAAAAGAACACAAATCACCTGCAAAGGTGTGATGGGTTGGCCCTTGGCTGGGGGCCAAACCACACACACCCGCTCACACAGTCCCTGCCCCCACCCAATCATAGGGGAGAGAATTAAAGAGGTAAATGGCAAAGAGGACTCGTGGGTTGAGATAA